>JANRMT010062806.1:39081769-39131165 GCA_026402145.1 Polypterus bichir lapradei | reverse complement strand
AGATAGATAGATAGATAGATAGATAGATAGATAGATAGATAGATAGATAGATAGATAGATAGATAGATAGATAGATAGAGATTACTTTATTTGTCCCCTCTATTCTTCCAACACAGAATGCAAGACAAGAAGTGACCCTGGACAACATCCTTTTAACAGTACAAAGTACACTGGGCCAGCTTAGGGCCATCTTAATGTATGGTCACAATAGGCACTGGCCGGGGGCCCCAGGAACATAAGGGCCCACAATGTTTCTAATGTCTATATATGTTTATGTTTTGCTATCAAAACAGGGGCCCCAGCCCACTACTTTGTCTGCAGGCCAATGATGCTGTTAAGATGGCCCTGGGCCAGCTTGGAGAAGCTAGGAGGTTTATGTAACGAACACATCTTAATAGCAAACTGGAGTAACTGGACAAAACACAGACACAGGAAGAATTTCAAAGCTCCATGCAAGGAATGACTGGTACAGGAATAGAATGCAGATCCTTGCCTTGGGTATGTGAGGAAGTAACACATCACTAAACTAAGCAGTATTTAGGACAGAGTGGTGGCTCCAGAGGTGGCCTTAAGGGTGTGCAGGGCCTAGGGCTGACCAACCACACGTGGGGCCTGTTACCGCTTTGTGTGGACTGTATAAAGTTGCCCACGAATTTAATAAAAATAATGTTAACATACACCAGATTTTCTCATTACAGTATTCAGCTAAATTTTTGAACGATAACATGCAAACTTTATGAAAATATAACAATATAATCTATTTAAAAATTGCAATTCATAATTAATGACAATACCACGACAAAATGCGATGCGGTGTCATGCAGAAATTAGCAGTGTCTCATTTAGAAAATTACCCAAATTGCAAGTATACTCTGAGTCTCGATATGCAGGATGTCATAATCATACCTCACATTGATGTCATGTCAGCCAGTTATCATTAGCAATGCATGTTTTTGTGCATTGATATTAGGACATTTTTATGGCCTACATATAAAATTTGAGTTTCAGTGTTTCGACAGGAAGTGTGAAATTAGTGTAGCGGTATCATCATGAACTCTCTTACCGGTTTTCAGGTTCAGAGACGAAAATCCACTTTTCTTGCCTTCCGATTGGAAAAGTTGTTGATGACATCTTCATAATCTAATCTGGATGCAATGTTTTTTTCTATAGATAGGATTGCCAGACCACAAACCTGGCTTGAGACAGGGTTGATTTATACTGGAGAATATAACTTGACAAATCCACTCGAACGGGACACGTGGACCTCAAAAGCGGGGCCCCCTTAGGTGCGGGGCCTAGGGCAATCACCCAACTTGCCACCCCCAAATGCCACGCTTGGGTGGCTCCGAGGATAAGGATCTGTGTTGGTATCTGGAAGGTAGCAGGTTCATGTCCCATTTCTGTAAGAGGGTATCTTACTCTGTTGGGCCCTTAACCTGAAAATTGCTCCTGGAGCACTACACAATGACTAAACCTGCACTCTGAACCCCAAAGGTCAGCCAAAAAAACAATTCCCTCTTGGTGATACTATAATAATATATCAAATCAAAATATTTATTCATAATTAATATTTAGGCTTTATTGTTGTCATTTAAAATAATAATTTTAATCACATGACATTTTGCTTTTCATTCCAGCCTGGGTAAAGTAATTGTAGGGTTGTATTCTCACTGTATCATTCTTAAAACCAGAACCAGTACCAGGCAGGAGGCAGGTTCATCACTGGGTTCAGGAACACTCCTTCTCACACTCACTCATACTGTGCCAATTAACACACAACCTGTAGATCTCTGAGATGTGGGGGGGGAAAACAGAGTGAATGGAAAAAACTATGCTGGCTCATGGCAGAATGTGCAAACTACTGTGACAACTGTCTTTGAAGAAGTAGTGCCAGTCCCTGCACCACTATGCACTGGTAATATACAAGTACATTCTTAAAAATGATGGTTCTTTAGTGGAACTTTATGGTTCTTTACTGGTTTGTGTGGTTCCTCGTAGAACTAATGCTCGACAAAGCACCATTTCATTCTGGGAAGGGTTCTTCGCATATGAAATTGGTTATTTGTGCTTTGAACAACTTCTTAATATGTAGAAAAAACCTGAAATCTTTAATGTATGGTAGGCTACCTAGCAGGACACTAACAGACTGAGAAAATGTGGACTTCCCCTGTGATATTGTAAGCAGCAAGAGTCCTTTTAAAATCTTGAGGCATTGGTATTTTACAAATCTGCTTATAGTTATTTACTCTATGGAGCTGGTTATGAACCTAAATAAATAAGGGTTCTTTCTGGAACCTTCATCAGAATGGGTCTTTTGACAACCAAAAAATGGTTCCCCTATGGCATCACTCTGAAAAAACATTCTGGCACCTTGATTTTTAAAAGTGTACGAAAGAGCAGAACTCAAATTAAAAACAAATGAGTAATAGTATAAAAAAAGTATAGTCTTTCCTTAATCATCTAAAATTATGGTTTTGCCCCTTTGCAGTTTCCTCATTCACCTGCTACACATTCTTGCCTCTTTAAGAATCTTCTCCATTTTACTTCATTCACATGCTATTGGACAGCTGTGGATGCTCCTCAAAATGGTGACCCATGAGAAGAACATGTAAACTCTTCTGTGGTAAGAACTGTCTACAATGCTGTGATGGTGGACAGTTCATATAACAGTGGTGTGTAAATTCTTAGAGATGTGATGTAACACTGACCTTTCATCTCAGTCAATAATAATAATAAAAAAAAATACCATGGTCATCCAGAAATGCTATCATTGTGTTTGGATAGTTTCTGGAGCGACATAATACACTTTAAATACATTTAGCTTACTGTTTAAGCTTATCTTTACACTTCTTTTTAGCTTTCCAGTTTGAACACTGGCAGGTCAAGTGACTTGCTCATGGTCACACAGTGCAAGTAGCAGGATTTGAACATACAACCTCAGTCCAAAGCCTTAACCCCTACACCCATGATTTGCCACTCCTTTTTATTTTGGTTCACGTGACTTTATAAATTGTTTCAGCAGGTTTTTAAGACCCAGGAATTCAGTGGTCACATCTTTTTGTTTTGATGCATTTGTTTTCTTCTACTAGTAGCTTTTTGCTTTCTATCACATTTATCTTGCATTTTTATCGGCACCACCTTGGGATTTTGTGCTGGTGGTTGTTATGTCGTAAGATAAGGTCAACCTGGAGTATGTGGTGCATGATATCACCAAGTCAAACACTGTGTAAAAATGATAGTGCTGATGATCCATCTAGCATAAACACCAGCCTGGTATACACCCTGTGCCCTAAGATCAGGCAATTTTGTAGTTCTCAACCTTCCTCTCTTTCTTCTCTTCTCCTTTGTCAGATGAACATCTGTTCTAGCGGCAACATTTCACAACAACAACAACATTTATTTAAATAGCACATTTTCATACTAACAACGTAGCTCACAGTGCTTTACAAGATGAAGTAAAATGGAAGTTAATATAAAACATAAACAAACAAGGTTAGGCAATAATATTATACAGTATGTAACAAAGAAAAAGGTAAGGTTGGATGGCTAGAAGGACAGAAAAAAACTAAAAATGAAAAAAATTAGGCTGGAGAAAAAAACAAGATCTGCAGGGGTTCCAAGGCTAAAAGACCACCTAGCCCCCACTGAGCATTCTACCTAACACATATGTTCTAAATCATTCCTCATGGTTTCAGACTTCACATGGAAGAATTTGATTATGATGATCATGTGTACATCTGGGACATCCCCCATTCATCTATAAACACATGTGGCAGCACGGTACCTTTATCAGGGGGTGGTGGCACAGATTGCTACCACAGAAGAACCAGAAATGACAGCAGAGAATAGAACAGATTAGTACAGAAGGACAGAACCCAATGACTAAAATGTAGCTCCAAAAAAGCCATTTTAAAATATATTTTTTTGCAGTTTTTTTAAATTGCTCTACAGTATTATTCTGGTAAATTTCTATTGGTAAAGTATTCCACATATAGTTGTCATACCTCAGCAAGGTTAAGATAGAAATCGAATGCCACCTGCCAATTCATGAAGACAGCAGTGATGTATTTTCCAGTTATGGCCATACCTTGTGCTCCACCATGTTTTAAGTTCACTGATGTGGTGCATAGTATTGTTCTTCAGCAGCCTCTCTGTGAGTCAGCCACAGAAGTCAGTAGGTATGCACGAAGGAGATAACTGTTTTGATCTAGTAGTCGTCCACTAACAAGCTTGCCATTTCTTGTCTTCCAGCAGAGTCTGAATGCCCTGCCGTTGAAAATGTTGTGTGTACTCCTTGTTCACTTTGCCCAAAAATCCATTAAAATTCTTAGACTGTAAGTCATGGGCACATTCAATGTAGAGAAGCTTTTACATAGGTGTGACAAAACTACAAGTGGCTGGGAATATGAATGGGCATCAGCTACATTAATTTAAATAATGTGTGAGTGTTGGGTTTGTTGAGCGGTAATCAGAGTCTCAGACGCAGAATTGAATGGATGTTGTTCTGAGCAGGTATTCTTTATTTCAGCCATACAATCTCTCCTAAAATGCACTAACCTCCAATTGTTCTCTTTCTCTTTTGTTTTTTCTTGTTTCTCTTCATAACTAATTGAAATACAGTATTGTAATTGTAATACATTATTGTAATAACCAATTGTAATACAGTAAAGCAAAGCTAGCAGCAACCTTAGCATAGATTCCTTAAGCTTTCAAAGAATATGGCAGTATTGTCAACTTATAAATTTGCAATTGTTAATAGGTCACATAATTTACACTTATTTAACAATTTATTTTTTTCAAATTATCATACAAATGCATTAATGCCTTTGTTCAAAGACTTTTCAGGACATGAAATTAAGTTTGTCGCTACATTTGGCTCAAATGGTAGCCAGATTAAGAAACACTTAGGCGGAATTAGTAGCCCATGGATTATGAAGGATTTAACACGCTATTTTAGTTACAGTAGTTTTCAGGAAACACTCACAAATTAACATCTGATTGTAAGACAGAGCTTACATTATTCTTAGTGTTGCAATTCTTTTCAGAAAATCTACCATTGGCTGATAAATTTCTAGTCTTACAATATCATGTGCACCATATGTCATTTCAGAAAGTATTTTTTCTCAAAAACTCCTTTATAAATCTGCCCATACCAGTTAATAGGCTACAGTCTGAAAAGAGAGTGAACAGATGTTTGCTGTAGGTTTCATACAAAAAAAAAACAAAACTTTGTGCCACAGCAGCTGAAAACAAGAAGTTATTCTGGCCTTCTTAGTTTGCTTTTTTATTTTATACGCTCATGCTACCCAGAAGACAATTGCATTAACCAAGGCAAAATCCTGGCAGTAGCTGGGAATCTGTATGGAGAGGATTCCACTCTATCACAACATGCACTTCTTCATACAAGACCAGTTTAGTCTTCTAAAGAATCTGACATGATGTCTTTGGATTTTACGCAGAATAAACACAAGCCAGCACAAGGAGGAAATGCAATTTTTACACAGAAAACACCACAGAGGGGAATTAACTGCAGTCCAAATTCTCAGAGGCGGCAATATGTTCACAAAGTCTCTGCGCTGTCTGTTGAGTATCTTGTTATTGAAAATAATCTTTGACATAACAGACCACCAGAAGGAGAAATGCTGGAAAGAGCAGTTAACTGATGTCAAATAGAATATGAATATAGATACTGAAAGACAATCATGCCAAGATATTAAAATAATAACCCACTGCAACATTAGGGAGAGATGTATTTTTGTGAAGAAATTTTAATATGAGCAAGTGTTCTGCATCAGAAAGACTTTTTAGTCTAATTCCAGAATATTGAGGAAAGTAGATGGAATGTATCATCAGAATGTTGTGAGACCTATAAAGCTGTACCATCGACTGTGTGTTGGGTTGATCAAGTTACCACTTCTTTTAGAGTAAAACACTAGTGGAAATACTAGTGTCACCCATTACAAAGAATGATGCAAATACAGTAGTATCATCTACATGTTCCTTTATATCTTTCATACAGTACATTTTTGATTGCACACCATTATAATTTTCTTTTCCCAAAAATCAAAACTGTTACAGAAGAGCAAAGGTCTTCTGGAGAGCTATCAATTTCATGTTGTGCCCATTTTTGAGTCCTTTTGATAATAAGATGTAATTTCATTATAGAAAATCCCTTAATGTAGAAACACTTTTGGCCAGTAATTTACAGTAAAACATCACATTTAATATACAATTACATTTATTTTGCTCCTGCCTACAATTACTTTCCTACCTGACTTGGCTGTGAAATGATATTTAGCTAACTTGGGTGGAACTGAACTATGTTATATTGTACATTTTTCCACAGAATCTCTCCTTCAGACTGATCAGCTATGATTTTTCTGGAAAACTACAGAGGAAACTAGGGAAAAGAGAGCAGGAAGATATGTAGAGAGAGGGAGAGATGAGAGATGGGAGATAGCAAAGAGACAGAGTGATGAAAGAAACATCCTGGATAGAAGATGTTGACTTTTGTTCATTGCTCCCTTTGCTTGGAATGCTGCTTTTTCACCCCTTGCCCCATTATGATGAAACCAACAACTGTTAAAAAAAATGGATGTATACAGTTCTAACTCAGTTTGTACTTTATAGGTCTGACTAGTTTTAATTTTAGCTTATACTTTGTAATATTTCATTAATCTGAGTAATATGTAACAGTGGTTAGTAAGTTGCACTTAGACACAGGGATTTGGATTCTGTTGTCAGCTCTGTCATTATCTATATGGAATTTGAGCATTTGCTGATGTCTATTTAGGTTTTTATAAAGTATTTTAGTTTTAGTAACCTAACATGTATTAGGTTATCCAGTAACTCTAAAATGGTTGATATCTTTATATATAAAATATATTTGCTCACAGTATTAATATGTGTATTTTGCTTATTTGTCATGGTGAATTTTCAGAGCTATTTTTATGTTTTACGAGTATAGTAGTCTATAGGGTGGATTGCAGGAGTGGCAAACTTTTGTACTTAATTTCATAGCTGTGCATGATGCATTAACATGATACCAAATTAGGGGTTGTGATAGTAGGGGGCGCTGTCGCACTTCCAAAGCCTCAGACAATACGCCAAAACACCAGATAAAAGGTCCCAATAATGAATTTATTACTATAATAATGTGCACCAAGCACCTCCACCTCCACTATACCCAATAACAAATCATTTCCCATCATCCTTTTCAAGTCCATGACCTGGAAGTCCTCCTTCTCCGGGTCAACTATGCATAGTCCTTTCTCAAGTGTCCAGGAAGTACTGCAGGTTTCCATCCTCATGACTCTGAAGTATTTCCGGGTTGGCATAACTGTAAAAATTCCCAGGTTTTGGATGAGCTCCCCCTGGCAGTACTCACAGCACCCAACAGGGCTGAAGAAACTGACTCCATTTTCCATGATGCCCTGCGGGAATCCAGGGCACCTCAAGGCTACAGGGAGGACGGCATCTAGTGTCCTGGATGTGTCGGCCGGGATGAGCTGCCAGCCGTCCATCACAGGGTTCATTAGGGTCTTCCTTTTAAATATTTTGTTTAAAATTTAAATCTTACAAAAATAAGCCTTTTGTCATCAGAGTGGCTTTGTCAACACTAATCCAAAATATTTATTTTAAACCTTTCTCAAATATGGAATATATGATCTACTGGGGTATGAGATTGTTTTGTACTTCTCATGTGGAACCACATGAGACATGTATAGTGTGAGAGCCTGGATTTTATGTTTGGGCGTTCTTAGGAGAAGATTATACTTCATTTATGATTCTTTACTCCCTCTTGTGGATGTAAAGATATAACCACTCTGTAACTGGCTATCTCCCATATACTGCACAACATATTTTGTTAAGAAAGGTATATTACACATTTTAAAATTGAACCAACTGTGAATTCTATTACTGTAGAAAAGTAACACAATAAAAATCTGTCATTTCCTAATAGAAAGCACATGGATACAAATCCACCTAGGGTTCCTGCCTTAAAACAAACAACCTAATAATAATTGAAAGATATTTTACCTTCTAATTTAAATACCACAGTACTATAAAATTTAGAAATTATTTTTGTTCTATTAAACAAGGACACTTCTAAAGTATAAATATAGATTTATTTATAATGTATAAACTATTATAAAAACTAAAAAGGTATGTAATAAATTAATTATTTTTATAATGTATACCGAGGTCCTCTAGTTTGGTATTGTATGACTTAATTTCCTTGCTGTTCATGGCACATTGAGATAATTCCCAGTTAGGGTTTTATTAGAGTCATTGTTTTAAATTTTTTCCTTAAAAGTTAAGTCTTACCAAATGTAGGCTTCATCATCAGAGTAGCTTTGTCAACAATAAGATTCTAGATTCTAATTATTCTGTTATGTCAAACTTTAGGCCTATTTCCAACCTACCTTTTTTGTCCAAACTCTTGGAAAAAGTCATCTACACCCAACTGAAGTCCTTCCTGGATGAACATGCAATTCTGGAAGTGTTCCAGTCTGGTTTTAAAACTCACCACAGCACTGAGTCCACTCTCTTAAGGGTTTTAAATGATATTTAACAGTGGACTCTGGTGACTCTGTACTACTCATGTGTCTGGATTTAACAGCTGCCTTTGACACGATAGACCATGAGATCCTCATCTCCAGGCTGGAGTAGTGGGTAGGCATCGCAGGTTCAGCTCTCCAATGGTTTAGGTCCTATCTCTCAAATAGAAGTTTTTGTGCCAGCATTGATGATTTTACCTCCACCTCTAGGGGTGCCACAGGGTTCCATCCTGGGACCACTTCTGTTCTCCTTGTACCTGCTGCCACTGTGCACTGTTTTCCAGAAACAAGGTATTTCCTTTCATCTTTATGCAGACGACTGTCAGGTTTATTTCCCTCTGAAGTGCCCTGGTCCATGCTCTGTCCAGCCCCTGCTTGATTGCCTTATTAACATAAGGAGTTGGATGGCATTACATTTTCTAAATTTTAATAAGAACAAGACAGAAGTGATGCTATTTAGACCCAATGGCACCAGTGGGACCCCCTGCATCGACCTTTCCACTGTGGGTCAATATGAGAAATCCATGATCACAAATTTAGGTGTAAAAATGAATTCTACTTTAAAACTTGATAGCCATGTGAACACAGTGGTAAAATCTTGTTTTTTTCAGTTGGCAGACAAAAATCAAGCCTGTTTTGTCTAAACGCAACCTTGAAACAGTGATACATGCTTTTATAACCTCTCATCTAGATTACTGCAATGCGATTCTTTTTGGAATTAACCAGGCCTCCATTGTTCGCCTACAGCTGGTGCAAAATGCTGCTGCTCGATTTTTAATTGGTACAAGCAAGCATGAGCATGTTACCCCGATTTTGGCTTCCCTTCACTGGCTTCCAGTTCGTTTTCGAATCCATTTTAAGATCCTTGTATTTGCTTTTAAATCCTTTAATGGTTGTGCCCTATTTTATTTGTCAGAACTGCTGCACCCTTATGTATCGTCTCGCTCTCTCAGGTCAGCAGACCAGATGCTTTTATGTGTTCCTAAGACACTATGCAAACTCAGAGGTGATCGGGCTTTTTCAGTTGCAGCTCCAAAACTGTGGAACGATTTGCCATTACATGTTAGGCAGGCTCCTTCACTTGCTGTCTTTAAATCCTATTTAAAAACACACTTTTACTCCTTGACCTTTAACCCAGTATGATATGTTGACTATCTGTATACTTTTTATTATGAATTTCTTCAGCTCTTATGTTTTTATGTGTTTCTCTTTCTTTTACCCTTTGGTTATTGTGTGTCTGATATGTTGGGTTTTATTGTACAGCACTTTGGTCAGCCTTGATGTTGTTTTTAAAGTGCTTAATACATAAATAAATGGATTACACTACAATTTCATTTTTGTAAACTGCAACTGCACTCTTACAAATGCAACTGTCACTCCTCTACACACATCTGACCACTTTTTCATTCAGTTCTCTCAGCTGCTTCCCTCTTCTCACTCTTCTCCTCCCCCTACTGTATCCCTCCACTGACACCTCAACTCCCTCTCTCCCACCCATTTCTCTTCCATAGTCTCCTCTGTTCTCCCTCCACCATATCACTTCTTCAATCTCAACACCAACTCTGCTACAGACACCCTATGCTTGACTCTGTCTTCCTGTCTTGACAGTGTTTGTCCTCTCTCTTCAAGGCTTGCACGTGAAAGACCCTCCTGTCCCTGGCTTTCAGAAGTATTCTGAAATCAACAGACCGACTTCAAGACAGACAAAAGGAAATGGATGAAGTCAAAGGCTCAGACAGACCTGGTTAAGTATCAATTCCTTCTGGCATCCTTTTCTTCTGCCACCATCAAAGCTAAAATAAAGTTCTATCAGACCAGAATTAACAGCACCACCGACAAACTCTCTCTGTTCTCTGCTATCACTTCCCTTCTTAACCCTTCTTCACCCCTCCCCCAATCCCCTTGTCTGCTGATGACTTTGCCACCATTTTTTAAGGATAGGGTGGCTGCCATAAGTGATCAGTTCTCACCCTCACTGCCACCCATTATGCCACCTTCCAAACATCACCCAACATTCTCCACACTCTCTCCACTTTCTGCCACTGATGTTTCCAACCTCCTCTCCAATCACCCTGTTACCTATCCACTTGACCCTATCCCCTCACATCTCCTTCAGGCCATCTCCCTCTCACTCATTCCTGCAATTACACACGTCATTAATATCTCACTCAGCTCAGGCACATTCCTTTCCATCTTCAAACATGTTCTGATAACTCCACTTCTCAGAAAACCAGCACTTGATCCATCCCAAGTTAACAACTATTGTTGTGTCTCTGCTTTCATTTCTTTCCAAAACACTTGAATGTTCTGTTTAAAACCAGGTCTCTTCCTTCCTTGTACAGAATGGATTGCTCGATACCAACGACTCAAATGAGACAGCCCTACTAACTGTGATCAACCAGCTATGACTTTCTAGAGCTACCAACATGTCTTCAGTTCTGATCCTGCTAGATTTCTCTTTTGCTTTTGAAACAGTCAACCATGACATCCTTCTTGCCCCCCTGTCTGACACTGGCATCACTGGAAATGCTCTCAGATGGTTTGAGTCCTACATCTCAGGCAGATCCTATAGCATGTTCTAGCAGGGAGACTTGTCATAGGCACATTGATGGGCTCTATACTTTTTTCTCTGTACATCACTTGCTGGGCTTCATCTTGAATCCCATGGGTTTTCTTATCAGTGCTATACTGATGATACCCAGCTGTACCTGTCAGTCCATCAAGAGCTCAATGCAGTATCAGCTACAGTCTATGTATATCGTACTGAAGGACCACCATCTAGAGCTCAACCTGCTAATACTGAACTTCTTGTGATCCCGGCTAGCCAGTCTGTCCAACCCCATCTCTGTCCAGCTTGGTTCACTGTCACTAACACCTGCCAAGTCTGTACACAACCTTGGGGTGGTGATTGATGAGCAGCTGTCTTTTTCTGACCACATTTCTTCTGTTTCTTGTTCATGCAGTTTCATGCTGTACAACATCCGCAAGATCACACCTTATCTGATGCTATATGTAGCACAACTTCTTGTCCAGGCTTTGGTTTTGTCCGTCTGTACTACTGCAACTTGCTTCTGGCTGGAGAACATGTATGTGCTATTAAGCCACTGCAGATGTCCAGAATGCAGTAGCATGTCTTGTATTTAACCAGTTGAGACGAGCATATGTCACTCCTCTCTTCAGGTCGCTACATTGGTTTCCTGTAGCAGCATGCATTAAGTTCATATCCCTGATGCTTTCCTACTTAGTAGTCAATGGGTAAGCACCTGAGTATATGGAGACACTGGTGAGGTTCTATGCTCCTTCTCACCCACTCAAGTCTACCAGTGAACAGTGTCTGGTGATGCCACCTCTGCGTGGTATCTGGTCTCAATCCTGACTCATTTCCTTTGTAGCTGCCAGTTGGTGGAATGGGCTATCCACCTCCATCTGTACTGCTGACTCCCTCAATGTATTTAAGAAGAAATTGAAAACTCATCTGTTCTATGAATATCTGATTGATTGATTGAAAAACAAAAAAAAACTTTGTGATCTTTTATACTGTAGGTTAATTTATTATTAAATTAAGCTTAATTGCTTGATTGATTGTTAATCTATTTTTGTAAATGTATCAGTCACTACATCTTTTCACTTGTGGCAATCAACTTTTACTACCTGTCCTATTACCCTAGCTGAACAAACAGGCCCTAGCCTAATGTTATTCATGCTTACCTCTTATGCTTACCTCTGCTTTGGATAAAAGCGTCTGCTAAGCAAATAATTGTAAATGTATATGTAATAAAAAACTTAGGATAGAAGTTTGTTGATGTCTATCAGTTTATAAAGGGTAGCAAGTTAACTTCTATGCTTCTGAGGCTCTACTAAACCACATTCAAACCTTTAACTTACAAATGGAGAAAGTCTAGGTTAAAAATCAATCAGATACTTTAAGGATGTTTTGTTATAATTTCTTTAACAATGAGATTCAACATGCAACTCCTCCATTAACTTATTTTCCTATAAAATGATAAGAAAAAATAATATGATAAAAAAAACTATTACAAATATACAATATGAGTGCATAAGTACTATATACATGTACATTTAGTGCACATAGTGCAGATGGTACATAAGTGGCTCAGGTTGTGCAATATTACAGTTGTAGTGCAAGTTCACAGTGAGGTAATTGTAATTATAAGTACAAACAGTTCTACTGGGAGCACTTGATAGACTGATTGAGTGCATTTAGAGCTCTTGGGATGAAACTGTTTCTAAACCTCAAAATCCAAAGATGCTTTGAAGCATTTGCTGGATGGCAGAAGTTCAAATAGACTGTGGCATGGGTGAGTGGAATCATGCAGATGCTGCTGGCTTTCCTGAGGTAGTGTGTGCTATAAATGTCCTCCAGGGCTAGAAGCTGTATCCTCTGCTATAAGCTGTAATCCTCTGCACTCTCAACACAACCTGTGCAGCTGTGATATCACACACAAATGAACAGGTTACATTACTCTTAGTGGTGCACTAAAAGTAACAACGCTAAAGCAGCTATGGTAGTTGGAATAGTTTGGCCATTCTGTGCATTCATTTCAGAGTGTTTGATACAGCCTGTCATGGATGTGAAACTAAAAAAGAAAGACCACATAAACAGTTATACTGCTTTGACACCGGGTGCCAGCAGTTTGCAAAACCAATCAGAAAAGTGCATATGCATGGTGTGAGGCTGCCGTGAAAATGTGTGTGGCTTTACACCAAATTTTATTTTTTTATATATCTTGAAGTGAGAATAGAAACGGGCATATGCAACATTTTTGTGCATAGGCACTGTTTACACATGAGGCCCTAACAGTGGTGGTGAACCTATGGCACACGTGCCAGAGGGGGCACTCAGAGACCTCTCTGTTTGCGCTTGCACCATCGCCCCAGCACAGAGTTCGTTACTAAAAAGGACACAGGGCCATGCTGCTCCCTTCCCCCTCTCCACACTCACCTGAGGACATTTCTCACATCACCCGCCCCTCTGCCCAGCAGCCCAATGAGAGCGCTTCTTCCCTCCCCTGTCTGGGGTGGAGCTAGGTTGGAGGGTGGTATAGCGGGTCCACAGCTCAAAATTGAAAAGGCTAGTTTTAATAGATAATCGCCACACTCATGGCTTAGAGGGGGGCGTGGTAGTGTGGCCAGAGCGGTTCCCGCGAGCTTCATGATTCAGGCGGTCCTCGTTTAAGTGCATAGGTGAGGAGTCGTCCGTATCTGTGATTGTTGCAAGAGCAGCTAATTGCCACACCTGATCCATGTCCCCGTAATATATAATATAAGCGTGAGGCAAATGGAAAGGGGAAAAAAAAGAGAGAACGGGAACGGAGGTTAATGGGGGAGACCTGCGTGAAACACTTGAGAAGCTAGAAGGGATGACAAAGGACAGCACACTTAGTTCTGAAAATGAAATCCTTAAAGTGTGGAATTCTCTGCCAAATAATTTTAAGTCAATGAAAGCACTTGGGATTGCTTTCCTTACTTTGCTTGGATCATCTTATGCGTGTGAGCAGCTGTTTTCAGCTTTGAATTCTATCAAATCTGACACCAGAAACAGACTAACAGATGACCTGAGCGCTGCATGTGTTGCTCTCAAACTTACAAAGTATGAGCCAAGGTTAGACAAATTATCAGTATGCATACAACAGCAAAAATCACATTAATTGTTCAAAAGCATGCCAAAGGCAAACTTTTACCTTTCAATAAAAGTTGTTTGTATCATTGAAAGCTTTGTTATTGTGTTTTTCTTTTAAGACAAAAGATGTTAATGTATGAGTTGTTTTTTCTAAACTAAAACTTCAGTATTCAGGTTAAATTGCTGTGTTGGCACTTTGCGATAAATAAGTGGGTTTTGCGTTGCAGTTTGGGCACTCAGGTTCTAAAAGGTTTGCCATCACTGCCCTAGAATATTACTCGAAACCATGCAACTTGACATTAGGACTGTTTTTAAAAAAATCCAATTTGGAGTAACTTATTCAAAGACTAGAATCCTATTTAGACATGAAATGAGGTATTCATACACCTGAGCCCATGGATGTCATTCATCTGAATAATTCATATAAGCAGCAAGGTCACTTTTGAAAAATCTTTGTTCATACATTAGAAGTTACAACTAACAATTACCCAAGTTCAAACAAAAGTAAGAAAACTCATTTGAGACTGGTATAATATGAATATACTGTAATTTAAATAGTGATGAGCTATACTTTTATTATACTTTTTTATTTTTTTATTTTATTATACTTTTATTCACTAATCCAAAACATTTACTTGAAATCCATGTCAAATACGGAATACATGATCCCATAGGCTATGGGATTGTTTTGTACAGCTCATGCAGAACCACATGAAGCACATATGGTGTGAGAGTCTACATTTTTTATTTGGTGTTTTCAGGACATGACTGATTTTCATTAATGACTCTTTACTCCCTCTTGTGGATGCAAAGATATAACCATTCTATTTGTGGTTAAGGGCAAAATGCACACCAGATTCTCTTCGAAAGGCATATTGCACCTTCTAAAATGGAACCTACTGTGAAAACTGAAAAGTAAAAGTTAAAATCTTTTTGTAATAGAAAAAATATGGTTGCAAATAACTGAGAGATATTTTTTCTTCAAATTTAAATATCATATTAGCAAGTAATACAAGTTAAACAAGGTCACCTCTTAAGTATGAATATATATTTATTTTTAATGTATAAACTGTTACAAACTAAAGAGGTCTGTAATAAATTAATATTTTTTTACAATGTACACTGGGACTGTATTTTTTACAGGTTTTTGTTCCAACCCAATTTCTTAATTAGAAGTCATTTACTCTTGCTGAAAGAATTCTTGCTTAAGAAAAATTTTTCTGCATCCTGCTACGAAATTCACCCAAACAGCTAAAGGCCAAAGACTTGATGACACCTTTCTCAAAACAAAACCTGAATATGTGAATTTATTCATTTTAATAATTAAATCACAATTACAATTACAAATTTACAACTTAATTATAAAATTGCAATTTAAAAAAATCAAAACACTACAAGTTAAAAGATAAAGATAACAAACCAGAAAAATACTTCAGTAAAGTGCTTCCAAGTCAAGAACGCTAATACAAAAAAAAAAAGAATTGAATAGAATTCGATAATCTGCAACCAAAAATTAACTAGAGAACAAAGTCCAAAATTTCAAAATACAAAAACTAATGAAACCCAACAACTTTAGTAATAAAAAGGCTATAAACCACACAAAGTGAAGAAGAAAACTGGAGCCAAACATTAAGAGCTGCCAAGTAAGCTAATGTCACAGCTGCTGTGGTAGTAGGTGTCTTAAATAGGTCACTGGATAGCATCCATGTTTCTCAACCATAAATCTTGCAGACAGGTAGCATGAATTTATTAAAGTTTGCCCCACACAGATAGCAGGTACTGACCTCTCTCAAACAGAAAACAGTTTTTTTTTTTTTCTATCACTTCTGCTATAAAAATGAAAAACACCCAAATATATTTTTCACTCCTTTCTGTTTGCGTCAACAGCACAGCACTCTGGGTAATAATATTAAAGAAGTAGACTCAGTATTACGTACGGGTCGTATACAAGTCCATACATAAAGATAATACATTTAGGACAGGAATACACCTACAAATTTCCACTTTCCTTCTGCATGCACGTTTTGTGTTTAAATGTATTCACAACTTTTCTAAAAATTAGTCCAATACTACATACAGTCCCATCCAACATTGGCTGCTAGACATTTGTGATATCATGCTAGCCTTGCAAAACATCATGGGGCAATGGCAAAAAAACATTATCAATACTGACAGCACAGTACGTTTACAGAAAAATATTCAGTGAACAAGGTCCCTGACAAACAGAGCATATTCTCTGTGAAAAACACTTTGGTGAATCAACACTACTGAAGACTGAGTATCTATTATAGGTAAGTGCATCAAGTAAAAAAGTTGTAGCATTAAGCAGATCTTGCCCATTTTCATGTAGGTTGCTAAAACATACTTTTATTCTGTAAAGCAAAAGTGTTGGTCTCACACCCGTGGCCATCTCTAGGCTTGTCAATTTTATCTGCAATTGTGACAGTGGCAATCTCCAAGGCAGAACCCACCTCCGCTCTTTGGTTTCATATGTGATAGTGGGGGTGCTGATCTCCAAGGGGAACCCACCTCTTCATTCATTGATGATCCGACCATACAAATCTAAAACGGGGGACTGTATTTTGGGTGTCTCTTTTTGGGGGCTTGCAACCAATTCTGCCTAGGAGTACCCTTGAGCCGGCCCTGTTCACACCACATGTTAAATTCTTCACATCTAGTCTAAATTATATTTATAACCATGTAGAATATAACAATTATATTTATAGTGTAACATTTATCACATTAATGTTCAAAAGCTCAATATATGCCAGTCTTACAAAAATTAATTTACTGTACATAATGAACCTGCTAATACAGTCCGGTGTCATTGTGGCCCATAATCTACTAGCAGCACTAGGCATTATATTTATACAGAGAAATAAAATATTTGTCATTATATAAAAAATTTAGAAAATTTTCAATTTTAGGAAATTATACAGTGTATTTATTTACCTAAACAAAACATTTTAATGTAATGAAATTAAGAAAATGTAAAAGGTGAATAATACACAACCATACATAGATCATACAGCTGCTTTTGGTATAAGAGCTAAAAATAAAGAGATATGACAGAAACAGCACAGGAGAGTTGCTGATACCACTGAGTAACTGTCACGTCACACTCAGACTTCACATACCTTGTGCAACTCCTCAGGCGGGGAACTCTAAGATTTAGAAATGCACAACAGCAAATCAATTAAAATATGATGAAGAACATGACAGACTCCAGCAGTAGCTCTTTATCACTATGGCCTTGGTAAAACAAACCATGTTTTTTAATATTTATTTGGATTATGTACTTTTATTGTAAGATATATTTATGAATATATCTCTATATATATACAGTATATAAAATCTAACATCTGTTTGTCTGTCTGCATGTTTGTATGTCTGTCCACTTTTCACAATAGAACTACTTAACGGATTTAGATTGGGTTTTTTCTATAATTTGCTTGAACAATTCGGTTGATTTTGCGACATTTCTATGTATCATAGTTCGCTTGTGGTACTGATATATTTGCGTGAATCCGAGAGACTCGCAGCAGACTGAGGGGAGGGGGCGGGGCCCTCCTCACTCATGCACTAGTCTCAGGGTGTAGCTTACCTCCACTTAGCTAGTGAATGAGAGAACTACTTAACAGATTTAGATTGGGTTTTTTTCCAAAATTTGCTTGAACATTCCGGTTGATTTTGCACTAAGAATCATAGTTCGCTTGCAGGAGCGATATATTAGCTCTAAATGAGACAGAGGCTGCAGGCAGAGGAGAGGGGGAAGCGTGACGTCAGGTGTAGGGAGCCGGGCAGGGCCCTCCTCACTCACATGCCAGACTACGTTGAAGTCGCTCTCCCTCTGCATTTTGCAGTGTACCTTGCCTCTACTTAGCTAGCGATGCCTGTTTGTTTACCGTGGGGTACGACTAGTACTGTATATGTGGCATTTAGACACGGTGGTTTATCACTGCTATCTCAAGGATCCAGAATCCTGTATTTAAAATTTGCTCCCAATCGTTGTCTGTGAGGAACTTGCATGTTTTCACATGTTTGACTGTTTTTCTTCAGGTACACCATTTTTCCTTCCACATCCCAAAATACATACGTGTTGGGATACTAGGCAATTGTAAATTGTCTCCTGTGTAAGGATCCTGAAATGGAGAGGCAACTGATCTTGACTGGTTCTCATTGGCCTAAGACTTCTAGCAAAGGCTGTGGCATTTCATGATCATGAATTGGATGAAGGGGGTTTGACAATATTATATTCTCACTATTTAAACAATGTATGTAAACATTTTACAGAATTCCTTGTTTGTGGCTGTCAAACGTTAAAAATCACTCTTCACATATTTGACAGTAGGAAGATTTGGGGCTTTAGCCTAAATTAAGAAATACCAAGAGTCTCTAATGAAAATGAAACAATCTATATACTTTTAATTGATATGAATTTGATCTGAAATATATTATAATGAAGTATATCATGGGATGACCGGCAACGCAATTTAAGGAGCATTTTTGAAAGAAAATATTTTTGGGTAGTGTAAGAGACCATCAAAGTCTTAGAGCACCTTTAGGCGAACCCCGTATAATTGAAAATGAGTGAAATATGCAAAAGCATCTTCTTCAGACTGAAGCTGTAACTACTGACTGCCCAAGATGGCGGTTCTTCTGGTTATATGGCAACCAGGCAGGGATAGGCAAGTACAGACATAAACACAGCGGAAGTGACATCGGTGGAAGGGACCTGTCAATCTTCCTGTCTGCAGAGGGAGGAAAAGAAAGAACATTATCACACAAATGGCAAATATCCAGTACTTAACATATTTTAACTAAACAGCATAACATTGTCTAACCTACAAAATCCAAATCGGGCTAGGGGTGTGCTGAGTTTAAATTTACAGCATCAGGGGCGATTTTCACTTACATTTTTTAATTCTTATTAAAAGAGAAAACATGTATGACATATTTTGAAGAGCAATTAGGCTCATTCAGTGAAACCTTTGATATTCACTTTATACTGTATCCATATAGTTACATGGTTTTATCAAAAACATTTGATCCTAATCTGGTTGAATAAATCCCAATTAAACTGAAAAGTTTTTATGTGAACATAAATACACTAGTTCATTAAGCTTTTCTGTTCAATTCAAATAAAGCATTTTGCATTGGTCATGCAAACTGTCTTCTTCATCATCATCATTGTTATAGTGATTTCTCAAAGGTAGCCTCTCAGATTGAAGAATTGGTGGTAGCTACCTGTGACAAGGTCTGGAGAACATTAGAACATTTTTGACCAAAACAGGCCATTCAGACGAACAAAGCTTGCCAATCCTGTCCAACAAATCCCTCCAAAATGACAAAGTTGTTTTTTAAATGTCCCTAAAGTCCTACTCTCTGCCTTTAAAACACCAGCAAAGTCTTTTTTATTGAATTTTGCATTTCACAATTGCTAAAGCATCTGCAAAACTAATTTTAGTGTCAGTATCACAGACCTGTACGGAAATTGAAAGTTGCACTTTTTGCTCACAACCAAAAATCTCTGACCAATATTTTTGCTTTGTCAGTGAGGCACTGCAGCTTCCCAAGCAGACCATATTACAGAAGCTACACATTTGTTCAATAAGATCCAGATTTAACAATTCCTGATCAACGCATCCTTAAAAAGTCCTTAATTTAAAGCTTAGGACCCAGCAAGACAAAGGCCACACTTAGCAAGTTTTCTGTGCATTCTGGTATGTCTTAAATGTCACCAAAAGCAGGGCAGAGTGCCACTAGCATGATGCAGGCAGGCATGTCATGTGCCTGTATTGCCAAACACTTATTATTTAACCTTACCATTATGTCCTGATTTAAGCAAACCGATGGTCTTAATTTTTGTTAATCCCCGAGGAGAAATTGTTTTTTTCGCATGACTTTTGGGGTTCAGAACGTAGGGTCAGCCATTGTACAGCACTCCTGGAGCAATTTTCAGGCAAAGGGCCTTGCTCAAGGGCCCAGCATAGTAGGATCACTGCTGGCATTAACAGGATTTGAAGCAGAAGCCTTCCAGATACCAGCACAGATCCTTGGCCAAAGAGCCGTCACTCCGGTCTGTGTATATGACTGTCTGGGATCTTGTCACCTTTGAATGATTACACCAGATGAGGAATGACACAGCAGGCTAGTTTATCTGGGAGACTGTTTCAGATGTGTCACTGTTGCTGAAACCACCAGCAGGCACAATGCCCATGTCAGTGACAGGAGAGTGAGGGACAAACTGTATGTCACTAGATTTAGAGCAAGATAACCTGTCAGAGGTCCTCATCTCTCCTATATGACTTCACTCTAACAGCAGAACAACGACAGGCCACACACACCACTGTTGTGGTCACTACTATCCTGAGAAATGAATACTGGTGTGTTGGTGCTTCCAACTACTGATCATAATCCCAAAGAGGACATATGGGATGCCCTGGATTGCAATATCTCCTAAGAAAAACAATAATATCCTACATGGGCAGATTCAGTGGGTTATTGGCTATGTGTGCCAGTGGTGTCAAGCAGTATGGGCTGCAAGGAGCAGTTACAAGACTGCAGGATGGCCATTGTTACTGTTTTACTTTTGTTTTTGCTGTTGTACTGCTTTGTTTCCCATTATTCCCATTTGTTTATTGTCATTTCAGCAATGAAAGTTGAAATTTCAGTCCAACGACGACTCCTCATTTCCCTTCTATACAATACACTGTATTTATACATACTGTCTCTCTATTAAAAAAAGAGTCTTGGAAGGAGACGAGATGTGATTGTCTCAGAGACACTTTCACGTCCCACGAGATGAGTCAAGTGATGTAACCACACCCTGGACCAGAAGCCCCACAAGACAAGAGCTTATGCAAAGAGATTTGGAAAAGTCCTGCGTGGTTATGTCAGATACATTTCTTGTAGAGAGAAAGAAACAATGTTCACTCATGGGCAGTTATACATTGCGTTGTCACGATGTAATTCCAAACACGGAATCAAAATTCAATGCAATATTGATTTAAAGGTAAAAGCGAAAAGAAATCGAACATATGGACATAGGTTATATGACAGAAGTGCGCCTCGCAAAATGCAGATCACGTGGCACGGCAGCAGCAACAAGCCAGCAGCTGATTGAGCAAAGAGGAGGTTAAAAAAACAACCTCATGTGTTTCCCATTGTATCACCGTTTAAGAGGGGGTGTCAGAGGTGCAACCACGTCTCCTTGGGGGGCTCTTCACAACGTGAGCGGCAGAGATGTGAAGTGGTTGGCGCGTAGCGCAGGTGGGGGGAGGAGAAGTCTCCTAGTATCTTTATATATTGTCAAAAACTAAACATGTCTTCTTCATTTGTTTAGTACCAGAACAACAGGTGGCAGTAAAATGCTCCTGTTATACAGAGAAACAGTCTGCAGGCCACTGAGGAGATCCCAAATGGGTCCGACCCTGTGAATATAAAATGGTCCACTGGCATACAGAAATACTTGGGAATGCCTGACTTTCACAGGTTTCTCCTGACCTCACAGGTGGCCCCAGGGTTTTCTCCAGAAGTAACCCTTGAAAGAGATTTAAAGTTCACTGTGGAACAAAAATCCAGAGGAGGATTCTGGAGTAAATGCCTGTGAAATGGATGAAAGAATTGAGGAGATATGTTTACTTCTGTACACATTCCAGTTTGACCAAAATATCACATAACTACTTAAACTTTACTCTCTGTACACGGAGACAATTTGGATAATCATATATTTTTTTTAAAGTACCTCTATACATTTCTGCCACTAAATTACTCTGTAACCTAACACAATTTAAGGTGAAGCAGATCACTTAATCATGAATTGTCTGCCTACAGGCAGGACCTTCTCATGGGATGCTAACTGCCACTTTTCCTATCTTGTGCCTTCTTCTTCACACTATGGTACATTACATTCTCTTTAAGATTATCCAGTAGTATAATTCCTCTTCTTCTAAGTCACATTTTCCCCTCTAAGCTCCCTTTAAAATCTCCTAGCAGCCCATCTTTCTTCACTATATTTCCCAACTGCCTTCTCTGTCTTATGGATATTGTTCTAATCAAAGTTCTTTCTTCGCTTGTTCTTCTCAGTGCCTCATTACTCACTCCTTCTCTCCAGCTTATTCCCTCCATTCTTCTCCAAAACCGCATATCACATGCTTCTCGATTTCACCTGGGCAATTTCCTAAGACAGTGGGCCTTAGTTACAGTACTGAGGGATAATCAATTGTATCAGGATTACCTAAGTAACGTAATACTTTTTTAACACAGGAGCTAATATTATTAGATTGCTGGAGTTTGTTACTTTTGAATATGCTGTATATGATTGGCCATGAGTGAAATCTTCCTCATCTTGGCTTTTTGTCTTGGCTTTTGATGGTCATTGCAAAACACAATTTAGACGAAACTGTGTTATTTTGAATTCAAACAGGTAATTAGTGGGAATAATGGGATTTTTGAGTATAAATATAATTTCTTCCTGCAGTAGGTCCTGTAAAAGTGTAAGACCTTCAATTAAATTGCAAGATCTTCAGTAAGATTTGAATGCAACACTTTGACCTGTAATCTTGTACTGAGGTTTCAGATCAAAAGCAGTATACACTGAATCGTGATTTGCTTTACCTTATTACACACAGCACTGACATTTATAAGTCCCATGGAATGAACTTAATGTTTTAAGCACTGTACAGAAAAGAACAGGTCAAAATAAATAATATTGTGAACTATGTACTACGTCCACCATAGTTAGTCTGTGGAGAACAGAATGAAACAGTTTGTAAATTAAATGGTTTGTGAATGAAATAGTAATATGCCTCTTGTGCATATAGGCTTTGACAAAATTTCAGTTTTGATCGGCACTTTTTCCTATACTCATTCTTTATGATTTCAAAATGGCCAAGATGGGAAGACATGTACAGGAAGTGTGGTATCCAACCTGAACCCATCAGGGGATGTTTCATAAAGTTTGTTGAAATGCCAGTCACTTTTTAAATTAATTGCTGGAATACATCACCTTTGATATCGCATCCATCAATCATTTTATTAACATACCTTTGTGTAACTACTTAATGCTCAATGGTTTGGCCACTACTAATTCTCATCTTTGCTATTGCATTTATTGTTCTTATACCCCGTCTGAATCCAAGTTGGTCTCTGCTGACGTACTTTTTCCACTTCCTTCTCCAGTCTGTTGTTTATTACCTTCAAGTACTTTTGAAGCATGATATAAAACATATATATCCTCACACTTGACTACATTATATTTCTTTTTCAGTTTATTATAAAGCTTTCCAAAAAGTCATCTGACCATACTCTCTTTTAATAATATATTCTTACAAGGCTTAACCAGTTCATTTTCTCCTTCCATTTCCAACTGAAACTCCATCCACTCCTCCTTCCTTTCCTTCAAACACTGGCCAGTAACGTTAATGCTGTGAGATGTACTGGAAACATACAGTATTTCCATATATTCCATCTTATGTTTTGACAAGGGGCAAAATGAGGGTTGGTGAGAAACGTTAGAAACTGGAGAAGCTTAAATGACTTCAGTATGGCAGAAATGCAACTGGTGTAATCATTAAAATACATCATGGGTAAATTAATGAAAGCAATTATTAAGGGAAACTTTGAGCATCACCTTGAGAAAAGGTATATTAGCAAATGGCAGGCATGGGTTGAAATGAGAAAAACTGTTTTACTAATATGCCAAAAATCTAGCAGTAACAAGTAAAATCTTGTGTTGAGGGAGGTAATATATTTTTTACCTTTATTTTCAGAAGGCTTTTGATAAGGTACTACATGAGATGCAAGTGTAGATTGGTATAAAATTAGCTTAAAGACTAGGAACAATGGGTTATAATGAGGGGAACTTTTTCAGCATTAGGTGATGTTAAAAGTGGGAGCTCTTAGGGATCAGTGCTGTAATGAGTTCTCTTTCAAATATACCGTATATAAATGATGTGGATAAGAATATACAGTTGTGCTTGAAAGTTTGTGAACCCTTTAGAATTTTCTATATTTCTGCATAAATATGACCTAAAACATCATCAGATTTTCACTCAAGTCCTAAAAGTAGATAAAGAGAAACCAGTTAACAAATGAGACAAAAATATTATACTTGGACATTTATTTATTAAGGAAAATGATCGAATATTACATATTTGTGAGTGGCAAAAATATGTGAACCTTTGCTTTCAGTATCTGGTGTGACCCCCTCTTAGCAGCAATAACTGCAACTAAACGTTTCCGGTAACTTTTGATCATTCCTGCCCACCGACTTGGAGGAATTTTAGCCCATTCCTCTGTACAGAACAGCTTCAACTCTGGGATGTTGCTGGTTTTCCTCACATTAACTGCTTGCTTTAGGTTCTTCCTCAACATTTCTATTGGATTAAGGTCAGGACTTTGACTTGGCCATTCCAAAACATTAACTTTATTCTTCTTTAACCATTCTTTGGTAGAGCGACTTGTGTGCTTAGGGTCGTTGTCTTGCTGCATGACCCACCTTCTCTTGAGATTCAGTTCATAGACAGATGTCCTGACATTTTCCTTTAGAGTTCTCAGATATAATTCAGAATTCATTGTTCCATCAATGAAGGCAAGCCGTCCTGGCCCAGATGTAGCAATACAGGCCCAAACCATGATACTACCACCACCACGTTTCACAGATGGGATAAGGTTCTTATGCTGGAATGCACCGTTTTCCTTTCTCCAAACAAAACGCTTTTCATTTAAACCAAAAAGTTCTATTTTGGTCTCAATCATGCACAAAACATTCTTCCAATAGCCTTCTGGTTTGTCCACGTGATCTTTAGCAAACCGCAGACGAGCAGCAATGTTTTTTTTGGAGAGCAGTGGTTTTTCCCTTGCAACCCTGCCATGCACACCATTGTTGTTCAGTGTTCTCCTGATGGTGGACTCATGAACATGAACATTAGCCAATGTGAGAAAAACCTTCATTTGCTTAGAAGTTACCCCGGGGTCCTTTGTGACCTCACTGACTATTGCATGCCTTGCTCTTGGAGAGATCTTTGTTGGTCGACCACTCCTGGGTAGGGTAACACAATCTGTCTGACTATGGATTGGTGGAGTCCAAACTCTTTACAAATGGTTTTGTAACCTTTTCCAGCCTGATGAGCATCAACAACTCTTTTTCTGAGGTCCTCAGAAATCTCCTTTGTTCATGCCATGATACACTTCCACAAACATGTGTTGTGAAGAGCAGACTTTGATAGATCCCTGTTGTTTAAATAACACAGGGTGCCCACTCACACCTGATTGTCATCCCATTGATTGAAAACACCCGACTCTAATTTCACCTTCAAAACTAACTGCTAATCCTAGAGGTTCACATACTTTTGCCACTCACAAATATGTAATATTCAATCATTTTCCTCAATAAATAAATGACCAAATATAATATTTTTGTCTCATTTGTTTAACTGGTTTCTCTTATCTACTTCTAGGACTTGAGTGAAAATCTGATGATGTTTTAGGTCATATTTATGCAGAAATATAGAAAATTCTAAAGGGTTCACAAACTTTTAAGCACAACTGTATCTCTCTTATTATAATGAAAAAATCTTGGGTCGAGACATGATTTTCTCAGAGACACTTAAACATCGCGCGAGACAAGGCAGTGAGACAAAAGTCCAGCTGCTGTACAGGCTTTTAAATGTTCGATGCGCTGCATGACAGGCAGCACGGCACAAGTAGCAGCAGCAAGCTGGCTGATCAAGCATAGAGGAGGTAAAAAAAAATATATCTGTTTACCATTGTATCAACGTTTAAGAGGGGGTTTCAGAGGAGCAACCACATCTCCCTAGTGTGTGTTCAGCCCACCTCTTCAAAACACGAGAGACAGAGAAGCAAAATGGCAGGCGAGTAGTGTCCCCCGGGGGGGAGGGGGAATAACTCATTCACTACAGCTTTATTACTTGCAAATATCAAGAAATAAAAAATGAATAAAATGAAAATAATCTCTTTAAATCGTATCTCCAGTTAACCAAACCCGGGGGTGGGAGTGAATCGGGCAGGGGACGAGCCCCCTAGTACTAAAATAGGCGGAAGGTTAGATAATGTATAATTATTATGGGGGGACTCAGACAGCATGTAGGTTTGGGTCAGTTTATGGCAGATGAGATTTAAGTACATATATGTTAAGTAAAAATGTTAGATTTGAATTCACAAGGGAAGTATGAAACTTGAAACTATACCTTGCAAGAACAACCTAGGAGTCACAGTAAACTCTCTCCCAATCTACGTTCACAGTGCACATAAGTGACCAAGAAGTCTGTCTACAAATAGGATGTTAGATTATATAGCACAGTGTGTGGAGAAAAAGTCAAGGAAGGTTAGGGTTAAAGCTCTATATTGCACTAAGTGAGGCTTAATCCTTAGTACTGTGTACAGTTTTGGTTTCCTTATTACAAAAGACATAGCAATGCAAGGGAAAGGTCAGAAAACAGCAACTATACTAATTCTGTGACTGAGAGGTATAAGTTATGAGGTAAGATTGAAGGAGTTCAGCCTTTTCAGTTTTAGTAAACAGAGATTAAGAAGTGGCATGAATGAAGTGTTTAAAATTCTTAAGGGAATGAGAACAGTGGATCTCTGCTGTTTGCTTTAAAATAAATTCAACAAAAACATGGGGACAAGTTTGAAAAGTTAAAGGCAAATTTTACAATAATGTTACCAAGTGTTTCTTCACACAAGGAATCACAGACGCATGGAATAAATTATCAAGTAATGTGGTAGAGAGTAGGATTTTAGGAACTCTCAAGTTTCAAATTAGTCTTATTAGGAAGAATTTAGATAAACAGGATTGGTGAGTTTGTTGAACTGAATGGCCTGTTCTCATCAAAATTGTTTTAATGTTTTAAAGTTGTCATTAAGGCTCACTTTTAGAAACAGACAGAATCCTTTAATAACATACTGGTGATATAACTTTCAGTACTGTTTCACGAATTCCTCTTTTCAAGTTTTAAGTTTAACTAAATATATATTTTTTGATTTTATTTAATTCCATATATACAATTTTCTTGATGGTTTCTCTATTTTTCTTCATACTGTATATTAGCAACTAGTGAGTTATGTCCGGCATCATGAGTTACAGGAATGTTCATTGCCAGATACATCAGATACATACTGTAGCAGTTTAAAAACAAACCAGGCTAGCTAGGTTCACTCTGCATTACTTTAGAGTTTAAGATTTCCAAAATATCTGTTACAACTTAATCATTCTGGAATATGTATACTGAAGAAAACATATCTCTTAATTTAAAAGGGGGCAACATCAATCTAGCTATTCATTTTTTAATTCACTTACCCTCTTCAGTCAAATGTGTTCAGCCACTGCACTATTCTTAGCTCGGGGAATAACTCATCCTATACAGACTATGAGCATCATGAAGTAAAAGAACAAACATAAATAATCAAATGCAGCCGACAACAAAACTGTATGCACTGACTTTTGTGATATTGCAAAATATACACGCCTGACTTAAATCTGCTTAAGAAAATTATGATCATTATAAAAATTTATTTGGGTATAGGCATTCCTAGCAGAATTTTAATAATGCCAATACATATCTACATGATGTATACAGTGTACATCTTATCCTTTAAAAAGAGGATTCTTCTCCCAAAGTAGTAAATGAATTACAGATTTAAACGGCACACAACCGTTTCAATTTAAAATATTTAATTTCCCTTTACTTAAACAAATATTCAGCATTTACTCAGTTTTGGAAGGAAAATGGTGACAATTTCTTCTAAGAAAATGCATGTTTTAAGTTACTTAATGTTGCATAAGAAAAGTGTGTTCCCATTTTAAATATGTCATTATATGCATTGGTAAACTCCAAGGGAATTATCAGGCATATTTGTTAAAAAACAATACATAGTCCCTGATGCAGTATTTTTCTTTATTAGCTGTTTTCTGCAATTATTGTCTCTGGGTTTTCTGAAAGCTAAGTGTTTTTGGATTGCCTCTTTGAGTTTTGGCAAAATCTACCCAGATACTGCTCCCATTGATCATAAGCCCCCTGAGAGCATCCACGGTGTTCTGGGCTAATGCCTTATTCTTGTAATCAAGAAAAGCTCTGCCCTGAGCTCCTTGCCAGTTCAGATGCAGAGGTGTGGCTTTATGTTCTTTTAAAAACACCTTAAATTCACTGACTCTTAGACTAGGAGCGATGTTGCCAACATACACAGTTGTGATTTCATCTGCTATTGCAGCTTGTGACTGCAAGTCATTATTATTTTTACAGCCTTTTGCCAAACTCTGAGGTAAATGCTTCTGACTTCCAGCTGCTTTATCCTGTTTTACAGTAGCATTAGGTAATTCATTCTTTAATGTGACATCTTTTCCAGCCTGTTTCTCCATATGGCGAAGTTTTCTCAGAACAGGAATTTTGTCTAACACGTGTGCATCTATCTGTAAAAGAAGAATGAAGAAAAAAACTAATTTAAACAATTAGTAATGAGAACATAAGAGAACTGACTGAATATTAATAACATAAACAAAGAAATCATTGAGTGGGATGACTAAGCAAACTCCTAAGACAAAAAAAAATTCCTAGCTACCAGTACATAAATCCTGCTATTGTAAGAATGTTCCTCTCACTAATTCAGAATAATAATAAAAAAAAAATATATCCCCACAAATGTTTTATTCGCAAATAAAAGAATGTCACTCAATCTTCTAAATTACCATGAATAAGAGACCAGGGTATATTTGTAGTGCATATAAATAGGGTGTTGAGTTGCTACCATTTCTTTACACACTAATGATAACAAAAGTCTGAGATTTAGTATCACTAGTAAACCAATCTGCATGTTTAAAGATATTCAGCATAAGTGCAGAGCTCAGTTTAACATTTCATTCTTTTTCTTGTTTTCACTGCATACATTTTATTTAATATATTCTATTAAGCTATCTACTTCACTCTAAGAGACAAAAAGGGTGGAGAAATTTTTCAAATTCTGTGTTCATACGTCCATTTTGAAACAGACCTTTCTGTCATTCAAGGCTAGACTACAGAAACAAGCAATGGGCTACCAAAATTCCAGCACCGGTGTGTCTCATGACAATCTGTCAGAGATAGTCACAAGAATTAGAAAAAAAAACAAAAAAAACTAAGGTTAATCTTGTGTAAGGCATAATTTGACCTCAAGCTTTAATAGCAACTTTAGTTTCAAATGCAAAGTACCTGTGTGGTCTTTGGCTGAAGGCACTTATGTTACACCACTCACCAAAACTGACCTATTTCCTTTTAACTTTGTGGGGAAAAAAGCTAACTAAGGACCATGTTCATCTTTAAAGACACTTTGCTATAACACATCTGTTATGAAGAAACAAACACTCTTAATGTGAAAAATAAAAGATCTTGGATGAATACTGTTGGGATTGTCAAGCAGTCACCTGACAGGGGAAAAAAAGCTAACTATACATAAATATAATGAACAAGTACAATAGATAGCTAGATCATGTGCAACCTGTAACTGTTAATATACAAAATAAAAAATATCATGGTCCTTAAGACTCTGCTTATTTCAACTTCGGCTTAATGAAAAATAAAACAATGACCTGCAATTTCAATAATAGTAACACAGAAACCCAACAAAACTCACAATTCACTTTACTCTGCATCACCACAGCAATCCCTCCCACCTTAAATGATATATCATCATGTCTATTAAGACAAATTGTGATTTTTAAAAAGGAAAAGGATATAGCAGGGGATTGAGAATATGTTAGCAGATTGCTGCAGTTGAATATGAGTTATTGGCTATCCCTTTGACCTTTATAGGCAGTGCTTCTGCAATAACTAAGTTATATTTAAATCCACAAATTCAAAATATTTATTGTCTTATATTTTATCAGATGATGCTTCTGGCACATGTTCCATTCAAACCAATTCCAAATATTGTTAATTAGGTTCAGTGGGTTTCAAAGACTCACTGGAAAGGTAAATATACCAGCAAAAAGTACACAATGATACTATCAAAAATGCTAAGAAATCATTTCTTAGGTGAATCACCTTCATAGTTGAAAGAATGAAATGAAGCAGCAAGGTTATCCCCCACAATCCTGAACTGAATCAGCCATTTGGAAAATTGATGAACACATTCTTATATTCAATATACTGTTAAATAATGAGTCAGAGAAAATTAGTGTAATTTTGCTTTCATAATGCATGTATCATACATATATGGAATTACCTTCTACAAAATCTGAGCTGCATAATTAAATAACTTTCTTTCTGTAAGCATATGAAGTGAGCCCTCAAGTTTGTATATTCCCAAAATACTTCACTTTTGTCTCATAGAGCTTGCATACTTCCTTCATTCATGGGTAACTTTAAAATCCTAAAGGCATCCCAACTTCTGGGGCTGGTTAAATTAAAATTTCTTCTTTGTCGTAATACTTAGAACTGGCTGTCTTTTCATATATAGGGTCTTGACAGCAAAGTACACTTAATCAAAAATACCACAAACTCAAGTCTGTGTGCTTGCTGGTTTTGTCTTACATTTAGAAAAGTTTAAAGTCAGTAATATAGAAAAAATAGAAACAATAGAAAAAAAAAATAATGTTTTGAAATTGTAAATTGATTTTGAATCATACATGGTAAGAACATAGATTATGTGATTTCTTTCTGTAGAAGGCCTACTATCCGACATGACAGCAAGAATATGGCACGATACATAAGCTTAGAGAAGATATTGCTTAAATTTAGTAGCTTTAACTAAATTAAAACACAGTATATGAAAACAAAATAAAGGGTGTTAAACTAAGTTTGAGAAGGGTCTCAGCAGCTGGTGATTTACATTTATATACTAAAATTATCCTATTAACTTAAATATTTGCCCAGTTATAATGTGACTTTACTTATTTTATGTATGTCTTAAGAATACAAAATAAACTCTAAATGTCAAATTGCTAAACATACATATGTGCACATAATGGTAAATATTACTTAAAAGAAATTAATACAAGCAAGTAATTACTAAATAATTGTTTCCTTTATTAGCATTTTATAATTAAAAGTTAATACCCAAAACACTAAAGCAGGAGTGTCGAACTCCAGGCCTGGAGGGCCGCAGTGGCTACAGGTTTTCATTCTAACCATCTTCTTCATTAGTGACCAGTTTTTGCTGCTAATTAACTTCTTTTGCCTTTGTTTTAATTAACTTGACTCAGACCCCTTAGTTCTTTCTTTATCCTTAATGAAGCGCCAAACAATAATGAGACACAAACAAGCTGCCATATCACCAGCTAACCAAGTTATCTGAAAATAAAGAAAGGAGAGGGCCTCAGTAAGGTTGATCTCTCAGGTCACCAAAACATCTTGGTTTAATTAACAGCAAGAATTGGCTTCTCATTAAGGAACTGGTTGGAGTGAAATAAATTGGCAGGAGTTTGAAGCCCCAGTGTAGCTGGTCATCCTTTGGCTCGTTTCACATCTCAATTCTGTTTGGCTGCCACTTAATGAAGAAAAGAATCAATTCAGAGGACTTATTCCTTAAAAACAGGGAGATTAACACGAAGGGAAAAGAAGTTAACTAGCAGTAAAAGCTGGTCACCGATTAGGAAAAGGGTTAGAATGAAAACCTGCAGCCACTGTGGCCCTCCAGGCCCAGAGTTCGACATCTGTGCACTAAAGGATAAAATATTGTCTCTGCTTAATACTATAACTGATCTCATGAATTAAAAAATACATATATTTTAACTGCTTTTCAAGTTTACTTACTTAATACAAAATATTAAATGTTTGTTGTGAAGGCCCAGAAACCTGTTTAGGATCTAGTTGTTTACAAGTATCAAAATGAATACTGCCTAGGGCCATTAAAATACCAAAGTAGAATGGACAATAACCAATAATGACTGTTGGATTTTGACTGATCATTAAAAGTAATCTTACTAAATTTTCTTAAACAATATAAAAACCAAATTTAAAAATATATCAAAATATAAAAAATGATCTCTTACCTTGAACCAAAAAATACCTTGAGGCTTAGGATGTCTACAATCAGTTTTAATAACTCTAGTAGGTGTAAGAATATAATCCACTGTTAAATCATGACTATCAATCAGTTCGTCTGGTATATCAACAACCTACAAAATAAGTAGCAACTACAATCAGTTCCTTTAATCACTACTTGTAATTTCTTGAAGATTAACATTATTTACTATATATTACAACAAGTTCTTTAAAATACACAAGAGAAATATTTGTATAAAACATAATTGGACTGCTTCAAATACTACCAATATACTATTTTAAAATCTAAATTACACCAAATTATATATTTTGAATACAAGTGGAAATCATACAAAGTAATTTGTGGTTAATAGAGTTCAGTGCTTATTATTTGAGGAATCAATGAGGGAAAAATATTCAAGCCTTAAAAAACATTTTTAATCTAGCTCCTAAATATTTTATAAAATGTTTACAGTATGATGGGTTATTTTATTACTCTCTTTCTTAAAATAATGCTATTGTTACTCATTCATTACCTAAAACACTATAAAATTCTACAGGATAACTCACAGACAGCCTATAGCAATTATGTTGTACACAAGAGCGTGACATTTATAAAACAGTTTTGATAAAAAATGTACAAGTAAATTACATAATATTATTAAAAACATTAAAACTTGAAATAAAGTATTTTTAATCATGAAACTTGCAACTCAATTTTCACAGTGCTGGATTTACCTGGCAGTCATGTACTACAGTTACAACAACTGTAGAATCATTCACAGCTCCCATGGCAGCTATCATAGCATATTCCATGTCTGCAAATCCCTCTCCTTTTCCAATTCTCCACCCTGACAGAAAACCAAAACAAAAAGAAAAATTAGAAAATAAAAATTACAGCGATAAATTAATAACAAAGTTTCTGTGATTGCTGTCAGTTAAAATCATGCACAACAATGTTACTACTGCTTATAGCCTGTAGAGGGTGTCTCACAACCCCAAACACCAATCAAAAAGTCCAAAATGACAAAACAAATACTTTAATAACAAAATCTAAATAAGTGATACAGGAGAATAACAAAACCAAAACAGAAAAAAATAAACTCCTCTGCTACAACCCCGTTACTTGTTTGGATCTCCTTCATCTCTCAGGTGTTTTATAGGTAGAATTCTCTCTAGCAGCGTCAGAGATTGCTGCATGTTAGCTCAACTTCAAAGATGTACTGGAGAGGGCCAAACTGATTGTCCTTCCAAGCACACTTATGAGGCCACCACACATCATCCCCTAGCATTCTGAGGAACTTCAGACCCTGTAATAGGGTGTATATAATGACCTCCTGGTGCTTGAAAGATCCCTTGCTGTGAGGGTAATATTCCCTAATGGTCAACTAAGGTAGCACTATTCAGCTTAACTTCACAAGTCACATAGATGTATATTAATATAATTACACAACTCTTACAAATTTGAAACGGCATTCCGTTACAGTATATTAAAAGAAAAAGTCAGCTTTTCAAAGAAATCAGTTTAAGCTTATAGGCTTATGCCAATAAATCCACCTTACCCTTTTCAGATACTGCTACAGATCCCACAATTACTAAATCTACTTTAACCTTGGCATCCAAACCAACAGGAACACTGTAGTCCTTCACACCCTAATTGCCAGGGGGAAAAAAAACGAAATATAAGTTAAAACTTAACAATTCAACAAGGACAGACTACAAGGTGATAACACGGCTATTTCTGCACATGCTGAGCGAGTTACAGACATATCCTAAGAACATTTGTTTCAGATTGACTCTTCAATGGTCACAGCAACTGGTTTCCCTGAAATTCATAAGCAAACATCATTGCTTTCAGGAAATGATGTTGAGGCTGTCTTATGAGTCTTTACCTTACACATAATGCACACTTTATGGAAATGTTCTTCAATAAATTGTATTATCTGAAATACTTTAAAATGTTTACTTAAAATTAAAAAGTTAACCTAATAAGTAACTTATCACTATGGTTTTTACCCATCTGCAGAACTGATGGCCTTTCAAGCTTTCACCTTAGATGTTGAGCAAATTCTTAGGACATCCTTGGTTGCACCTGTTGGTGGTACAATCCTATTGAATAAGCCAATCCTCAAGCGTGGAGTTGGGACTAAGAGGGTTTTTCCTGCCTGAAAGCATGAATAAAAACATAAGTTATGAAAACAAGTATGAATCAAAGGATTTCAAATGGAATCAATTGGATAGTGACTCCTTGAGAATTAGTGTGGTGTAAGACAGACCTTTTAATGCAAATTACTGACTTCTATAACTGTAAACAAGTTATCTTTGTGATATCAATTTTTTTTAAATAGAAATTCAAATTGATGCTGTCAAAATAAATACATATCTTCTTCCAATATAAAAGTATATCAACTGCTAATAAAGGAGTTGCATTTTATATTAAAATATCAGCCAGGTGAGGATCTGCATATAGATATGTGCAATGTGTTCCCACAACAAAGAAAGTAATGTCTGTAATGTATATATGTGTACTGATCAATTTTGTTAACCAGTCTGTATTTTCAACAATGACACAGGTCTCCAAATCCCCCCAAACACTCTTTTTCCAATTTCTGCAGGCAAACGGCTTCAAATTTCATCCATATTAAGAAGTTAATTTCAATGTTGCTTCAATTAAAAAGTGAAAATAAAAACTATGAGCTTATTTTACAGCATACAATTCTGCAGGTCAAAAATTAATTCCAATGCATCCTCAAAATATGAATCAACTTGACCTCTTATTAAAAATTGTAGATCTAGTTTGCAATTCCTCACTCAGAAATTACTGGTATTTATTATTTCCACAACTGCAGAACAAACTTAGGCAGAATACACTAACATTTGACGGAGTAAGAATGTAAGGATTGTTATCCTTGTACATATTTAATTATTATTTTAATTTTAAAATGGTCAAAGCTGTCAATTAAATTTTTTAAATGAATACATGAGTAAAACATCAAGATATCCATTTGAACCAAGTATATTAAAGCAGTTTTAACAACATTAATACACAACAGAATCAAAAATTAAAAAACACAAAAAAATGTAAAGTGTAAAAAAAATACAAAAATACATAATATACTGAATTTGTAATACTACCAGTGTAAAATAAAAAACAAAACTAAAAGGAATACAGACTCCATACAGTATATAATCATTTTGATTTTAGTATATGTCATAACTTGACACTTTGCTTGTACTAATGCTATATTGTTGATGAAAGCTAATTGCAATATCAGGTCAGGTCAGGTTGTGAAGCATGTACTGGTATAGCACGTTGCCACACCGACCACATTACAAAACAGCTCAGGATCTTGGTTGGAAACCCCCAGATAGAGCCACAGTCCAGTCCCACCCTCCAGAAATAACCCTTTATTGGTTGCAGCCAAGAGTTACCACATGACAAAACAGCTGAGGATCCTGGTTGGCAACCCCCAGATAGAGACACAGCCCAGTCCCACCCTCCAGAAATAACCCTTTATTGGCCGCAGCCAGGAGTTATGTGGGCGTTGAACTTGGCCAAGTCCAGATACTCAGATCCTCAAAAATGAGGATCCTGCAAGCTGGATCACCCTCTGGGAATTGTGTCATGTGGCCGTAATGCTGTAACCGACGCTCCCTGACAATGCAGGTAATGTGCCTCACTCGGGACTCCATGAGCAACCGCTCATTTAACACAAATCCTTGGTACTCAAGGATTCTCCGAAGAGACACGGTTCCAAAGGAGTCCAGTGTTTTTCTCAGGTCACTGGGTAGCGTCCATGTATCGCAACCATATAGCAAGACAAGAAGCACCAGGACTCTAAAGACTTGGACCTTCGTCCTTTTGCATAGATATCGGGAGCGCCACAGACCCCTTTCCAGCAACCTCATGACCCCTCATGCTCTCCCAATCTGTCTACTTACTTCATAGGATGTGTCACCAGAAAATTGAATGTCACTGCCGAGGTAAGTAAATCTCTCGACAAGGTCAACACTCTCTCCACAGGCAGACAAACTGCTGATGGTTGTGCCCAAGAGGTCATTAAAGGCCTGGATCTTGGTTTTCATCCAGGACATTCGCAAGCCCAGACATTCAGACTCCTCGTTCAGTCTCTCAAGAGCCCTGATCAGTGCCTCCATTGACTCAGCGAAGATAAAAGAATCGTCAAAGTCAAGATCCGTGAATCTTTCTTCACCAACAGATGCCCCACAGATGCTAGACCCCATGACTTTGCCCAAATCCCAGTCTGTACAAGCATTGAACAGAGTGGGACCAAAAAGACACCCCTGAAAAACCCCAGAATCAACTGGGAAAAAGACAGAGGTTCTACCTCCACTCTGCAGAGCATTCACAGTACCAGTGTACAGGCCGGTCATGATACCAAGTATGAAAGTGAGTAAATCAGATTAAAAAGAAGACCGTCCATACAAAGAAGAAAGTGCTTTTACAATTTGTATATATATGGATTATTTAAAATATATCTCACTATGCTTCAGGGTATCACCACAAAAGTTAACATAATCTTAAAATATTCTTATGCCGCTAATACAACACAGAGATGGTACACTGATGTGGTCATTAAGGCAGCTGTCTCACAAATTTTGAATACTGGGTTCAAATTCCAAATACAGTCTTTGGCCATGAGGAGTCTGCACATCCTCCCCATGACCGAGTGGTTTCCTTACATATTTCCAAAGACATTCAGGTTGGGATAACTGGAGATTCCAAACTGGTCCTGTGTGAGTGTGTATGATGTACTGATACCACGGCCAGGGATATTTTGTAAAATGCTACCAGTGTTAACAGAATAGGCTAAGGCTACCTGCAATCCAGAAACGCATTAAGTGGCTTTTAAAATGTTATGTTCTATATCACAGATTTTTTTGGTTGATATGAGCAAGCATGTTGCTAACAGAAAGGGCATAAATGCAAAAAAGACACTGTGATACATAAGAGCTCTTCTCAAAAAAAAAAAAAAAAAAAAGAGTAGTGTTACCTTTAAATAGTTTCCTTTCAAAGATAAGGAAATAAAATAATGCACATTGTTCTCATTGTTGAAGCTACAGTTATTGAAAGGCATTCAATTCAAAAGAGTCTGAGCAGTGTAGGATCTGAAGTGAATTTGCAAAAGTAAACAAACTAACATCAATATGCATAATATGGACCATGTATGCTGTAGTTGAAGATGGATCATGTGCTACCACTTCAGTCTGACCAAAATCCATAATTGTTTATGTCAAATATTTTATGACGAGCCTCTGTTTACTATATAACTAATAACATTTTTAATTTCTAAATATTATCTACCAATTCCATACTTAATACTTTTGTTCTAATATTAGACTGGACCGTTCCTTTCACACTCTTTAATTTTCTGCATTAAATTTAGGATGTGGTTAAAGGTGGAACTCCTCTTCTTCACAAAATTTCATTTGAGCACCACATTTATCTGAAGTTTTAAAAATTTCTGTTTTTGAGTTCCTTTACTATAAGAAGCCTTCTCCATAAAACAACACTTTCCTAAGGGACATGCGACTGTGAAGTCAATAAACGTAAGCCAATGAAAACAATTAACAATTAAATAGTTAATGAAAACAATTAACACTGGCAATGCTGTTGTAACTTTAACATAATGTTTTGGATGAGGTATGGTTATTTATGTGAACACACACATTAATCACAATTAAAACAAAATATTCTTGAAGTGTCACTATTTGAAGAAAACTGTCAGCTAAAGTACTTAGATAACCTCTGTTTATTCTTTTCATAAGTTTTAAACTAAATAGCCATGTTATATTAGCACTGAACACTGAAACACCAGAGAATTTAATGTTTCAGATCTCAGCTTTTGAATAAAATGAACAGATGTAATATAAAAATGAAGAAATACATTTACATGTATCCTATGCACAAAACTCTAACTCTAAAGCAAAATAACTATACAGTGATATTATTTAAGAGTGATTATTTGCAATGAATAGATATGATTATTTTTCAAATACTTGCCTGAAATACAAAATATTTTTTAAAAACACCAATATCAAAAGGGCATCATGACAATGGAAAAAACATATTTGACAATGTATTTATTTTTTTAAAATATATTTATTTGCTTCAGCCAGTGGTTTGCTATTTTGAAATTCTTTTAATATCTGTATGTTTAACAATCAATTACCTGTAATGAAGCTAATCGGACACCTTCTAGAGGTTTATCAGGATCCACTTTCACTTCCCTGGATTTTCTGAATACATCAAGTCCTTTTACACTATCACAGGCTAGGTAAGACCCCTGTAGTTAAAAAAATAAAAATAAAAAAGGGAACAGTAGTACTTACTTCCAACACAAGATATCGGACATGCTGTTGGGGCTTGTCCGGATTTACTTTAACAATCTTGCTACATTTGAATTCCTTTAAACATGACAAACTTGATCCTGCATGTGATGCTCCCTGTTTGTATAGAATGGAAAAAGTGCTACATCAGGGCAAAATTTATTTAGTAGGAAATACGCTGCAAATAAGTTATTTGGATAAAAAATGTGTACAATTTTACTTTATAAGCAAAATGTATATATACAGGAGGATACTTTAGACAAATCCAGGCTATTAAAAAATATAGTTTTTAATAGTGACCCTAACTGAACTTTTCACAGAACTACCATCAAACTTTGGAATTAACTTTGTAAAGTTCATCAATTTTATATCTGTTTATCTATTTATTTCCGTTGCAATAAAATGTTTGTTTTGTAAGCTATTTAATCTTTTTTTTTTCGTTGGTGCAATGGTGTATGCAAGTCGAGCAAGAGGTATGCTCCTCAGTGATACCAATTTGAAAATACCTTTCTCTAAATTAATGAACATTTTTGAATGTTTCACAAAAATTGATTTCTCCATAACAGTCCAAATCAATCACACATTCAAAGTCAATGCTATTTATTGGTAGATGCTGAATATAAACGAAGAGTAAGTCTGCGACCCTGCTGTAAGCGTTTTAATGATCACCAGGTTTAATGATGCTAGTTTTAATCTTTTAGTTTATCATTAGATACAAATCTAGCTGCTTAAAAATATTTTAAATAGTGATATAACTACTGCATAGTGAGTATTTATATTTCTGATTAGCTGTTATAATAACATAGCTGTCTATCAAAAGAGCAATAGAACCACTTCACATCTTAAGAAATGACAAATTACCTTGAAGTTTGGTATTCGGTGATGCACTGGTCGAGGAAAGTCTGCTAAATTATTGTCTTCAATATAATCCCAGATTTTCTGTCTAATGTCCCACTTGGTGACACCTAAAAGATTCAAGTGCTTGTAAAATAGTAATAACAAAGTTCCATATTCTTGAAAGATTTAGAGATTTGGAGGTAATTTCCAACGTTCCATACTAAAGCAACGTTAAAATAATAAAATACTAAAAAAGTAAACATTATCGTGGATCAGGTACAATATTGCCACCGTGGTACTTAACTTTATAGCCTAACAAGGAGCACAATAATAATAATAGTAATATTAATAATATTAATATCACACCTGGGTTTATCTTGATTAAATGACTCATTTTGAAAAGACTCAAAAGCACGCAGTGGTGTAAATACAAAATTTTCTTTGCTGAGGCCTACTTTTGAATAAACATTTTTTAGACGTTTGAAAATGATATTTTAACCTGTTCAACAATATAATCTGAACTCTCCCAGCTGTATTCCTCTCTAAAGTATGGACATTCCCCCCACTAAAACTTGCGAAATACACGGCAATCTGCTAAACACCGAAAGCCATCATGGGATGACCTAGAAGGACGGCAGGTCGCAAAGGACAAATTTCATCTCGGCTTGCGCGGTTAGAGGCAGATCCGCTAAGGCACACATTACGGGCATAGCTCGCTATTGTAAAATAAAGCGCCACGTGTTAGTTCATATTTTTAAATAATATGACAGAATTAACGATATTTTACAAGTCAAAATTGAGTCACTTTTCCATTGACTTCAAAGGAGTTTTCAATCAGAGATGTCCTCATTTTGTCATGTCACACATTTCTGTGTAAAAATTTGAAGATCCATTGATGCAGGCATAAAGAGACAGAATAACTTGACAGTTTGCTTGTAATGTAATGTTATATTTTTGAAGAAAGCTGGTTGCAGTATGAAAGTGAGTAACTCAAATTAAAAAGAAGAACTTTCATACAAAGAATTAAGTGCTTTTAACAATTTTGTATACAGTATATGGGTTATTTAAAGTATGTGCCAAACGACTATGGGCAAACTTCCCACTATGCCCTATGTCCTTCTGTTTACTTGTACTTTATGTTATCTACTTTGTGTTCAACACAACTACAACATGTTCTTGCCAAATAGTAGTACTGACTCCAATATGCAGGCTACAGTAACACGGTAAAGAGGCAAAACGTATGATATAGCTTTTTCACAGTCCAAGGTGTTGATTCCATTAGCAGAAGTAATAGATTATTATGATGTTGAAAAGGACAATGTAGGATGTCATGGTATATTTCTGTATCAGGAAGAATGTTTTTGTGTGTGTGTGTTAAAGACCAACAGACACTATTCACTAATAAGAAAAGACGTACAGTAGTTGCTTGTAATGCTTGAAAGTACAAAAATTCATAAAATACATTTATGATCCCAAATGTGCCAATGTCTCTAGGTCACAGACTTATTTTATGTATTTAATAAGATGAAATCAGTATGTTAGATTTTCATAAATCCAAAAATGAATTGTGGCACTAAGGTACATTAACCAGACATTCTGATTTTTCCACATCTCATTCCATTTTATGCCTTGCATCCAGTAATTTAACAAAATATCCCATTTTTCCCATTTCCAGGTGTGAACAGGACCATCCTCCTAAACTTTAATTTCATGTGCTTTTTTACATGGTGCACGATACTCCATGGTGGATTTCATTTGCAATTTTACAATGTGCAGGATACTCCATGGGGGAACACCCTGAGGGACTCCCCCAACCAGGTCTTCAACTATTTTTGCACCTAGCACACTTACTGGATTAATGAGATGTGTCCCATTTTGGAACTATGACAACCTGGTTGGCCCACAAATGTCCCAGTTAGGGACTTTGACAAAAAACATAGCCATACACTAAGGGCATGCACAACAAATTCCCCATTGTCAATTAACTCTTATAGTGCTAAAATAACTCTCAAAAGAGTGGACTCACAAATGCACTCAATGTTTTCTCTTAACACTGTTCAATGTTGTTTGTGCCAGGGTTTCTACCATAGCTTATAGTTATTTTCATCTCTTTTTTTGTTGTTGTTCTGTTACTTTTTAATCATTATTATTTTTCATATATTATGTTGTTTCTGTTATGTTTAAATTTAATACGGTTAGACATACAGTACAGGCCAAAAGTTTGGACACACCTATTCATTCATTCATGGCTAGTTTTGTGTACAAATTGATTTGGGTACAAACTACTGTTGGTATGGATGGATTTGGGTTAAACTACAGCAGATGCCAGTGGGTTTGGGTTTGATTTTCAGTGCCCACATAAAACTCTAGCACATAGGGACAATTTAACATTATTAAATAAATGCACCTGTTGTTGGGCTTAACTGCTATTCATTGTGTGCCACTTTACATACTGGGGTTTATTACAACAGCAACAATAATAATAATAACAAACAACAATAATAATCATCATCATCATCATCATTCTTTACATTTATATAGCACTTTTCTTTCTAATCAAAGTGCTTCAGTGAAAGGGGAGCCACTTCAGCCAACACTAATGTATAGCATCCACCTGGATGATGCGATGGCAGCTGTTTTTCTGTCAGTATGTTCACCACACATTAGCAGTTAGGCGGTGAAGTGGTGAGGAAGATAGCCAATTAGAGACAGGGGATGATTAGTGGGCCAGAATGACAAGGCCGTCACAGGCAATTTAGCCTGGGCATTGGGATACACCCTGCTCTTTACGAAGAATGCCCAGAGATCTTTAACAAATACAGAGAGTCAGGACCTCGGTTTTATGTCTCATCTGAAGGATGGCACCATTTCTACAGAACAGTGTCCCGATCTCTGCACTGGGGCATTGGGATACACATTCAGACCACAGGGTAAGTGTCCCCTGCTGGCCTAACCAACACCACTTCCATCAGGAACCCAAGGTTTTCTTAGATGGTCTCCAATCCAATTACTGGCCGTGGGCTCCAGTGTTTTTAATTATTTTATTTCTGTTCCAACACTGCATGTTGCTGCTTATGACTGGATCCAGGGATGGCAGGTCACTCAGCATGTCTTTATGAATAATCTTGTGGTTTTCTGCAGTGTAAAGAAGTGGCCATGGAGGACAAGGGGGATAAGCTTTTTCTGTCAAGCTCACAATAACACTAGATTAACCTCATGTGATCTTCTCTGTTGTTGAGACTCTAGTAGAATTTCACCAGCTAGCTCTTCTACTGATGGTTTAAGCATAGATATTATTTTTAATATGGTTTGGAAATGGCTGTATTGTGCCAATAGTTTGCTAATATATTTTTGAGCCCTGCTTGGATGTTCTCTTTTTCTTGTTATGAGGGACCTCTTCATTGTATACTAGCTAACTTATGCAGATTACAAGTATCATTGTTCCCACCCATCTGTTGCCTGTTATGTCATGCAACATGGGCCACCAGTTGATTGTTTTATTTAGCCTAAAATGAACAAAATACTTATTTATATTTTCAAAAATCAAATATATATTTATGTGGCTGGCTTTGAGATGGTCTGATGAGGTGCCCTCAGGAGCTCCCCTCATGGAGCTTGTATTGGTGTCCCCTAAACCAGGGAGGATATAACAATAGATTTTTCATAGCATAACTGTATCTAATTTGGCATTAATCTGAATATTGTTGTTTATAGATTGGGAGTGATTTTAGATTATGTGCTTCCTGAATTATATACACAGATTTTAAAGTAAAATTGTCTAAGTGTATAACATTCCCAAAATGTATCATCCAGTGAGGTGGGCACTTGTTGACATTATTCACAATTTGCATCTTTTCCCTTTATTCATTTTAGACCAGGGGTGTCAGACTCTGCTGCTTGGACCTTTTAATAATGGAATGCTTTGTCAGTTTTCAAAAACTATGGTGTGCAATGACTGTTAATGTTTTCAAATATTCCCTTCAACGTGCATTTCATATATAGAATATACTAGCCAGATTACCTTTACATCTATTGATTAAAATGTGTCTCCAGTGTCTGTTGGCATTTATCTGTGCAGCATTCACACCAAAGGTAACAGCTTATAGTTAAAATAAAAACTGGCTGCATGTAATGACTTCATGGAAAAACATGAAAAAAAAAAGAAAGAATAGATGGAGAAATGAAAGTTTAAAGGATGGGAGAGGAGAGCAGGAACGGGAGAGAGCCAGTGTGAGAGAGATGAGGCAGGCAGCCAAGAAAAGAGCCTCTTGGGAAGCATGAGGCCAACAGTTGGGGTTGCTGTGGGTCATTCCAGCTGAGTGGCTCAGGGAGCTGGAGTGATGCGGTGCTCGCTCCCTCGTAAGTCTGGGGAGAGACAGTGGGAGCTACAGGTGTAAAGAAAGGCTCTTTGTGGAGCCCAGAGGGGGGGCCATGGACGGCCGAGACCCAAGCCTGTTAGCAGGAGTCACAGAGACTCGGCGTAGCACCTTACCATGACCACAGATGACCGCAGGGACCGGAGCCCAGGAGCAAGGAGATTCGGTGCCACGCCCTGGGGGGAGCCATAGGTAGCAGCGATCCAAACCTGGCGGAGAAGGTTGGCTGTGACTGTCAATTAGGTGTCTCCTCTGCTGCAAGGTCCCATTCGGGGTAAGCAGAGGAAACGTCAGTTTTAAAGGGATGCACCAGGGACTGAATTTTTAAGAGAAGATTCCTGCCTGTGTTTTTAACTTCATTTTAACAGCTAACTTATTGAATTGATTTTAACCTCCACATGCACTTCATTTTGTTGGATTATTTATTTATAGATGAAGATTTTGCACTGTACTTAAATTTGAACACTTTGCTTTTATTTAATTGATGGTTTTTAATAAAAGTAATGATTTATTTTTGCACCTACCCTTCTCAGTTATGACTATTAAGAGGCTCTGCAAAGGCAAATGGGAGCATGGAGTTTACCAGGACCATCACAGGGAGGAAGACAAAAAACTTATTTGTGAGGTGAGTGGAATCAGCCATAATGCAGGATGCTTTGCATAGGCAGAGTTTATTGAAAATGTCTTGAAGAAAAGGCACAGACGCATTAATGATGTTCTCAGCTGTCCTTACAATCCTCTATAGCAAGGGTGTCAAACTCCAGGCCTGGAGGGCCGCAGTGGCTGCAGGTTTTCATTCTAACCCTTTTCCTAATCAGTGACCAGTTTTCACTGCTAATTAACTTATTTTACCCTTAATTTTAATAGTTCTGTTTTTAAGGATTCAGTTCTCTCAATTGATTCTTTTCTTCATTAAATGACAGCCAAACAGGCATGAGACATGAAACAAGCCAACAGCTAAATTGGGGCTGCAAACTCCAACCAATTTCACTCCAATCACTTTCTTAATGAGAAGCAGATTCTTGCTGTTAATTACACTGATTATTTAATTCCATGGCTTGTTGCTGCTCTCATTCTGCCATAGCAACGTCAAAATGCTTTGGTGAACTGAGAGATTAGCCTTACTGAGACCTTCACCTTTCTTTATTTTCAGATATTCTGTGATGGGCACAGGTGAGCTGGTCATGTGGCCACTTGTTTTGTTTCTCATTATTATTTGGCTGCTGATTAAGGAAAAAAGAAACAACAAAGGGGACAAGTTAACTAAAATTAAGGCAAAAGAAGTTAATTAGCAGCAAAAACTGGTTACTAACGAAGAAGATGGTTAGAATCAAAACCTGCAGCCACTGCGGCCCTCCAGGACCGGAGTTCAACACCCGTGCTCTACAGTATAGTATCTTACAGGCAGTAATGCTGCAGTTTCTGAACCACACTGTAATGAAGCACTTAGCACAATCTCTGTAACACCCCTATAAAATATACAGCCCTGTGGTAAAGATAGAAGGAGGAAGGAAGGGCTGTTTTTTTCAGCTGTCTCTGGAAATTAAACAGTTGTTCAGCTCTTTTACCAACAAAAGAAGACTTTTTGCTCCAGGTGAGGTCTTTTGCAATATGAACGCCAAGGAACCTAATACTTCAAACAATTGGAGCCAAAATTGGAGCCAAATATGTAAAGTGGGCTATAAGCATAACAAATCTTCCTGAAGTCAATAATCCTCTCCTTGGTTTTTTACAAATTAAGAGAGAGATTGTTGCCTGTGCACCAGGTTGTTAGTTGTTTAAGCTATTCTTTGTATGCCAATTCATCATTGTTGCTATTGACACCTAACACGGTTGTATAAGTAGCAATCTTGACAATGTTATTGGAACTAGACCTGTCAGTGCAGTTGTGCATCAGTAGAGTGAACAGGAGCGGAGAGGGGATGCAGCCCAGAGGCGCACCAGTGCTTGTACTAGAAGTGAGAGTGCCTATCTCAACTGACTGATGCCGTGCAGTAAGAGAGCCCAAAATCCAGTTACATTGAGGTGCATTCAGGCCTAGTTCACTGGGTTTCACAATTAACTTCTGTGGCATTATTGTGTTGAATGCCAGACTAAAATTAATGAATAGCATTCTTACAAAAGTGTTCTTTTCGTCTTAGCTACTACTATCAAGGTGAACTGACTCCAAGCTTAACAGGCAAGAGGCATGCAGTGCCTTTCAAGTGCCAGCACAACTTCCGAAGTTGTGAATCTCCACTGAAAATATTGTGTCCATTCACCTAAAGCTTCCTCTGGTGACCCACAATTCTTGTGCAGTCCTGATGTTACATTCTGAATTAAAAGGACATACACCCCCTGGTAGCTCCCACATTACCTGTATCAGAAAAGACAGATAGATAGAAAACACAGCAGAATGACTAAAAAGAAAAGCAGTTAAAAAGAAAGACATTGGCTGTCGCAGCCCCAATGATGTTTTATGCAGGCGTAGTGCTGTTGGTATAAAGGAGCCCAAGGAGTACTTCTTGACACATGTCTGTTGAATAATCTGTTGGCTGAAAGTCCTTAGTGTGTCAGAGAGAGGATGTGCAGCATTGTTCATAATGGCACTCAGTTTTGTTTTAATTCTCTTCTTTGCTATGACCTCTAGGGGGTCCAGAGTGTGTCTCATAACATGAGCTTGCCCTTTTAATTAGCTTGTTGATTAGGTGAGCCTCACTTAATAATAATAATAATAATTCATTACATTTATATAGCGCTTTTCTCAGTACTCAAAGCGCTATCCATTGAAGCAATATTACCAGCCCAGCACACCACAGCATAGAAAATCATACTGGCCATCAGAGAGTTATAGAATATGTAAAGAATGTCACTTCTCACATTAAAGGAACATGTTTTCCTAAGGAAAAAGAGCCTGTTCTGTCCTATCTTATATGGTGTCTCTGTGTTCCAAGACCAGTCCAACCTGTCATTAAAGCATTTGTAGAACTGGACCATCTCTACTTCCATTCCTTGAATAGTGACCGGACATAGAGCCTCTTTTGTGTAGCGAAAGTCAGTAACCAGTTCCTTGGTTTTGCTGATGTTAAGATGTAAACAGTTCTTTATGAACAAAGTTGTTCACCTGACTCGTATACTCTGTCTCACCCCCTTTATCAATACACCCCATGAGTGCAGAATCACCTGAGAATTTCTGCAAGTTATTTACATGCTAAATCAGCCACTGCGAATGTAATGCTTTCATTTTTCATTGATTATAACATCAGTCAGGCAGTGTGGTGTAGTGGTTAAAAAGCTTTTTGACTTTAAACTGTGGTTTCAAATGCTGCTACTAACATTGGGTGTCTATGAGCATGTCACTTGTCCAGCCTGTGTTCCAATTGGAAAACCAAAATAAATTTAACCAATTGTATCATAAATGTTGTAAGTTGCCTTGGATAAAGGCGTCAACCAAATAAGTAAATACTGTATAACTGTTTGGGCGGCACAGTGGTGCAGTGGGTAGCGCTGCTTCCTTACAGTAAGGAGACCCGGGTTCACTTCCCAGGTCCACCTTGCGTGGAGTTTGCATGTTCTCCCTGTGTCTGCGTGGGTTTCGATCCGGGTACTCCAGTTTCCTCCCACAGTCCAAAGACATGCAGGTTAGGTGCATTGGCGATCCTAAATTGTCCCTAGTGTGTGCTGGGTGTGCATGTGTGTGTGCGCCCTGTGGTGGGCAGTGCCCCACCCGGGGTTTGTTTCCTGCCTTGCGCCCTGTGTTGGCTGGGACTGGCTCCAGCAGACCCCTGTGACCCTGTTGTTAGGATACAGCGGGTTGGATAATGGATGTATAACTGTCATTAAAAAGGAAGTAACGAATTAAGTAACTTTGCTTCTGTGGTAACAAAATTTCAATGAATTTTGTTTTATCTTTAGATTTTAGTACATCTCACTGTAGTGACTCATTTGAGCAAAAATATTTACCTTAATAATCTTTGTACTGATAAAGTAATGTGGTTCATGTTTCTCTTCTGACAGAAACTAGTTGGTTTAAATTTCCAGTCCTGCAGCAGGTGTAACTGAAACCATCAAAACTCTATTCACTTCTCAAGAATAAATGAAATAGCATACAGTTAGAGTTAAAAATAGTTCTGAAGAAACTCCTGGAGAAGCAGAGTAACTATTTGTAATCCAAGGTAGTGGTTTATTCTGCATCTCGCTCTAGCCAGTAATCCATGTTGTCTTGACTTGTGGAAGCATTACTGAAAGCATTTGCTTAATTTATACATTTTATTATGCCTTTTGTATTGTTCACTTAGAGTTTTATTGTCTCAATATTTTATTAATCTCAATATTGGAAGTGATATTCAATAAAAAGGCAAATGAATGAATTGAGGGAAACTGATGTGGAGCAGTATACTCATATGTTAAAAAGGGCCAAACATATGTATCTATGGCAATAATACACATTCCCTCCACTGAAAATCAAAAGTAATTAACATTGTCAATCAGCTGTAATTTATATACTGTAATATAAACTGCTCAAAAAAATTAAAGGAACACTTTGAAAACACATCAGATCTCAATGGGAAAAAAATCATACTGGATATGTATACTGATATGGACTTGGTAATGTATTAGGAACTAAAGGATGCCACATCGTTTGATGGAAATGAAAATGATCAACCTACAGATGGCTGAATTCAAAGACACCCTGAAAATCAAAGTGAAAAAATAATGTGTCAGGCTAGTCTATTTTGCTGAAGTTTCATTGCAGCAACTCAAAATCATACTCAGTAGTTTGTATGGCCCCCACATGCTTGTATGTATGCCTGACAACATCGGGGCATGCTCCTAATGAGACAACGGATGGTGTCCTGGGGGATCTCCTCCCAGATCTGGACCAGGGCATCACTGAGCTCCTGGACAGTCTGAGGTGCAACCTGGCGGCGTCGGATGGACCGAAACATAATGTCCTAGAGGTGTTCTACTGGATGTAAGTCAGGCAAGCGTGGGAGCCAGTCAATGGTATCAATTCCTTCATCCTCCAGGAACTGCCTGCATACTCTCACCACAAGAGACCGGGCATTGTTGTGCACAAGAAGGAACCCAGGACTCACTGCACCAGCACCAAACCATGAACGATATTACATGCAGCATAACATTCTCCACGGCTTCTCCAGACCCTTTCACGTCTGTCACATGCGCTTAGGGTGAACCTTCTCTCATCTGTGAAAAGCACAGGGTGCCAGTGGTGGACCTGCCAATTCTGGTATTCTATGGCAAATGCCAATCGAGCTCCATGGTGCCGGGCTGTGAGCCCATGGCCACTAGAGGACGTCGGGCTCTCAGGCCACCCTCATGAAATCTGTTTCTAATTGTTTGGTCAGAGACATTCACACTAGTGGCCTGGTGGAGGTCATTTTGTAGGGCTCTGGCAGTGCTCATCCTGTTCATCCTTGCCCAAAGGAGCAGATACTGGTCCTGCTGATGGGTTAAACAATGCTCAGGTAGCCCGTGGCATTTAAATGATGCCCAATTGGCACTAAGGGCCTAAAGTGTGCCAAGAAAACATCCCCCACACCATTACACCACCACCAGCAGCCTGCACAGTGGTAACAAGGCATGATGGATCCATGTTCTCATTCTGACTCTACCATTTGAATGTCTCAACAGAAATCGAGACTCATC
>JANRMT010062806.1:39061561-39076769 GCA_026402145.1 Polypterus bichir lapradei | reverse complement strand
CACAAGTTTCACCTGACAGCACAAGATTTATTTACAGTCAGGGAAGCATTTCTTCTTCAATCCCCCTGCCCATAAAGAACCACAGTCCCTTCTCTTTGCCAGTCCTTCTGCATCGACAAGCTTCATCCACAAGCTTCATCCACTTCTTCGTATCTCAGGCCATTCAGTGGTGGTGACTGGCTCCTTTTATAGGTCCTGGGAGTGTTCCAGGTGGCTCCCCCTGTCAGCCCCCATGGAACCCAGTAGGGCTGTACCAAACTCCAGATCCCTGAGGGAATCCGTGGTGTCACAACACCCAGGAGGGCTGCCCTCTAGCATCCTAGGGGAGGTATTGCCTCATTAATGCTCTCTCCCCGGGTCCTTCCATTCTGTTGGCATCCTGTCCCATCACAATATATATATATATACAGTAGCTGTGTAAGCCCATTCTGTAAAAAGCATGGGGTACTAGAAACTATTGAAATCGTCTGGAAAAAAAATTGAAATGTAGAGATGTCAGGTAATTAAAAGGAACTACTTTGGGCATATCCCTCCTTGGAGGTTTCGTGTTGCCAATGTGCTTGCATTGATTGTATATTAGTGTCTAAGCAACTTTCTTTCTTCAGAGGTTTCCTTTTGCTGGCGTGCTGGCCTCGCTTGTGTATCCTCAGAGGTGGAGCCATTACCCCGACTCCATCTCTCACTTCTGTTCTGGACAAACACACACACTTCCACGCATGGACATTTATATATAAGAAACACATATATGTATATATACACATCAGTCTCATTCTGATCTCAATTTGTCTCAATAAGAAGGAATAAAAACTTTCCAGTAAATGTCAGTCTTTATGATTAGTACCATCAAGTATAACAGCAAACTGTCAAGTCAGGTTCCCTACTTCTAGAAAACTGATGCTATTATGCTTAAGCTTCTCAGTATCTGACACATTGGAAGTAATCAATGAGTTCTTTCTAACATATTACAACCTTAAATGTCTTTCAGTTTCAGTTGTGTAATTCTATTAACATTTGCTCAAAAATACAAAAACTTGAATTTCATTTTATATTTTCACGAAATGCCACATACCCAGCATTACAATACTTTCAGTACAATATGGTGCTCCAAAGACAAACCCAATATCATCCATATGATCAGCTTTTACAAATGGAGGTCTTCTGTCTCCATAAAAAGATGGCCGATGCTGAAATTCATATAGATAAACTGATTTTCCTGCATCTGAATGTAAGCAATAGAGAACAAACATTACAAAAGCTGAAAAGATTTGCATTTACAAATAAAACATTTCAGTTTATTACATTAGTTTCCTTTCATCAATTTTCTAAACACACTTTATCTTGATCAGTATTTTTAGGTTATATCATAAAAACTGTCAAAAAAAAGTCAAAGGATGTTATGCTTAAACTATATAATTCACTCGTAAACATCATCTGGAATATTGTGTTCAGTTCTGGTCACCCTGGTATAAGAAAAACATAGCAGCTCTTGAAGCTGTGCAGAGGAGAGCAACGAAGTGCATCGCAGGACTTAAGGACATGTACCTCTCTGACAGATACAGAGAGTTAAACCTATTTACTCTCAAGTGGAGGAGACAGAGTGGGGACCTAATTCAGGTCTTAAAAATCCTCAAAGCCATTGATAAAATAAATCCAGAAACATTCTTTCAGCATAAGTTTGAATCACATACTCGAGGACATTATTGAAAATTAAAGGGAAGTGCATTTAAAACTGAGATCAGGAAGCACTTCTTTATGCAAAAAGTTGCGGGACTCTGTAACAAACTACCGAGCCATGTAATTGAAACTGAAACCTCGACAACATTTCAGAAGAATCTGGATGAGATATTGGGACAGCTTAGCTATTAGCTAAACAAACCGGATTGATGGACAGAATGGTCTCCTGTCATTTGTCAAATTTCTTATGTTCTTGTTGTATTTTGGGGAGCTTAGAGCCACACATCAAGCTGATTCAGAAGGTTTATTCAATCAAAAAGATGTCCAGGGACAATTAGCCAAAAACAGTGTCTGTAGGAAATGCAGCAAGAATATGCAAAGTTATCAAGGTGTAAGTGTAATAAGGAGATAATGTTTCCTACTGTGTGCTCATGATGTCTACATATTTCAAGCACATTCACAGAATAAAATCAAAAGAAATGTTTACCTTTAAATTTGTTTGAATATAAATGAAATGAATTCCCTATCAGAAACCACTTCTCACTTCAAAGAATATTTACAGTAGAATTACCATGGCATCAAAAAGACCAGAGATTCTCAGAGGATGTGGAAACTGCAGTCTATCCATTTTCCAACCTGCTGAATCCAAACACAGGGTCTGCTGGAGCCAATCCCAGCACACAAGGCAGGAACCAATCCCGGGCAGGGTGCCAACCCACCGCAGGAAACACTCAAACATACACTAGGGCCAATTTAGAATCGCCAATCCACCTAACCTGCATGTCTTTGGACTGTGGGAGGAAACTGGAGTGCCCGGAGGAAACCCACGCAGACACGGGGAGAACATGCAAACTCCACGCAGGGAGGACCCGGGTCTCCTATCTGCAAGGCAGCAGCGCTACCACTGCGCCACCATGCTGCCCAACTACAGTCTATTAATCAACAATTTTTTCCCACTTTTAGTTAGGTATCTCCAATCACATTAAAAGAATATCTAGCTTAACATACCAGAAGACATTGTACAATTTTTAGAAGTACCAAACTAAATCCAGTACACTGAAAAAATATTTGGGTCCAATTTTCATGATTTACACTCTTAAATTGAATGTCAAATTTCCATCAAACTGAATCAAGTAACCTTAAAATAACTTTTTATTCTTCTTTGATTTACACAATTGAAATGATTTAGATGCTAAATTTTAACAAAATATTCATATAAAGAATAATGCCTTAGAACCAGGAACTGCCCTTTGCCCTATAAATTTGGAGGGTCTCCCGCAGTTCCTGGCAGTTCTGTTCAAACATGTTAAGAAGTTGGTGAGTTATTTTGTTATTTTGCCGTGTCTGTGTGGTTACTAGCTTTCCAAAGCCGTGCTCAGGTTTTGTGACTTTTTTTGGATAATTCTACAGGGATTTTGCTTGCCTTGGATTGCCTTGCTGGCATCTCCTTAATGTCTTTTGTGCTCTTTGGAGCATCATTGTAAGACAGATCACTTTTGTGAAAATAAAGACTGTGTGTTTGCCGGGGTTTGATGGTGATATTCCCCTTTAGTGAGCATTTTTTGAAGTGTTGCTGGAAATGATTGGAACTTACATGCTTTAGAACTCCTAGTCCACAGCAGCATCAATACAAACAGTTACTGTAAAAATATGTAAGGCCATTCCACTTTCCATTTATATTTGATGACTGCATTTTCTGTGCAATTTCAACATTGCTAACTCTGTAATATAGGGGGCAAAGAAAAATATGCTTTTGTGATGTAGGATGGGCAACAAATTTATCAATGTATACAAAAAGTATTATAAATCTGCTTCTACAACCACACCTATCCACCATTTTTTAAAATCAATTTACTAAACACTTTAACAAAGGTGTGGAGATCACTTGGACCAAAGTGCAACCAAAAGGGTGGATCGTTATAGTATATAGGATAGTTACGTACAAGATATTAGTATGTTTAAAGTTACATCAGCTTAACTCAAGTTGGTTTAGTGAAAGTGGACATAACTTTTTTTGAATATTAAAAAGGTGCTAATTTTGAGTTAGATTAACTTAAAATAGGTAAGTAAAGACAACATTCCCTGAGGCTGATTACATTTTTTGCTAAAAGAAAATCAGTTAATGGTTTTGTTTCAACATGATTTAATTGTGTTAATGTGACATCAAAGAAAATTATACTAACATAACCAGAAACAGCAAGAAATATCACCAAACATTATTATTTTAAGTTATATTAACTTAAATTAGATAACGTTAACAACCCTGTTGGTTTATTTTTGAGTGTACCCTAAAATCACAGATTTTAATCAATGTGATTTGATATTATTCATCTAAAACAGTTCAAATAACAATCCATTCATCCATTTTCAGGAAGAACCATCACAACGTCGACACACAATAGCTGTACTTCATCTATTAATCATTAATAGAAAAATATTTGGGTGGTTTCTGCAATATTGTCCATTAAATTCTCCATAAATTAAATTACCTTCAAACACTTAGATTATTGTATACTATTTAATTGTAATGTTGTGTGTATGTTTAAAAAGAATAAAAAGCATTTAACAAAAATTAACAAATATTATTCATTTACAAGTTTAAAATGATCTGAGTTTAAAAGCTTGAAAGCCCACACTTTTGCTTTGGATTTATTAGAGCTAATTTCATTCTCTGTAAAAGTCGAGCATTTTTAAATAAATACAATGTAAAGAATTGAATTACATATTAATATTGTCAAAGATCATTTTTGAATGTATTAAAATTGATTTCTTTTTATTTATGTGGGATTACTTCCACCTTCAATAAAGAACTCTACAAGTGAGTGGGCATGAGTATGTGTATGTATACTCAAAAGAAGTGATTCTTGGGTTATGTTTCTTTTACACAACAAACCAAAATTGATTTTACTGAAAATAAGCATATTTTAATATTTTAGATACACATTTCTAGTACAACTGACTTAAATTTCTTGCATGTTACATTAAGAACCATAATTAATGTAGAAAAATATAAAAAGATTTATCTTCTTTAAGTGCCTTTTCTACTCACAGAATTAATTTCTAGGTATGTATTGCCTTTATTCAATTAATATAGGTTGACTTTATTCAAACTTAACGTTTTTTAAAATAAATTTTGGAAATATTTGCATTATATAACTATTGTAAGATAATTTAACTGATAAAGAGCATATTTGTAAGCTTTATGCATGATTTTCTAATACCGTTGACTTCATTTTATTGGATGTTATAAAAATCCAGTTTGTTTATTTTTAAACAAAGCAAACAAATCTCATTGACATAAATCATGAGCCACAATAATGTTGCCAACTGTACAGGGTTCCCCAAATCAAACAATTTCATTGTTTCCCACTGGGGGAAAATGGGTATTTTTGTAGACATTTCCCACAATGTCTATTATTTGTTTTCCTTTGTAAAAATACATTATTAGTATAAATTTAGTATGTTGAAATAAAGGGGCCACCTCTTTCTGTTAAGACATTGCAAAGACTTTTGGGGGTATCCACCCATTTATATAATGTCATGGAAAATAAAGACCAGCTATAACAGTAGTTTCCATCCATCCATTATCCAACCCGCTGAATCCAAACACAGGGGTCTGCTGGAGCCAATCCCAGCCAACACAGGGCAGGACACACACAAATACACATTAGGGACAATTTAGAATCGCCAATCCACCTAACCTGCATGTCTTTGGGAGGAAACCAGAGGAAACCCACGCAGACACAGGGAGAACATGCAAACTCCACGCAGGGAGGACCCGGGAAGCGAACCTGGGTCTCCTAACTGCAAGGCAGCAGCGCTACCACTGTGCCACCGTGCCGCCCAACAGTAGTTTTTAACTGCAAAATATCTGTGGAGTTATTAAAGTGGCTTGGGGCCAGCATCCTACATCACAAGACCATCTGATGATAGGGGGCTATCTAAAGTATTAATTAAACTGTCTGGTGTAATTGGGTACTTTTAAAAAAATAGGGTGGTTGGCCAGTGGGTTATTAAATTATCAAATGAGTTAAGTTACCATTTGAAATAATATGTGAAAATACAATAACAAAGGTCTGTGTTTTGAGTTTGTAATGACCAGTTAAATATCTTGGCTCCCTGCTAAACTTCAAGGCCCAAGGCCTGGAAAAAACACAGACCAGTCCAAGTCAACACAAGACTCTGCATACAAGTTTCCAATCTCATTCCCCTAGTCCACAGTTTGAATACAGTAAAACATAAAAGTGGAAGATGAACATATTGAGAAGAAAGTTGATTATAAACAAATAAATTAAATTTATATATTTACACATACTAGAAAATTCCCCTATGTTATTTCCTCACCAAATAAATGCAGTGCACAATACATGTAAAAATATCCCACCAAATAATGATTATCCCAATACACAAAAAGCAAAAACTATAAGCCAAACACATTAAGTTTGTGTTGGAATAGAAACTGAGAAGATGGGGGGTAAATGATGGCAGTCTAAATTCTTGAAGTAAAATTAATGTAAAAAAAAAATATTGAAATCATGGTGCCATCCAGAAGTGAATGAACCAGAAAATAACAAAGCAATCTTACCAACCTGAATCCCAGCAAATGCGAGGTATTTTCTAGATAAAAGTCGGAGCTAATGCCTTTCTCAAGACGTGTGAAGTGACAGATGCTCGAATTCCCTCAGCACTGTTAGCGGTAGAGATTCTAGTGACAGGTGGGGGTGCCTGCATCATTTCAGACGTGTGATATAATCGATGACATGTGAAGCTGCACACCTCATGTGCATCACGTGACTGGTTTGGCTTACAAGGTACTGTATCAGTGTATATAACATAAAGGTGGCATAGATTTGGTATGTAAGGGGTAGCAGGCTGGCAAATCTGTACCCTGTGAATGGGTATTCTCAAAAGCAGTGGAAATAATTTAAAAAAAGAGAGAGAAATTGTCTCTAATACAGTTATAAAATGTCTGTTTCGCATGATGCTCCTCATCCATGGGTCACAGAAACACTTTCACTGGGTTCTGCTTAGTTAATGTGTTTCCGCATTTCATTGTAAGCATAAACATCCTGACCCACCAGTAAAAAATAAAATACAAACAAATAGTCAAAGAACCAATATTCATGAGCCTGTGATGAATTATTTATAACGTGACTATGTGTCACAGTAATATTGCTGTTATACATATATGATGCTCAGAAAAGTCAAGGCCAGGACTGGGAAGTGTTGGTCATGGAGAGCCACAGTGGTTACAGGTTTTCTTTCCAACCCTATTGCTTAATTAGAAACCAATCCTTTACAATCTCAGACTTTATTTAATTTTATGGCTTGTTAGTCTGCAATGTAAGGTTCTTATATTGTAGATTTGTTTCTTTCCATGGATATCATCCAAATGATTTGAAACCTAAAACGTATAATTCTCACTCTGTCACATTTTTCTATTACATGTTTTATGAAATCAAACAGTGCAAGATGAACACACACAGATGTAAATGAAAACAAACTGGATGGAGAACTGCTGGCCGCTTTGTCATTTACATTTTATTGCTAATAAGGAGCCATTAAACACTGAATGCAGCTTTTTAAGATTGAAATAAGCAATTAAGGATGTGGAACCTTAACAAGCAAGACCACTAAAATGAAGCATCAAAATGTCACTTCAGCAATAAGTGCTTCGTCAGCAATAATTAACTTCTCATTAAGAAACTGGGTTGGAACAAAAACCTGCAGCTACTGCAGCTGTCCAGGACTGTCATTGCCCACCCCTGGTCCAGGCTTACAAAGGTTTTCATTTATTTATAATTCTGACAATGTTTAATTATAGGACCAGTGAGAGATGGCTTATCAGGGAGTGGGCTAACAGCACTTTTTGCCTGTTTCATATGCTGCCAACAGATGGTGTAGTGTTTATATGAAATATCAAGAAATGAACCTTTTTTTGAACCACTTTGCCAGAATGGTTTGGTGCTTCATGAAGCTTTGTGTCACCATCATTAGGTAGCGGTCATAAAAACATTTGCAAGTTAGTCAAGATGGCTGATTATGAAGAAGGAGATCAATATGGAGAGAAAGAACTGGGCTCTGAAGCCCTTGATATAAAAAAATGACCAGGAAATATTTTAGCAGAAACAAGATTTTCTTCATCAAAGGATCGGCAGCTGACAATTAGGCATCATCTTCAATCTCTTTCAATAGTTCAGATGCTGAAATCTTTAGCAGTAAAATGGTGTTGTCATTTTACATTGTTATTAGACCAGTTTTGCATGATATTATGCTCCTACCATACATTGTACCCTCATCAGTCTTATTGATAGATACTCAAGAGAGTAATGACATGCCTTGAGAGCACGCCATTTCAACACCTAGATAAACTCTAAGGCAACTCAATATGAGTATGAGGATGATGGTCAATGGTGTTCTCTTGAATATTTAATATCCAAAAGTGAGCAGCATGAAGAATTTCAGTCTCCTGAAACTGCACCTAGTATAACAATACTGGTCAATGGTTACAATGTAAGAAATGCAAAAATATGATATTTGAACCACTTAACAGAAAATGATGAATTTTGTGAGTTTAGATTTTTTAAAATCTATTATTTAGGTTAGCAAAGCCACAATAACAAGTTAGATTTGTCAAGGGTTCTATTACCTCTAAATAGTCTTGCTGTTTTGATAGTTGGGATGATAAAATTAAAATCACTTATAAGCTCAATTAGCATATCCCTCACATCATAACTGGTGTCTGACCCTGAAAAGTAGTCAATATTCATGAAATATTCATCCTCAATCATTTTGAGAGCTTCTTCACGTATATTCTGCAAGAGAGAGAGATAACTCAAGTTTATTTGTACTAACAGTTATTTTGCTCTTACTGCACAAATAGTACATTGTATAAACAAATAAATGTATATTAGTTTAATGGATAAGACAGTTATACTCGCAGCATTCATGAGGTTCCGTTGGCAGTTTTTAATGCTACATAAAGTAATGCTAAATTAAAAAGGTGGTCTGTTTAATACTAAATATATAATCATGACAGTGCTGTAGTGATTAACAGTGCTGCCTCTGAGTTTAATTCCCAGTTTGATCTCTGTTGTATGCCAGGTTAATTGGTGATTCAATAAAAGAGAAATGGTGGACTTGTGTCGGAGTGTGCTCTGTAGTGGAGTGGTAGCCCTTCCAGACAGTTCCTGCCTTCTTGTTGATGTAGTACAGAGCTCATGAATGAATGATTGTTAGTAATGGAAATGTAAAATATATGATAATATTTTATGCTAAAATAGTTGCTAGTTACTGGGTGAGAAAATGCAATTGTTCAATTTTCCCACACTTTTTAAAAAAGTTGGGAAATTAACTAAAGAGGAGGAGTTTACCATGAACTCTTACTTCCACCCTAGTTCTACTGCTCTAAATCATTAAAACCAGAAGATGTGTTCTTCATGAGTTTACAACTGCAGTGAGAAACACATTCACAATACACAATTATGTAACACTCACCATTTTTAATAAATGGTAAAGAAGTGAAATTTACATGTACACTTGGATACTTCATTTGTTTATGTAAATTATTTGAAAATTCATTTAACGTCTAATACTTACTGGAGAGGGAGTCAATCTGCCTAGTAACACTGTTATAACAGATAGTCTGATGCCTTTAACAAACGTTTTGAATGGGATCAGAGGGTGTATTAGCGTCAATGTTTTGATGCTATGACGTCAATGTATTAGCTCAATGTTTTCTCAGTTAAATAGACTTTCTTCATCAAAAGACTAATGCTAGTAAATTCTTCCTCTCTTTCTGTGGTAAAGCAAGTTATAATTTATAAAAGTTATAAAAGGATCTCTTACTCAACATCTCAGAAAAAGAGTGGAAGGTAGCAATGCATAGAATTCAGTTGAGCTCCATATGCGCAAAGCATAGAATTATTCAACATAAAATTATATATGAAGCACATCTGTCTCACTTAAAATTGTCCAAAATGTTTCCAGGGCAAGATCCAACCTGTGAATGTTGCAATCGAGCTCCAGCCTCACTAGACCACATGTTTTGGTTGTGCACCAAATGAACATCATTCTGGACCAAAATCTTTAAATGCCTTTCAGACAGCCTTGGTGTCACAATCCCTTCTAATCCACTAACAGCTGTGTTTGGTGTACTTCCAGATGGGCTTAAAGTAGAGAAGTACAAAAAAACTGTATTTGTCTTTACTACACTACTGGCATGTGGACTTATCTTGCTCAGCTGGAAGAATCCCAACTCTCCTATTTTAAGTCAGTGGTTTATTGATGTTACATACTATTTCAAATTGGAAAAAATCAAATTCTTACTTAGAGGATCTGTACAAAACTATTTCAAAACATGGCAGGATCTAATCAATAACATTTTTAGAATAAGCATTGTCACACAAGTCTGACTAGGAGGGAGCTGAGTGGACCAAGTGGAGGTAATTATCCGCCAGGCCACGGGGTGCCGGGGTGTTTTAAACCTACTTTGTTATCTCTGCAAGCCAAATATGTGAAAACCTGCCTGATTTAACATCATTTCCGGTTCCGGCGTGCAGACAGATGGCACTTTTGTTTCTGGTGCGCAGAATGACATCACTTCTGGTGCCGATGCGCAGAACGACATCACTGCCGGCTCCGGTGCACAGAATGATGTCACTTCCGGTTCCAGGCAGATGACATCACTTCTGGTTCACAGCATATAAAACCACCATCTTTAAAAACATCATCAGTTTAGTCCTGGACTTCAAACTGACTACAACAACAACTTGTTTTCTTTAACCTTTTGCAGCCAGGGACAATATACAGGTGGCTGCCCCAAACCTTTCCAGTGTGTTGAGACTCATTCTTTCACAGCATTTAAACTGAGGAAGCAGATTCTCTCTCGTTTTTTTTAACTCTATTTATCTTTATTCATTTATTAATTTTATTTATTTACTTATTTTTACTAGCTTAAAGTTTTACTCTGTTGGCCAAGCTCTCTTTCTCATGGGTGGGGGTTTATTTGATTCAAACCTATTTTTGTAAAACTTGACTTATTTGAATTCAATGTTATTTGATTTTAATAAAATCAACAAAATCAAAAAAAGCAAGTTATAATTTTGATTTGGGAGCATGGCTGGAACTTACCAGTTTATTTAGAAAAGTTGCTGCTATGACCATGGCAGTCTGTTTTGGGACTCCATTTTCCCATCCAGGTGATAACATATACTGGAAAACAAGGACATAATTATATTTTTCAACACTTATGTAGATTTCTTTCCCTCACTATGTATTTGTCTAATGACTATTATATGCTCCTATAATGCCAAATATATAGAGTGATACAATATTAAGAAAGATAGACCTCAACATCTACTTCTTTGATCAATTACTCCTTTTAAAATCTTGCAACTTTCACATTACCAAAATAAGTTTCCATAATATAATGAGGTTATAAGAAAAATAATACAACATATTCACATAACAGAAGGTTATAACAGGATAGCCTGAAACAGAGGAGGATGGTACAAAGGAACCAGCATGTGTTTTGTTGAGGTCATTCTCTCTTCACAATAAGAAAGCTAAACAACTACTTTCAAGAATTTCATGTTGACATATTCAACCACCAGATTTACAAAATAATCATCACATGAAGCATATGTAGTCATTTAAATTGCAGAGAAGAGCAGAGACACATTCTACCATTAAAAATGGGCCCTCTTAAAGGCAACATTGCTCATTCCATTATATATCATATACGTACTGTATATTAGAATAATTTAACATAACATGTGCTACAGTATCCAAGTTAAATGTAATGTTTGGTACAGATTTTGTCTCTTACATTAGGAATTATCCATCCACCCTCTTGGTTGTTAACACCTAGAAGATATGGCACATTGTTAAATGTTTTGGTTGAAAGTAGCTCAAGAGGATCCATAGGCAGAAGATTTCCATCTATCACCGGAGTCATTGCTAATTCACACAGCTGGGGAAAAACAAAGGGTATAAAACATATAACATAAAGATCTAACCATTGTAGTGGTTAACAATGGAAAAACACAGCAGCCTATTCACAGTTCAAATATACTGATCAGCCATAACATTAAAACCACCTGTGTAATACTATATATGCCCCACACATGCTACCAAAATAGCTTTTACCCATCGATACATGGACTCCCCAAGACCTCTGAAGGTGTCATGTGGAATCTGGCACCAAGACATTAGCAGCAAATCCTTTAAGCCCTGTATGTTGCAATGTAGGGCCTCCATGGTAGGGACTTGTTTTCCAGTACATCCAACAGATGCTTAATCAGGCGGAGATCTAGGAAATCTGGAGACCACGTGAACACCTTGAACTCTTTGTCATGTTCCTCAAGCCATTCCTGAACATTTTTTTGCAATGGGGCAAGGTGCATTATCTTCCTGAAATAGGCCACTGCCATCAGTGAATACCATTGCCATGACATGGTATACATGGTCTGCAACAATCTTTAGGTAAGTGATACGTATCAAAGCAACATCCACATGAATGCCAGGATCCAAGGTTTCCCAGAAGAATGTTGTCCAGAGCACTGCCTCCTCTGGCTTGCCTTCTTCCTCTAGTGCATACTGCTAACATCTCTTCCCTAGGTAAACCATGCACACCTGGCCATCCATTTGATGTAAAAGAAAACATGATTCATTAGACCAGGCCACCTTCTATTGTTCCATGGTCCAATTTTGATACTCATGTGTCCATTGGAGGCACTTTTGGTGGTGGACAGGGGTCAGCATGGGTCTGCCTCCATGCAGCCCAATATGCAGCAAAATGTGATGCACTGTGCAGTCTGACTCCTTTCTCTCATGACCAGCATTAAGTTTATTAGCGATTTGTGCTACAGTCGCTCTTCTGTGGGATTGGACCAAATGCGATAAGCCTTCACTTGTCATGCACATCAATAAGCCATGGACATCCATGAGCCTGTTGTCACTCTGTTGTCCTTCCTTGGACCATGTTAGTAGGTACTAATCACAATTTGGTCCTTGTCATAATAGCTCATATCCTTACTCTTGCCCATTTTTCCTGCTTCTAACAGATCGCCATTAAGAACTGACTGTTCACTTGCTGCCTAATATTTCCCACCAATCAACAGGTGCCATGGTAACAAGATAATCAATGAAATTCACCTCACTTGTCAGTAATTTTAATAAATGTGCAACCAGTTACCAGTAAAAAAATAATTAATATATAAAAGACATTTTCTTTAGTGAGGAAGCAGCATTAACCTTGGTGCTGTACCTTCAGAAACTATTGATTATTATTCATTATAAAACTTTCAGGGTTAGGGTAGAAAGGAAACCTGTCATTGTAATCAAATGATATTGGAACAATGGATAGAAATATTTGTTTACAATTGCATACAATATATGGCAATTATTTATAATTAAATAATAATGTATCAATAAAGGATCTATCTATCTATCTATCTATCTATCTATCTATCTATCTATCTATCTATCTATCTATTTCTTACTTAGTAGTGGGCCTGCTATTTTTCATTCTCATTGTCCACAAAGTGAAGCTGCTTGAAAGGCCTAATTTAAAAATTCAATATTTGAAACTATTGTCTGTTGTTCTTATTGGAAATTTAGTAAATAAATAATTTATATCTGCATAGTGCTATGATAGGGAATTTGCATAGGGTGAATCTGTCTTATTTACAATAATTTCAGATTAATTTGTGATATATTAAAGAAAACATAATAATAACATAAAGGAAGCATAATACATACTAAAAAGTAAAGCCAATGACTTTACTCCTTGATACTAACCATGCATGGTGAAATTTCAATTATTTCCTTTATTGTTTTTTTCCTCAAACATTCAACGATGGATGTTGAGTCAGTTGAAGAACAGTTACCCATCGCAGCAAGCTTCTGTAATACAAACCAGAATCAGAAAGTACATTTTGAAATGGTGCTTTAATACAGTAGATGACATATCTCTACATGTTCCACCAAAGGACTTCTGCACCAGTGATATGGAAATGTTATCACCAATATATGGTGATAACCTGTAAAAAAATTTTGAAAGGATTTATAAAATTTATAACAGATGAAAACTGATGTCTCTTTGATTGGTGAGACAGATGTTCTTCTTCTTCAAACTTCCTTATAAAATAACCTTTTTAGTTTCCATAGAGCTGTAAGCTAAAATGGAAATACACTTTACCTTGCATTCCTAAGAATCAATTGGCAATAAAATAAAATCCTCACCTGTGCTTTTTGCTTTGGGTTTCTGTCCAGAAATGTAGAATGTAGAATGACACCACTCTGACTGATGATCCTGTGAAACAGACCTGCTGATAAAGGAGATAAAGCCTAAAACAAAAAATATACATACATATTTATTTAGAGGTAATTTTTACTACGGTTTAAATCCATTTCAGTTATTGCAACATTTTATATTACATGAAAAAAGATAATGAAGCAGAAGGTTGCTTTTATTTGAGAGTGAAGAGTAATATGAGAAAAATAAACTTTCGTTTTCAGAGACAATATCAGTGGTGGCTTGCTACAGTCTGCTTCTTGTTAATACTACATCAATGGCTGATGAGAAATTGCCACTGGTAAACATAACTGATTATTACTTTGGAAAAATGTTCATTAAACCGATTATGTTTCTTCTCTGTATTTTGAACATTTAACAGGAATTTAGTTTTTACTCTGTTTGCTCAGTTTAAGTAGAATATTTCCTGTGTCCCATACTAAATAATGTGCATAATGAGAAAAAAGGGAACTCTTCTTGTGTAAAATTCGTTAAATATAGTTCAGCAATGCAGTATTATCATGAATTGGGTTATGATGATATATTAACAAATACTCAATATGTGTCAGACTATTATGCAGTTAGTTATAATACAGATTAATCCTTCCTTCATGTTTGTCGACGTTTTCATGCTGACCATGGATTTACTCAGCTGTCATGCTGTTCCAAAAAAGCTTTAGCTAGTGTTTTCTGGGACCAAACATTTCATACAGTGCATCATATGTTTATTTGTACTTTATGTTATGCCAGACACTTTTTGGCCAAATGCTTCCTTCTCAATACTACCAAGTTTAAACAACTATGTCAGCAAGATTTCTAGCTTTGGAAATAAGTCTTTTATATTCTACAGTCATATTTTCCATATTACAGACAATATGTATTTTTATCTCAAATGTGTTATTCTATTCAGATGTTCATAGAACCTTTCCTTTTTCACCAACTAGTCATCAAATTAATAGATAAGGTTTATAAACAAGATAAGATAGATAAGACAATCTGTAGACATCTGTTTTGAAATAGCCCTACTATGTGATGTTTTTTTAATGTCAGCAGTAATGCTGTGCTGAGTTTTCTACAAATATTTTGCCATATTACAAGATAGCAACACATATGGTACATTTAGATGAGCCACACATACAACCAAGTTTATTATGCCACATGCCAACCTGACAAACCAATCTCCACAATCAGATAGATAGATAGATAGATAGATAGATAGATAGATAGATAGATAGA
>JANRMT010062806.1:39040975-39061551 GCA_026402145.1 Polypterus bichir lapradei | reverse complement strand
AGATAGATAGATAGATAGATAGATAGATAGATAGATAGATAGATAGATAGATAGATAGATAGATAGATAATCATTAAAAGTAGTACTTCTTATTGTCCGTGTTTGTCCTTTTCCACTTCTATGTGGGGTTAATGTGCCTGATCAACCATCTCCAAAAAGCTCATTCATGTACCTCCTCCCCAATCAAACCCTTTTCCATTAAATCATCTTTAACTTCATCCATCAACCCCGACTTTGGCATTTCTTGTTTTCTCTTCCCCTGTACGTCCATTCCCATCACTCTTTTGCCCACATATTCATTGTTTCTCCTCACCACTTATCCATACCACTTCAACCTACTTTCTTAGATATCTCTCCCATTTTTGTTGTACTTCCAAATGTCTCATTTTTTATTCTGTCCTTGTCTGTAACTCCACACATCCAAGTCAACATTGTCATTTCTGCCACATCTAACTTCTCCTGCTCTCTGTTTACTGCTCATGTATCAGCTCCATATATCATTGCTTGTCTTACCACTACCTTAAAAACCTGACCTTTAACTTTCACCTTAATTCTTCAATCACGCAATACTCTTGATACCTTTTTCCAGTTGCTCCACCCACACTGCACTCTATGGGTTATCTTTGCATTTAATTTTCCATCTTGGGCTACCACTGATCCTAGATATTTAAATTTATCCACTCTTTTCAATAGCTCACCCTGCAGGCTAATCTCTGGAAATTGATCATATTTAAACCTCATATATTCTGTCTTCTTCCTATTTATCTTCAGTTGTTTTCTTTCTAAAGCCCTTCTCCGTTCTTCCAACTTCCTTGCCACTTCTCATGACTCAACACATCCAAAACTAGATCAAAGAAGTTATGATTTAAAGATCATTGGTGTAGACCTACTCTAGTTGGTATCTTGTCTGTGACCCAAGTCCTCACTCCTTCATACATATAATGGGCAATCATCACTTACTTCTCTGGTACTCCTTTATCTCTGAGACTAATACAAAAAAGAAAAATATTTTGTTTCAACTCACATGAATAGATACACTCATAGCACCTGCAGACTCCCCAAATAAAGTTACAGAGTTGGGGTTGCCACCAAAATTCACGATGTTGTCTTGAACCCACCGCAGAGCAGCCAGCTGATCATACAGACCTAAATTTCCAAGTGCCTGGCTATCTCCTGTGCTGTTTCATAAAAAAGAAAAACACCTTTTAGCATTTCATATTGTGTGGCTTTGTAAAAATAATAAATAAGTTTTCTTTCATTCATAATACAGATTAAATTACATCCTACTTTGCCTGTTTTCCCCCAGTGTCTGTGTGGGTTATTTCAATAGGCAGCATTAAATTAGCGTCATATGTGTAAGTGAATGTGCCCCATAATGAATTGGTTCTTGCCATGCACCAAGGTCAGATAACTGAAGGCTGAATGTATATAAAAACAATTACTGACAAAAGCTGAATGGAATAACAAAGAAAAAAATTTAAACGTTCAAAGGGTTTCTAGTGATACAGCATGAGTAGGAAACCAGGCCAAACAGCAGTTATCACAACCTTCAACTATAAAGGCATATCACCCTGCTAAAAATAACAAGTTCAGACCTCTAAAGCTCCAGTGTCATCACAGTTTATTGTTTCAGATCCGTTCCACTTTTTGCAGAGACCTAAACTGATCTACTTATTTATTAAATTTAATGATGGGATTCTTATAGCAGACTAAAGATAATGTAACTGATTAAAATCACAGAACCAAATGTAGTGTTTATTTTAAAAGGTTAAAGCATATAAAATATTCCTCCCAAAAAACAACTTTGTTCACTTTGATTTTATATTCACATTTTCATTTCACAACTAAAAAAAAGCCCGAGTATGCTGTTTTGACTTATTGTCCTAGTTTCATCCTATATTTCAGAATGCCTTTCACCTTACACTCCGAATTGTACACCTTAGATCTTCAAATGAGTGTCTGCTTATAATTGAAAGAGCTAAACTTAAAAGAAGGGGTGAGGCAGCCTTCTGCTGTTATGTACCTAAAATCTGGAATAGCTTACCAATAGGAATTCACCAGGCTAGTACGGTGGAGCACTTTACAAAACTGCTAAAACCCAATTGTTTTTAAAATGGCTTTCTTATAGCTTAATTTTAGTGTAACCCTGATATTCTGTATATGCATTTAATTATCATTTTATCATGACTGTGCAATTCGTACTCACCCCTACTTTCTCTGCTGTTCTTTTTCCGGTTTTCTATGGTGGTAATCTGCACCACCACCACCTGATCAAAGCACCGTGCAATCCCTACATTGATTTATTGAAGGCCAGATGTCCACATGACCATCATCATCTAATTCTTCCATGTGAAGCCTGAAAACCATGAGGACTGGTTGATGTCATTTATGTTAGGTAGAATGCCTAGAGGGAGCTGGGTGGTCTCATGGCCTGGAACCCCTGTAGATTTTGTTTTTTTTTTTTTCTCCAGCTGTCTGGAGGTTTTTTTTTTTCTGTCCTCCCTGGCCATTGGATCTTACTTTTATTCTATCTTAATTAGTATTGCCTAATTTTTATTTTTATATTTGTCTTTTTTCTCTTTCTTCATCCTGTAAAGCACTTTGAGCTATATCATTTGTATGAAAATGTGCTATAAATAAATGTTGTTGTAGCTCTATAAATACTTTTATTCAGTGAGTGTTGCAATGCCCAACAAATAAACTCAAGGCATTGAGTTTCATCAAATATTCATGTTATGAACAAACATTTATCCACTAGTCCTTAAATTATCCTGAAATTATCAGAAACAAACCTTGGGTGGAACACCAGTTTACAATAGGGTGTTATATTACACCAAGGTTGTACACCTGCTTGTCAGAAATGTACAATACTCAAATGAAAACCAACCCAGAAACAAGAAGAATGTGTAAATTCCATATTTACATTACCCAGGCTTGGCCATATGGATCTATAAGGCAGCAGGGCTAACCAGTACAACAGAGTGTTACAGAATTTAGAAAAGCAAAAGCATAAGCAGGTAATATATCTGTTACAACTATCCATTCATTAACTGAACTCTGTCCTCACAAGGTTATCAGGAGGTGGTGATTGTACTGCATATCAACATCAGATGCAAGGCAGGAATGAACTCTAGGATATCAGAAGAAACACAATTCAGGCAGCTAAGGCATATCAGGAATTGACATGTAATGGCTCTTCCACATTGGAGCTGGCGATTTGATTTGCCTAACTGTTGTTGTTGTATATTGTTGTTATGCAACAAGGCAAATATTGCAATAAAGGCATCACTTCTAGTCAAAAAATCAAGTATGAGGTCATTGAGTATTTTCTTTCTTACTTTTCAGAATGAATTATTCTGTTCATATCTACAAACCCTCCATTAATTTGTAATCAAATTTTTATTAACTTGACAAAAGAGTTTTACTTCAGACTGTTAATCTCATTTTGTTCTTTCAAAAGACTACATTTAAGGTGTTTTCAGGAGTCCGGAAAACACTTGGGGATTAAATAGTGAGAGAACTTGTTTGCCTATAATGAGAAATCTGAGATTCTTTACACCAATTGTTGCGTTAAACAAAGATGCAATTTATCTTAGCCTGCTGTGAAACTAGTCTGTTATGACAAAAGCGTCATCGTTTCTAAGTGCAATAGTAAAAAAAAGCCTATGTCTAGGTCAGAACTACAGTACTGTGAAATCAAAGTGGATTTGCAAAAATTTCTCAGAAGCAGCTTTATGCAACTCAATAACTGAAATTAGCTCATATAATGTGATTCTGGTCAGCAAGCAATTAAAATATTACTATTGTGGTATACAATGTAATATAATATACTGCACATTTTTACACTTTGAATTAACCAAAACACAACATAAAATTCACAAATCCACCTGGGGTTGCAGGGGGCTAAAGTATCAAATATAAGAAATTAACCAGCCTTGGATGGGTTGTGATTGCCTCATGGATCAGCTCTCCAACACTCACATTCACTTGAGACAAATTTAAAGTTTCCCTTTGACCTAAAATATACATATTTAAGGATGTGGGAGGATAACATACATAGTTTTAAGACTAATTATTTTATGTCAGAAATATGACTAATGCTCAATCTATATTTGAGTTCAAGGTTATTGTAATTTCTGCATAGTACAATGAAACAATACCAATAAAGACAAATATAAAAAAGTATGCATAGAATGCAACCTAGACAGTATACACACACACACACACACACATACATATGCATGTATATATATATGTTTATATATATATATATATATATATATAAACCGGTATATATACAGACACACACACAAACACTCTGGCCATTTAATTAATTACACCATTTCTACTGGTTATTAACGTAAATATTAAACCAGCCAATCACATGGCAGCAGCTCAATGCATTTCGACATATAGACCTTATCAAGATGACCTACTAAAGTTCAAGCCAAGCATCAAAGAGGGGAAGAAAGGTCATTTAAGCAACTTTGAACGTGGCTTAGTTGTTGGTGCCAGATGGGCTGGTCTGTGTATTTCAGAAACTGTTGATCTAGTGGGGTCTACTGGGATTTTCACACACAACCAGCTCTAGGGTTTATAGAGAATGGTCCAAAAAGGGAAAATATCCAGTGAGCAGCAGTTTGCTGTTGACACCAGAGGTCAGAGAAGAATGGCCAGACTGGTTCGAGCTGAAAGAAAGGCAACAACAACTCAAATGACCACTCATTACAACCGAGGTTTGCAGAAGAGCATCCCTGAATGCACAACACGTGGAACCTTGAAGCAGATGGGCTACAATAGCAGGAGGACACACCAGGTGCCACTCCTGTCAGCATAGAACAGGCAACTGAGGCTACACTTCACACAGGCTCACCAAAATTGTACAATAGAAAATTGGAAAAATATTGCCTGGTCTAACAATTCTCAATTTCTGCTGTGACATTTGGATAGTAGGATCACAATTTGGCATTGGCAACATGAAAGCATCCTGCCTTGTATGAACAGTTCAGGCTGGTGGTGGTGGTGGTGTAATAGTGTTTGGGATATCTTCTTGGTACACTTTGGGCCCCTAACTACTGAGAATCATTTAAATGCCACAGCCCATCTGAGTATTGTTGCTGACCATCTCCATCCCTTTATGACTGCGGTGTACCCATTTTCTGATGGCTAATTCCAGCAGGATAACACTCCATGTCACAAAACTCAAATCATCTCCAACAGATTTCTTGAACATGACAATGAGTTCACTGAACTCAAATGGCCTCCACAGTCACCAGATCTTAATTGTGAAAGAAAAATTAACTGCTTGCAAGCTACTAAGGGTTAATAGCTGACAAAGCTGTTTTGCTATAACGGCAGGTTATTCATACAGGCGTCTGTCATAAGACAGGGTGCAGTAAGCTGACCAAAGACAATTTCCAGTTTCTTAGGAATGCATATATTTGACACAGAAAAAACGACCTTTCCTTCTTTAGGGTCTATCTGATCAGTAAAAAAAATAAGAACAGATGGTCCAGTAGCGTACTAAAATAAATTGCTTAAGTAAACGATATTATGTTTATTTTTAAGAAATAAGGGGAAGGGGGAGGAAGAAGAAATTATAAAAAGCCAATAGAAAAAAATGTAACTGCTCTTCATGCCTTGCAATGTAGAATCTACGTACTCATCTGTGACTGAATAAAAATCTATCTGATTGAACTTGTTCTGTCTTCCTATGGGGAGTTTTTTTACTTCCACACAATCCAATAGAGCACCTTTGGGATGTGGTGGAATGGGAGATTCACATCATGGATGTGCAGATGACAAACCTGCGGCAACTGCGTGATGCTATCTTATCAATATGGACGAAAATCCCTGAGAAATTTTTCCAGCACCTTGTTGAATCAATATCATAAAGAATTACATCAGTTGTGAAGGTAAAAGGGGGTCTAACCTGGTACTAGCAAGGTGTACCAGTGGCCAGTGACTGTATACACATACTCACACACACATATATACACATATATAATATACTGTATATACATATATGTGTGTATGTGTTTGTGTGATTCAGTGTTAACAGGTGCATGGAATTAAGTACATAGCCATGCAATCTCCATCAACAAATATTGCCGTTAGAATGGGGTGTACACAAGAGCTCCTAGGATGCCACCTTTGCAAAGTCAGTATGTAAAATTTTTGCTATGCTGGATCTACCTCAGATCAATTGTAAGTGCTCTTATTGTGAAGTGGGAGCATTTAGGAGCAACAACAGCTCAACCATGAAATGGTAGATTAGGCAAGCTAGGAGAAAACTACCTACCAGACTGTACAGAGTCTACTGTAAAGTTTGGTAGATGGGGATAACAATCTGGGGTTGTTTTTCATGATGTGGGCTAGAATTCTTGGTGCCGGTGAAGGGTACGGTTAATGCTACAGGATACAAAGACACTTTAAACAATTGCGCACTTCCAGTTTTGTGGCATCAGTTTGAGGAAGGCACTTTCCAGTTCCAGCATGACTGTGCCCATGTACAGCACACTCAACTAGGTCCATAAAGACATGGAGTCTGCAGAGCAGGAACTCAAACTATATATATAACTTACAGTGTATGGCATAAAAGACATTACATAAACAATGATTAGACCATATTAAAAAGAAACATATTTAATAAAATAAACTGCATTTCTATTGACATGTTAAAAAATCAAATTGGGAGGCTAGGCAGAAAAGAAAATTGTACTTACTAACCTTAAAAACCCTAGAATTCCAAGTCTGTACTGGATTATAACAACTACCACATTTCCAAAGGCAGCAAGAGAAGACCCATCAAAGAGTGAAGCCCCTCCAAGCTGGAAGCCCCCTCCATGTATCCAGACCATCACCTGATAAATGATCCAAAGTGGAAACAATTTTAGATTAGCACTATCTTTGTATTTGTGTTCATTTAGTGCATTTCATTTATAAGAAGTTTTTGGCCTGTTAAATTAGGAGAAGCAAATTGCCTAAAAAAAACAAGTTAGCTTTTTTAGTAATCAGCAATGTGATCCTGAGGGTTAAGGCTTGGTCTGGAAACCATAAAGCGTCCCGCGTGATCATCCCGTGTGACCCAAAACAGGACATTTAATTGGCTTGGCATAAACTGTGTTCACTTTATAAAGAAGAATGAGGCGTAACTTCCAGCAGAGTTAGCTGGTTAAGTCACCATTAAAAAAATATGAAAAAACAAAGGTAGTGTAACAAAAAGTGAATAGTCACCTTGGAGCTTTCTCTTTGTCATATACTAATTATTTTTTCATTATGTTTCAGTATGAAGAAGACTTTATTAATATCCCTTTCGTCTGGTGTATACATCTTCTTCCAGTGTAAATATCTGTCAAACCACCCATTTATATCATTTTTGGATACTTTTTTGATTAAGTTCAAAAAAATGTAGCCATTTTTAACAGGTAAAACAACACCCTCATGCCCTCCCTCAATTCCAGCCTAGTAAGAAAAGAGGAATATAAAAAAACGAAGGGAGAAACCAGGATCTTTGAGAGGAAGCGCTACAGACACAACCCTGAGCCAAAATTTTAAAAAAACTGAAATTTTAAGTCTGGAAAAGCATGGCTGCAAGGATTAAAAGGTCCCCAAATTGCTAATCCTGGCCAGTCAGGCCCATTCTTCTGAGCAACAACTGGAGGACCCATTAATCTGCAACACAGAGAGTTTGAGAGGAACCATGTCATGGAGCGAGGACTTTCAGAGATTAGAAGAGAGAGAAACAGAGTGGGAGAGACTGCAGTGAGAGGCCAGTGCTAACTTGATTTCAGTGGTACCCAAGGATACAAGGTTTTGCTGTATAGAAGTGAGAGGTAGAACACAAAAATCCAGAAAGTGAATGATATGAGGTGAGAAAGAACTAACTACAAAGAGGATGAAGGAAAGAGAGTCAGAGAGATGGAGGACCAATAGGAAGTACCAAAATGTATGAAGAAAAGCTGAACTCATTTTTATAGTTACAATGTTATGGTGAACTTGTTCCAAGAGAAGAAGCAACGCTGAACAAGGATCACACCTCAAAACATACTCACACCATGACAATATAGTTACTAAACACTCCAACATGTGTCTTTGGGTTGCTTGGAGAAAACAAACACAGGCATGCTGAAACTGTGCAAACTCCACTCTGACTACATCCAGACAATGACTTGAACCAAGCTATCTAGAGTTGTAAGGAAACAGTGCTAACTAATGAATGACCATACTTTTAAATAAAACCTGTTTTAATTATAATTGAATATCCTTCCACAATACTTTAAAAAACCTTTTTATTTTCTTCATATTCTTTGATGCAAGCATGCATATGAGGTTAATTGGAGCCAGCAGATGAATGCTGTTTGTTGCGCCTTGTGTCTGATGCTGCCAGGATATTCTCTGTTTCCTCTCAACCAAAAAAAAATTGATAAGGCAAGTGGAGTAAATGGATAGATGGATGAATAAATACACTTTAGTGCACATCTTGAGATGTACAGTGTTCAGTGCAATGCTTTTCATAAATGTCATTTTTCTTGCTTTTGATATGTCTTATCCAGGGTGGCACACACTAGGGACAATTTAGGATCGCCAATGCACCTAATCTGCATGTCTTTGGACTGTGGGAGGAAACCCACGCAGACACAGGGAGAACATGCAAACTCCAGGTAGGGAGGACCCAGGAAGCAAACCCGGGTCGCCTTACTGCGAGGCAGCAGCGCTACCACTGCACCATCATGCTGCCCTTATTTCATGTCTTCACGGTTATTACTTTTGGCTTGTTATTTTGATTTCAGGACTCCTCCTGATTCCCTTTTTATTTAAAACTGCTGCTACTGAGTGTAGGGAATGCACATTATAGAACTGTTGCTAATTTAACATCCATCCATCTGCTTTTTAGATTTCAGAGTAGTGAAGAGGCCTGTTTACATGCACACAAAAAATCATCCTTAAATCTGTTTTTGAACCTACTTAATCCAGTTCCAGTTAATGCTGCCTGAGTCTCTCCCAGCAGCATCATGTTCCAGCCCTGAATGGGTTGTCAGTTCATTCATGCACATGCACACTCTCCCGAGGCCAAGCTTGATTTCCCAATTAACCTAATATGCACATCTTTACAGGAAAATTGAAGTATCCAGAGAAAAAAACAAAAGAGACATGGAGAGGTCCATTAAAAAACAGGCTGGAAAGGACTGGCAGCAGGACTAACCAAAATAGCATGATCCGCACCTCAGAAAATTAAAGAAGTGCATTATCAGCCAGCAGCCATATCACCCTGTAGCCCAAGACTGGTTGCCCACTGAAGCTAAGCAGGGTTGAGCCTGGTCAGTACCTGAATGGGAGACCTTCTGGGGAAAAACTAGGTTGCTGCTGGAAGAGGTGTTAGTGAGGCCAGCAGGGGGTGCTCACCCTGTGGTCTGTGTGGGTCCTAATGCCCCAGTATAGTGATGGGGACGCTATACTGTAAAAAAGCACCGTCTTTCGGATGAGATGTTAAACCGAGGTCCTGACTCTCTGTGGTCTTTAAAAATCCCAGGATGTCTTTCGAAAAGAGTAGGGGTGTTACCCCGGCATCCTGGCCAGATTTGCCCATTGGCCTCTGACCGTCATGGCCTCCTAATCATCCCCATACACTGATTGGCTTCATCACTCTGTCTCCTCTCCACCAGTAAGCTGGTGTGTAGTGGGCGTTCTGGCGCACTATGGCTGCCGTCGCATCATCCAGGTGGATGCTGCACACTGGTGGTGGTTGAGGAGATCCCCCCCCTTGTATGTAAAGCGCTTTGAGTGCCTTGAAAAGCGCTATATAAATGTAATTAATTATTATTATTATTATTATCAGTAGCAGGTAAAGTACACTCTTTGAAAGAATCAAGTGACTTACAGGGCGACGGACTTGATCGAATAATGCATTTTCAGGTGAGTATATGTTAAGATACAGACAGTCTTCAGATAATGTCAGCTCAGGGTATTTTCCAAAGTAAAATTCAGAAAACACTTTTGTCTCAGTGAGGTTCTGCACACATCTGTGGAAATATTTTTTAAGAGAAATCACAAAATTATTTTTTCATGGCTCAAATTTTTAAAGGATTGCAAAAAAAAGTCAAATATAACCAAACATTTCACCTTCCAGCTTGGATCATTTAGAGATCACTTAGACTTGAATAATTTATCCTGCACGTGACCCAGTTAAGCACAAAGAAAACACAACTTGGCAGCCATTTTTTCCAAAGTTAATATAAAGGAAATGTGAAAAGATTTAGTTCATTCTCACTCACAGTGGAGGGTAGGTGGTCGCATTTCTTATTTCAGTCCAGGATGTGAGAGGCTGTGGTAAAGCAAATCTTACAGGAGGGCTTGCAAAGGGCACTCCTAGGAATGCAAAGACACCTGAGGTCGATTCTTTGACCTGGATTAGCTTTCCCCTCACCTGTCCATTCAATGTTGAAACAATCAGGGTACTGTTAAGTCCTGTAAGACAAGAAGCACAAGTGAAGACATGAGCAACAGCACCTTCATGTGACCTTCTTTTATTTGTTCATGCATGTAGTATATTGTGGCAGGTTAATGATGAATCACTTTGGGACTCAGTCCAACATACTTTAAGTCACCATTGTACCACTAGAGCCTAAAATTATATGGGAGGTTCAATAGTTTCAATTGTTAAATCAATATTTCTCTCTTGCATGTTAGATGTGGGTGTGGGACAGATTATGCTGCACCCACATACTATGAACAGACAAGATGTATAAGTTTCCCAGGAGAAAGTTTTACATCAATGCTCTTTAAAGTGGGCACTCTGACTTGGAAAACTTGGAGAAAGCAATGCTACCCAATTTCCCTGAATGGTGAAATAACACTGACCTTTCACTTTAGTCAATAATATAAACTTTTTAAAAATAATGGTCAGCCAGAAATGATATTTTTGCAATTACATGGTATTGTGGACAACACAATACACTTTAGAAGTGTTTAGTATATTCTTTATATTCACATAAAAATTAAGCTTATCTAAATTCATTTTGCACAGATCAAGTAGCAAATCCATAGCAAACTTGTGTTTTCCCCAAAATTAATCCAGTTATTCTTGTGAATACAACAAAGATGGAAGGTGTGGCGTCACAAGTGGCAACTCTCAAAACGTTTTTGCCTTGAGCCTAAAGAGATCATTCATCAGTGCTGATTTTGTAAATGGACAAAGATTAGCTACTGCTTACTAAAATATGTGAATTCTAAGTTTCTGTTATTTTTGCGCTACAATGCACTAGTTACGGTAACATAATAAATTTGAAAATATTTCATATTGCCCTTCCTCTGTACCCTCATGTGTCTTGACCGGTGCTCCATCTTTCCAGTGCAAGCCTACTTTTCAGACACTTACAGTACGTGTTTGCCTCCTATGAATTTGCCTAAAGGCAATTTTCAGAGTGCCTCCTAAACCTTTACTCCACCTTGTGCATTTCATACTCGCACATTCTCTTTCAGTTGCATCACCAAAACCAAACTGACCAATTCAGATTCCCCAAGCTCAGAGGCCTGCGTCTGAGCACTTCATTGTGCTAGGCAGGCAGTGTGTTGAAGTTGTTAAGGCTTTGGATTTTAAGCCCTGAGGTTGTGAGTTCAAATTCCGCTACTGACACTGGGTGGCCATGAGCAGGTCACTTGACCTGCCTGGACTCCAATTGGAAAACCCAAAGAAATGTAACCAATTGTATCATAAATATTGTAAGTAGCCTTGGATAAAGGTGTCAGCCAAATAAGTAAATATAAATATAATATAACTTCCTAACAGGTAGATTTCAGATGGTTCAAGTGTGTTGCTACTCTTCATGATCCATCACTCTCAACACAGGAGCTCCACAAGACTCCACAAGAAGTCCACTGGTGTTATGAATTTATGACTACACATAATTCTAAAATCATTGTCAAGTTTGCTGATGACACTGCTGTGGTAGGCCTGATACCTAATAAAAATGAACAGGCTTACCTCGATGAAGTGCAGAGTCCGTAACATTGGTGTCAAATCAACAGGCTACACCAGAATGATAGCAAGATACAGGAGCTGATTGTGGACTTTGGGAGAAAACAGCAGAGGCACTGCCACCATCTCAGTATTAACAGAATTAAGGTGGAGAGGGTGGACAGCTTCTGATACCATGGTGCCCACACCACAGATGATCTAACCTGATCCAGACACACTTGCACCTTGGTAAAGAAGGCACGACAACATCTTGACCACATCAGTCCCTCATGGATTTTCTACACATGTACAGTACCATTGACAGTATCCTGTCAGGATGTATAACTGTCGGGTCTGGAAACAGCATGCAACAGGACTGAAAGACTCTACAGAGAGTGGTGCAATTAACTGAACACATCAGTGGGTGTGCGCTCCATAATTTCAAGGACATCTACACCAAACGATGTTGGACCAGGGCAAATAAAATTAGCGAAGATACCAGCCATCCCAACAACAGCCTCTTTCCTGAACTGCAGTCAGTTAAATGAAATCTCCAGCTAAAGTCCAGTTCAGAGAGGCTGAGAAGGAACTTTTTTTTCCCAGGCCATATTCATCTTGAATAAAGCGTCTAGAACTACATGATGCTCTATTAAGTGATGTTTTCGTTATTTTTGATTTATCACATATTTAAAATTCTATTAATGATTTTTTGATATTTACAAAGTTATATAGTATAGTCATTGTCCTTTTATATTCTTCTTAAGAGTACAGTCATTGAAGTTGTACAACTAAACATTTCACCACATATTGTATTGTATGTATAATTTGATTTGATTTGATTGCTTGTAGAAACCAGACACACACATACCTTAGCCTTTTATTATATAGTCAATGTTTCATCTTTCAAAACCCAGTCAGATAGATGCCAAAAATTACTAATGAAGAATATGCCTTTGGAGGTTCATTCTCAGCTAGACAATGTGTATCAGGATTAGACCCTTCGTATGAACATTTAACAGATTCTGTTGTAGCAGAACTTCTATTAACTATCACCAAAGATCCAGTCAGCCTTAAACATTGGAGTGAATCATAACAGAGTAGCAGAGTAACAGTGCACGAGATAACATACACTACAGGAATTTCTCATGGGTTTCATTGTGGAAGGGTTTTGGGGCGATCCTGTTTTTAAATATAGATTCTTTAACTCTCATGCCCAGATTCTTTGTTACACAGACCAACACATTTGTTCTCTGCCCCAACTCTTGTTCTCTTACCCTTGCACTCACTTGTTCTAGAAGGAGAGACTGCCCAGCAGTCGCAATGCACTTGCGTCTGGGACTACAGGTCCAAATTACACCCAGAACTGACTACTGCTGTGCTTCAGTTCTCCTATTATTTTTATTATTAATTTGTACCCCAAACAGCAACAGAGAGGAGATACTAAATGAAAGAAAGAGGAGCAGGCAATACACTTGTATACAGTCATCACTCTCTTTGGCATTCCTAAATATTCTTAATGTGCCAAAAAGGGAAAGCAAATAAAAGTAAATAGGAGGGGCAAATTGTAAAATAATACAACAAGGCTACCTGAGAGGAGCTCTCATACGCAATGTTAGCCAACACAGTGTGTGGCTTTCAGTCTCTTTAGGATATCTTACTGCTTCCAATGGCATAGATTTCCTAGGTGACTGTGTTCTTCTTCTTACTGGTTTTTTGTGGTTCTCTTGCTCTCACTTTTAAAGCTTGCTAGTGCCAAATGAATCACCTTGGCCCCCTCTGTCCAGCTTCATTTGACAGACCAGGTGATCAAATGTCTAGCACAAAACGATCATTTTACTGTACAAAAGTACAAAGTTCTGACATTTCTCAAAATCCTACCTTTGTGTAAAAGTGAATTTCTATTAGCAATCTAAAATTGTCTTTCTGCTACTCTACTCTAGAAATCCCCTTTCTGTGAAAGCATTTGTTCTGTCTCTACTAACGGTTCTTCTTTCTGTTTTTAAAATGTGCTGCTTTTACAGAGGTCAGAAGTTTAAATAAAATAAAAATGGTAAAAGTCACCATTCTATGCTGCACTTATCAGTCAGAAAATGCTTTTAACAAACAACTTAGAACAAAAGAAAGATATGTAAAACACATTTTAACATTCTTAAATACTTCTACTACACAATAAAATCATGTTCCCCAACAGTCAATTCAATCCATTTTTATGAACAGTTAAACATGACTAAGGTTTATGTACACTCAGTGCCCAGAATGTTGACTCATGAGATCTAAATGTTGCAAGGAGAATATCAAACTATTGAATTTAGACTGGAAGAAACTAAGGATGAAACACATTTTAAATAATATCACTATGACCTAGGGTCTAAACAAAAATTAAAATAATGGAAGGAAGGTGATTCTCTGACACTAGGAAATTCAAGGTCCAAGTCCTAGCAAAATCATGGGCACCATATTTTATGATGTTGAGGTTACAGTAATGATTTATTACATGCCTCAAAATACCCATATAAGCAGTCAATGTTATATTAGTTTGCTAGGATGTTAGTGCTAGTCATTTATGAAAAAGCGGTCAGGAAAGCTGTCAACTATCTCTCTCTTCTGCTTTATAACAATGCATTGTTCACACTGCATGGGCTTAAAGGCTGCTTAGAGAACTTGAGATTCAATGAGAGGCCATAGCTGCCCTACTTAACAGTCCTAGCTGTTTTCCTCTCTCCTTCCACTCCTCCAGGCAAGCTTTGTCCTTGTTCCACCCAACTCCAATGTGTCTGGATGAGGCCAAGCTGCTTCTTTTATCTTAGACCCAGGAGTACTTCCAGTGCTAGGGCATAACCCAGTGAACATGCAGTACTTCCAGGTCAAACGAAGGTCCCACAAAATAGGAATAATGGATCCTTGCAGCATACCCAGACAGCACCCATGGAACCCAACAAAGCTGCCCTAAGGGACCACAGTTCCCAGCATGACTTGTGGGGGTCACCAAGGAAGGCTGCCCTCTAGTGTGTTGGGGGAGCATGTAGTCCTGCTAGGTTGTCTCCCTCTGTTCCTCCACTACACTGGCTTCTTGTCCAGGTATTGTTCATTGGTCCACCCTGCCACCTTGACATCTTCTGCTTGTCTCCTGGATGAGTCAGGACTACCTTCAATCTTTTTTTGTGCTCTTGAAGGGCCGGCCTCCTGTACAGGTAAGGAAACTTGCCCCATCCTGGCCAGAATACCTGCCCATGTGTACCGTCCATCACAATACCTATACATAAATAGTTCATTTATGTATAGACAGAGCCCTGACCTCAATCCTATTGATCACCTTTGGGATGAATTACAACATATGTATGTATGTTTATGTACACTGTGTGGCCGAAAGTTTATGGACACCTATGTGAGCTTGATGGACACTCCATTCCAAAACCATGGGTATTTAAATGGGGTTGACCGACCCTTTGTGGCTATAACAGCCTTCACTCTTCTGAGAAGGCTTTCCACAAAATTTTGGTGTGCATCAATGAGAATTTGATACCATTCAGCTAAAAGAGCATTTGTGAGGTCAGGTACTGGTGGTGGACAAGAAGACCTGGCTTATAATCGGCATTCCAATTCATCCCAAAGATGTTCAATAGGATTGAGGTCAGGGTGCTGTGCATAGCCACTCGTGCTCCTCCATGATAAACTTGTCAAAGATGATGTGTTTATGGACCTGGTTTGCTGAAACAGGAAAGGTGCCTTCCCCAAACTGTTTTTCACAAAGTTAGATGCTCATAACTACCTAAAGTGTCTAATTGAGACAGAGGTGTCTAAAGTATCTTTGTATGCTGTAGCATTAACCAAAGGGCATAGTCTAAGCTCTGAAAAACATCCCTAGGCCGCTAAACTTTACAGCAGACACTATGCAGTCTGGAAGGTAGCATTCTCCTGGCATCTGCAAAACTCAGATTTGTCTATCAGATTTCCAGATACAGATGATTCATTACTCCAGAGAACATGTTTCCACTGCTCCACAGTCCACTGGTGCTGTTTTTTACACAACTACAGTTGACACTTTGTATTTCACATAGTGATCTTTGGCTTGCGTGCAGCTGCTCAGCCACAGAAAACCTTTTCATGAAGTTCTTTTGCTGATATTGCTTCCAGGGACAGTTTGGAACTGTGTTATGAGTGATGCAACAGAAGACAAATGATTTTTATTCACTGTGCGATTCAACACTTAGCTGCCCTGCTCCGTGAGTTGGCATGGTCTACCACTTTGTGGTTGAGCTGTTTTTGCTATTAAATGGTTCCACTTCACAGAAACAGTAATTATAGTTGACTGGGACAGATTTAGCAGAGCAGAAATTTCACTTACCGATTTGAAGAAAAGGTGGCACCTTATGACAGTTCCTGAGCTCCTCAGTGTAACACATTCTAACACCAATGTTTGTCAATGGAGACTGCATGGCTACATGCTTGATTGTATGTACCTGTTAATAATGGATGTAGCTGAAACACCTGAACTCAGTAATTTAGAGGAGTGTCCACATACTATTGACCATATAGCGTGTGTATACATTGTGACGGGTGGCCGGGGCCCATGCCCGGCCGGGATGCCCCTGCAGCTTATGTACCAGGGGGGCAAGCAGGGGAAATACAATATCTCCCCCTGGACGCTAGATGGTAGCCTCCCAGGGTTGCAGTGGTGCCTCAGACTCCCCCAGGACTTCATGGGGGTTGGAGTGTTATGCAGCTCTGTTGGGTTCTGCAGGCGCCACCAGGGGGTGCTGCAGCAGGAGCTGCTGGACCCCTCTGGGCACTGGTTTCGCCACACCCAGAAGTGCAGCCGGATGTCGAAAATCGAGCACATGGAGCACTCCGGGTTCCCAATAAAAGGAGCCGGTAACCACCACTCAGTGGGTAGAGTTGGTTGGAGGAGGACAAGGTTGTAGTGGTGCAGAGGAACAGTACGTTACTTTTGTATGTTGGTGTTTTGGGACTGTGTTGTGGCTGGGGGACACGGGGAAGACGTGCCCTCCAGCTGAAGAAAAATAAAAGTTTATTTATTTTATACATGTGCCTCCGTGTCCAATTTGTGTCGGGTCTGGCACATATATAGTGCCTTTTTACGACATATAGTCACACAAGTGCGCTTGGAAGACTTCAGGGTTCATCTAAAGTTAATAACACTCCAAGTGAGAGGTTAGCACTATTGCTTAATACTTTTTCTCTTCCTCATTCCGCAGAACAGATAATTGACGGACAGACCACCTGTGACGCCACTTCCTGTTTCCATACTCCTGCTCCTGAACTTCTCTTCTGCTTTATCATCCTAAAAAACAGCTCCATTCATATGATGGTTTCAGTGAATATTCTGACTCACATTGGAAAAGACATACTTGTGTTTTTCTTTTGTTTACACAATTTCCCATTATAAGGGGATCACCTAAGTGCCCAAAAAACCTTTATGATCTCTGTGCTTCGCCCGCCAACTACTTGTCTCTTCCACTCGTCTTGTGAATAGGGGGGCTGAATGCACCCCAAGGAGACGTGGTCACTCCTCGGAAACCCCCTCGTAAACAGTGATATAATGGGAAACAAATATTTTTTTTTTTTTACCTCCTCTTTTCTTGATCAGCTGCTGGCTTGCTGCTGCTGCCGTGCCACATGATATGCATCTCGTGTGGTGCTTCAAACATTTAAAAACCTCTACAGCAGCTGTCCTTTTGTCTCACTGCCTTGTCTCCCTTCTCTCCCAGACATCCTCTACTCCTGTTGAGGGTCCCACTCCCGAGGTGTGCCCCTATGAAGAGGAAGATTTTCTATTCTTTTAATTGAGACACAGAACTGTCTTACTATATGGTTGTGAGACATGGACGCTATCCACTGACCTGAGACGAAGACTGGACTGCTTTGGTACTGTGTCTCTCCGGAAAATCCTTAGGTACCATTGGTTTGACTTTGTGTCGAATGAGCCAATGCTCATGAAGTCCCGAATGAGGCACATTACCTGCATTGTGAGGTAGCGTCAGTTACGACACCATGGCCATGTGGCGCATTTCCCCGCGGGTGAATCGGCTCGTAAGATCCTCATTGTTGGGGACCCAAGTGGCTGGACCAGGCCAAGGGGTCTTCCACGTAACACCTGGCTGCGTCAGATTGAGGGTCAATTCCGGAGGCTGGGACTGGACCGCGTGTCTGCCTAGGGGGTTGCCAACCGGGATCCCGAGTTGTTTCGTTGTGTAGTAGGTGCGGCAACACATTGTACCAGTGCATGCTCCCCAACTTGACTTGACTTGACAGAACTGCCCCCTCCTAGCAACACGAATTAGATGATCTACAAATCTCTGACTTAAAGTTTAAATCCGAAGAATATATTCGATCTCTTTTCGCTGTTACGTTATTTCACCAAGTAATAATTTCCGTTTGTTTGCACTAATGCAATCTTTACTATCATTTTTTTGAGACTTTCAAATTTTCCTAATGAACTCAATGTACCTTTTGTGGCTGTCTCGTTCCTTGTATTGTTTTCCCATTCCAATCCTGTTTCTGTATTTCATACCTTTAGATATAATAACGTTAATTATTTTTGCATGTTTCGCATCTCTTTATACCATGCTGAGTTATGAGGGCTGCATGGGGTGCCAGTCACTTGCAGGGCACAGGCACTCTCCCTATTATGGGGTTAATTTAATTGGTAACTAACGCGTCATCCAAATCTTTGGGATGAGGAAAGGAGCCCTATGTACCCAAAAACACCCATGCAGAAACTGGATTAACATGCAAACTCAAAATAGTGTGGGATGGACGCCAAATTTAAGTGCAAGTCTCCTGGAGCTGTGAAGCAGCATCATTAGCCATGTTGCCCACCTTTAGCAGAGCAGTGGAGAACAATTCACCAAACTCTGAAGCGGCTATTTTGACTTCTGGAGCTCACAATGATTGAAAAAATAACTCAGTGTCTAGAGAGGGTTTGAACCTGCACCCTTGTACTTTAGGGGCAAAGCCCTTGACTGCATCAGGTTTGTTTTGAATAAAACAGTTATGCAACCACTAAATGAAGGCTAAATTAAACACTATTAACAGTATTGATAAGGCCAAAGCAGTTAGTGCGACCAGTCTGCCAATGATTAGTATTGTCAGGAGGAAAATAAGTTACAGATTTACTAAGCATTCATTTGTAAAATAAATGTGATATTTCTAAACTGAAACTGTGCAAAATTTGTGTGGCACCATATGCAAGATTGCCACCAATTGGTATGTACGGTGGTGCAGTGGGTAGTGCTGCTGCCTTGCAGTTTGGAGACCCGGGTTCGTTTCCCAGGTCCTCCCTGTGTGGAGTTTGCATGTTCTCCCTGTGTCTACGTGAGTTTCCTCCCACAGTCCAAAGACATGCAGGTTAGGTGCATTGGTGATCCTAAATTGTCCCCAATGTGTGTGTATGCCCTGCGGTGAGCTGGCGCCCTGCCTGGGGTTTGTTTCCTGCCTTGCACCCTGTGTTGGCTGGGATTGGCTCCAGCAGACCCCTGTAGTTAGGATATAGCAGGTTGGATAATGGATGGATGGTATGTAGAGACCATGTTTGTTTTTTGAGTCATTTGCCTTTCATGTGGGCTTTGTTCATCAAAATCAACATCGGCGTTTGGGGGTGGTAGGTGGGGCGACCGCCCCAGGTTCCACGCCTAAGGGGGCATCGCCTTTGAGGTCCGCGTGTCCCGTTTGAGTGGATTTGTCAAGTTATATTGTCCAGTTATATTTTGATAACGTCCGCTTGTTATCTTGCAAAAATGTAGCTGAATACTGTAATGACAAAATCCGGTATATGTTAAAGTAATTTTTATTAAATTCATGCCCAAGTTTATACAGTCCACACATACCGGTAACAACGTTTGACATAACCGGCACTGCGTGGGGTTGGTCAACCATAGGCCACTCACAACCTTAAGGCTGCCTCTGGTCAAAATAGTTTAGACATAAAGTTACAGAAAGGTATTTTTGTTTAATCTGTGAGTGCTGGGTTTAAAGGATTGCACACCTTTCTTCCACAGCACTTAACTGGATTGCACAAGTAATGAAAATGGAGGGATAGATTTATGTAAAGTGACCTTTCTGTACCTTATTGACAACTAGATGATATGAGAAATTGAATCAGGTTAATGCAATGCATAGATTAGAAACAAGATCACCATGTGTTATAGTGATAGAAGCAAACAAAACCACTTTACAAAGATTATATCTGACAAAATGCTAAATTGTAAAATAAATAAGGAAAATTGGCAGTTGTGCTCTTTGTATGTATAGACAGAACATAAACTCCCTTGAAGTGGGAACAACAGCAATCATTTATCTTCTAAGTCAGAGTTATGGGGAGTTGGAGCCTAACCTTGCTACATAGGGCTCAGCGCCAGAAAAAATCCTGGATGGAGGGGCCAGTCAATTACAGAGCACCCCCTAGCTGAAATTAGAGTTGCCATGGCCAGTTAGCATAACCTGCATATTTTGGATGTAGCAGGCAAACATACATAGACATGGAAAGATCAAAATTATGAAACAGACAGTGACTGAGGTGCGATTTTGGGACTCTGGAGCTATGAGGCAGCAGTGATAGATAGATAGATAGATAGATAGATAGATAGATAGATAGATAGAT
>JANRMT010062806.1:38985636-39012851 GCA_026402145.1 Polypterus bichir lapradei | reverse complement strand
TTTGTTCTTGCTTGTATGCCACACAATTCACCTTACAGCTGAGCAATTGTTTATCCAGATTGCAATGTTCATGCCCTGTAGTTCAATTATGATTAGTATTTATTCTCTTTGGATTCATAGCTTGTTTATACTAAAGATAAGTGTCTTGTTTAAAATGCACATCATCATAGTTTTGTTGGTCTTTTGTGTAAATCCTGTGGACCACTTTGAAATGGTTTACTCATGCTTGCACTGTTTGATCTCAGTAATACTTTGACTGGTGATTTAAACTTTTTTGTGTTATTTTAATTCACTTTTATGTAACTAAATAAGACCTGTTTTCCATAACTGTTGTTTCCATTAATCTCATCAGTAAGCTACAAAATATATACTATTTATACGGTCAAGTTAGAGCAATAAGACTTTTGAAAACACATTTTTAAAGGATGCAAAAGATTGTCTAATTATCGTTATCGTCAGAGTCCCAGATAATATCGCACACCCCTTCTTACAGTAGAAGCATACAATTAGGTAACTACACTGAATTTCTAAAGTTCCTTTATACTTTATACCTTCAAATTTAAACAGTAAATAGTAAGTGTACCTCAAGTTTTCGTGTTACAACAGTCAAGGCAGCAGGGTCAAGATTTGAGGCAGAAAGTACTTCATTCAACTGTGCTTCCTTTTTCTCCAGAGTTTCAGTCAGAGCAAGCAGCTTACGTTCCAAAAGAAGATTTTTAAAACCACTTTTTTGCTGTACCTCCTGAATGGCTTTAACAAACTTTTGATACAATTCATCTCGTTCAGACTGCACCTATAATCAATTAAAAAAGTATTAACATGTTTTTGAAAAGAATAAGAACAAGTTAAGTGAGCAGAAAAGGCTTTAACTTCACCAATACTATCAATTTTCTAAGCCATTTAATATAACTATAAGGTCATGGAGGACTGTAGCCTATCCCAGCAAAATCACATTTATGACAGAATGGTAATGGTAACTACATATATCTGTATACATGTTTTGTCTACTTGCTTTTGCATATTTCAGTGGTTCATCAATGATTACGAAGTCTAATTGTCAGTCCTACAAATGTTCAAATGCTATGCACTGTATAACGCATTGTAAATATTAGCTGTACTGCCCAAGAAATTATATTGGAAAGGTTAGTATTCTATTCCTATACAATACCAACACTGTTACCATTCTACCTTTTTAACCATTTAGTGAACTATTATTTAGGAAATCCTGCACCTGACAGATCATGTCTTCTCAAAAAACACATAGAATGACCAAGTGGCATTAATCAAAGTAGAAAATTTAAATACATTACTGTCAGAGTGGAAGATCTGTTTTGTATGAATGCTATTTAATTTTTTCAAAAATACACACTAATACAGCATAAACTGATTAATATATTACTGGACTTAAAATTGCCTCCTTACCTTGCTGAATCTTTGCTCCAATACTTCATGCTCCCATTTCAAATCAGACATTTCTTTATTGGCTACCTTTAGTCTTGCCTTAGTATTCTAAGAAAAAGAACCCAGATAATTGAAAAAATAAATTAATAAAATAATTCTTATTAATAAATGTACAGTACAAATTGTTTAGTAATAATATATATATATATATATATATAGAAATACTAACTGCTAAAGAGGCCTTGTCCTTCTTATAATTGGCAAGCTGTTTCTGTAATTCTGCCACTTCCTCCCGTGCTTTCTGAAGACGCTCTGTGAGCTTCTTGTTTTGGAGCTGCGCCTCTGTCATTTCTTTTTGTAATCTCTCATCTTTCTTCTTCAACTCTTCTACTTGTTCCTGAAAGTGAGTAGGTAAATTGATAAAGTTTCTCCTGATAATTCAACCTTTTAATTCTGTCTGCTAATGTTTTATTACTCAAAAAGACCAGGATTAATAGTGAACATAAAATTACTTTTAAATATATTACAGATACTGCATATTGCTGCATGTAACATTATCCATCTAGAACGAAACATACTGTACAAAACACTTAAAACATAATTTAATATACATTATTAATAAAGATTAAAATCTTGTGACAAAAATTATTCTTGCATTACTGGACAGGAAGCTAGTTCACTGCCAGCAACATTAACTGCTATGCCAGTTTAGACACTCTAATTATGATTTAAAGAAATCAAAAACAAAACAAAGTTACATTATAACTTTATTATAACAGAGAAAGAGCACTAAATTGTCTAATAAATTAACCAGGTTTTAACCTATATTGATACAAATATATATATAATACTGATTATGCTATTGATTTAGCAGATATTAGTATAAAAACTTAATAAAAAAAAAAAACCCTCTACCTTTAAGGAGTTAATAAGAGCAAGGTTGTTCAGAGTGATGTCATTGTAGTAGTTTTTGATATCACTGAAAGCCTTTTCATGATTCTTCATTAAAGTATTTATTTGACTATTTTTTCTTTCTTCAATTTCATGGATTTCATTTTTTCGTCTTAAATCCAACTCATCACGTAGCACGCGCATCTTCTTTTCATATTTGACTTCAATCTCTAAAGTTTTGCATTTGAAAAATCAGTTAGTTGGAGAGCAAAGTTACACTTATTTGATGTCAGTTATCTAGAACCTCAAAATATTAATCATGGCTTTCTTACTTAATCAAAGATAAATAAATGGAAGATTATAGACACAGGAAAAATCATTTCGGATTATTTTGTACTTTGAAGTATGACACTTAACTGCAGGTCATTGTTTTTTCTTTAAATCTACTAGGAATACAATGTTCAACTTACATGTACGATGACTGCAGGTTAACTGAATCATGCTTGCACCCAGTTCATGCTAAACTAAAATGTGATTATCACAAGACCACATTTTTCACATACAGTGCATCCGGAAAGTATTCACAGCGCATCACTTTTTCCACATTTTGTTATGTTACAGCCTTATTCCAAAATGGATTAAATTCATTTTTTTCCTCAGAATTCTACACACAACAACACTCCATAATGACAACGTGAAAGAGATTTTTGCAAATTTATTAAAAATAAAAAAAGTGAGAAAGCACGTGTACATAAGTATTCACAGACTTTGCCATGAAGCTCAAAATTGAGCTCAGGTGCATCCTGTTTCCCCTGATCATCCTTGAGATGTTTCTGCAGCTTCATTAGAGTCCACCTGTGGTAAATTCAGTTGATTGGACATGATCTGGAAAGGCACACACCAGTCTATATAAGGTCCCACAGTTGACAGTTCATGTCAGAGCAAAAACCAAGCATGAAGTCAAAGGAAGTGTCTGTAGACCTCCAAGACAGGATTCTCTCAAGGCACAAATCTGGGGAAGGTTACAGAAAAAATTTCTGCAGCTTTGAAGGTCCCAATGAGCACAGTGGCCTCCATCATCCGTAAGTGGAAGAAGTTCGAAACCACCAGGACTCTTCTTAGAGCTGGCAGGCCATCTAAACTGAGTGATCGGGGGAGAAGGGCCTTAGTCAGGGAGGTGACCAAGAACCCGATGGTCACACTGTCAGAGCTCCAGAGGAGAACCTTCCAGAAGGACAACCATCTCTGCAGCAATCCACCAATCAGGCCCACATGGTAGAGTGGCCAGACGGAAGCCACTCCTTAGTAAAAGGCACATGGCAGCCCGCCTGGAGTTTGCCAAAAGGCACCTGAAGGACTCTCAGACCATGAAAAATAAAATTCTCTGGTCTGATTAGACAAAGAGTGAACTCTTTGGTGTGAATGCCAGGCGTCACGTTTGGAGGAAACCAGGCATTGCTCTTCACCAGGCCAATACCATCCCTACAGTGAAGCATGGTGGTGGCAGCATTATGCTGTGGGGATGTTTTTTAGTGGCAGGAACTGGGAGACTAGTCAGGATAAAGGCAAAGATGACTGCAGCAATGTACAGAGACATCCTGGATGAAAACCTGCTAAAGAGCGCTCTTGACCTCAGACTGGGGTGACGGTTCATCTTTCAGCAGGACAACGACCCTAAGCACACAGCCAAGATATCTAAGGAGTGGCTTCAGGACAACTCTGTGAATGTCCTTGAGTGGCCCAGCCAGAGCCCAGACTTGAATCCGATTGAACATCTCTGGAGAGATCTTAAAATGGCTGTGCACCGACACTTCCCATCCAACCTGATGGAGCTTGAGAGGTGCTGCAAAGAGGAATGGGCAAAAGTGGCCAAGGATAGGTGTGCCAAGCTTGTGGCATCATATTCAAAAAGACTTGAGGCTGTAATTGCTGCCAAAGGTGCATCGACAAAGTATTGAGCAAAGGCTGTGAATACTTATGTACATGTGATTTCTCAGTTTTTTTATTTTTAATAAATTTGCAAAAACCTCAAGTAAACTTTTTTCACATTGTCATTATGGGGTGTTGTGTGTAGAATTCTGAGGAAAAAAATGAATTTAATTAATTTTGGAATAAGGCTGTAACATAACAAAATGTGGAAAAAGTGATGCGCTGTGAATACTTTCCGGATGCACTTTATGTTAAGCACAAAGGTAATGCATTATTAAATACAAATATTTAGGGAGAGATTAACTTTCAGGAACAAACATTGGTTTAAGCTGGTGTGGGCCCATACTGTCCAGAGATAGGCCTCTGACACCCTTTAAGCAATTTTCAGTCTGCTTGCCCTCACTTATGTATGACATGACAACACATACTCCAGAAGGAGGATTGCCTGCTATACTCTGGAATTCTCAGAGGATCTTGTTATTCTTCCTCCTAGGCCACAGCAACTTCCTCTCCAATTTTCAATGCAGGTATCACTTTCTTCGTGAGACCATGTTGCATCCTGCTATGCCGAGTATTTTTTTTTTACCCCAGCAATTCACTGATAGAGATGAATGATTGAGTTTTTCTAGGAAGGAGGCTCCTTCCACACTACATGTTAAAACATAATGAGCATAATATGCACCACTGTACATCACCAATCTTTGCTACACTAGACTCACTTGGGAAACTTGAGGATACAACAAGAGACACTATTAAACATACCCCAAAACTAATATGTTATAAATTACAATAGAGAATTAAACAAAAAGGAGTGATATACATAAATGTTTTATCAATAAGAATAGCATTTTCTATGATGCTATCAAAACTTTTATACCAAGAAATTTAAACTAATGATCATCTAAAGCAGCACCCTTTGTTACTCAATCTGTGGTCTACGTACTTTGATTTCTCTCGTGGAAAATGCTGATCTAGTAAGAGTAAATTTAGAGATTGGCAAGAAGAGTTGTTCTGGAGAAAATAGAGAACTTCTGCTGCGTAGGTTACAAGTTGAAGATAGATGAAGGTGCAGCCATAGGAGTGATAACAAGAGTGAGACGTGCAAGAAAGAAATTCATGGAGCTGCCCATCCATTCTGATTTCTACAAGAAACTCTACAATATTGGGAAAAGGTAATAATAGTTGTATGAGGAGCAGTCAGCTCTGTGGATGTGGGGTGTGGCTGATGAAGGGGGGAACAAGAAGTAAAGCTGGAAAGAACAGAGATGAGAACAATCACGTGAGATGTGTTTTGGAGTAAGAGCGAGATGAATACTGAGTTAAAAGGAACACTATGTGTGGAGGTGACAGCTGTTGAGCTGAGCAGAAACAAAGAGGAAAGTTGAGGAAGACAACAGGAATGCTGATCTGAAGAAAGGAAAACAATGGGTCTCACGTCAAAGGATGCTGAGATTTTGAGTACGATCACTAACCCGGGTATACTCTTAAAATGGCCATAAAACTAGTGATGATGATGATTTGTAATATACAAATTTTATTTTGAGAAGGACTTTGCACACCTCAGGGTCACGATAGAAATACAAACTATTTACAGCTGGTTGAAAATTGAATACTGTTCTGTAACTTATTATGTTAGTCTCTTGCAATAAAAATAGACGGTTACTGTGACAAAATAAAATTCTTTATCTACAGTCATGTTGTCACTTTTCTTAGTATATGTGGATATATCAATATTTGATCTTCACTTAAACAGTATGTATAGATAAAGGTAATATAATACAGCAAGCATCATGCCACATTTACATTTTGTAGTCCAGTACATAATTCAACTTGGTGCTTCTTAAAGTGTTTTGGACCAAGGACCACTTTATCAAAGTGAAGGATATGAATGACCGCCTATGTGCAGCAGTCACTCATTTACATAAATTCCACATTTCAATTGTGACTTTCTTTTTTCAGCATGTACTCATGTGAAAAATGCTGTAGTGACCCAAGGTGCAAAGACGAGTTGGCACACAGACTCAGATTTTGAATTAGTAGGCTTGAACAAGGCTGTTTAGTTTACTGTTAAGTCCCATTACCATTCCCTTTATGACCTTGGAAGGTTCCATAACAAAGGGGGAAAAAAGCCTAACACAAACACAACTCTGTCAAACTTGTACTGCTTCTCAGTCTTTTTCTATGTTGCAAGCTAATTCTTGTACAACTACTCTATCATCTACCATGCTGGCCCCTTTTGTTGGTTTTACTCATAGCTCTCTGCCTTTCACCTGGTGTCTTTATTCAGATCTGGGTGGTATACAATATTTATAATGGAATCTCTTGCCTGCCAGTTACTTGATCCTGCACACCTGAAAAGAAAATCTATAAGACTAACATTCAGACCTTTCTAGGTTTACATTTCAAAGTTCCAGATTTTAACCAATGATCCATAATAAAGCCTTGAAGTTGGTTGGTTTATGTCACTCAGACATAGAAAATTAATACATCAGAAGCATCACGTGTCAGCGTCCACATGGATAAAAGGGATTGGTGTTGCCAGGGGTTAGCTATTTGGATAGACATCAAGGTGAATTTGAAAAAACTTCCTACATAGTTCAAGAATTAGGTTGGACAAACAGGAGACAGAGACTGACAGATTGAAAAAATGGTGAGAGAGGGAGAAATCACTACAGTAACACAGGGTTACAGCAGGAAGGAATAGTGTAGAAGTAAAAGATGTTATTGCCTGCTAAAAAGTCAGACAGGGTTCTCTGTAGTCAATATCTTGGAGCCATTTTATGTGGCCTTATCAGCAAGGAAGATCTAAGAAAGATGACTAAGTCAACACACAGACCAGACCACCTGATATATGCTCACAGACTACAGTTTAAGAACCACTGATTTAAACATAAACAAAAATTTCACATGTGAAATAAGAAGGTTCATCATTAACATTTGTTACTGCTTAAATACACAAGGGGTGTTCAATTATAAACAGGAATTTTCACGCTCCGTTCTTATAAATAGTGCAAGGTAGGTCTGACTCATTGGACAAACACACACATACAGTATATGAACTTGTCGTTTAGTAGTGCCAGCTGCTGAAGTACACAGTAGTGGTGCACAGTGCATTATTATTCAATTTTTCTCAGATTTATTCAAGACTTAAAAAACAGTTTGGGGACGAGTGTCTCTCTCTTACAGTCTAGAGTGTATGATTGCTGCAAGTCAATCAGAGGGGGACTATCATCTCTTCGGTCCACTTAAGGAATTTTTAGGAAGGAAGAAATTTAAGCCGAATGTTGAGGTTTTTGATGCTATGCAAGAATGGGTCAACATGCAGTCAAAAGACTTCTACTCTTCGGGGATTAAAAAGCTTCCTGAGCACTGGAACAAGTGTATTGTAGTGGCAGGAGACTATATAGAAAAATAGTGCACAAGTTGTTTCATTGTATTCAATAAATAAAGCATAGCTCATAAGTTCCTGTTAATATGTGAACGCCTCTCACAGGTACAAACAATTAGACCATCATTAGAGAAGATCTTGGAGGAATCTATTCTTATTTTAACCTCAGATGTTTAGTTTGGTTTGCTCTTTGCTGTTGAAGTATGTGTTATTACAATGTATAGATTGAAAGAGCTCTCTGAGGCCTATAGAAAGAAGGTTATAAATGCCTATGAGTCTGGGAAGGAACTTAAAAAAAATCTCCAAAAAAACTGAAAGTTAACCATCTCACTACCCTGAAGATTATCTACAAGTGGAAAAGATTTTAAACAACAGCCAACCTGTCCTGGTCAAGCTGCACTGGCAAGTTCAGCCTGAGAGCAGAACGCAAGATGCTGAAAGAAGTCTTTAATAACCCCAGAATTTCATAACAGGACCTACAAGTTGCTCTCGCCACTATTGATGTCAAATTGTATGAGCCTACCATTAGTAAGAGGTTGCATAAACAAACACCAAGGCAAAGACCAGGACTACTCAAACAATGTGCTCTGCACAAACAAGGCACAGATCAAGTTATCTGGCTACAGTACCAGAAGACATGTTTGGAGAAAACATTTCTCAGAAAAACCTGGCACTGACTGTAAAGCGTGGTGGTGGAATTGTTATTGTTTGGGACTGCTTTGCTGCATCAGGGCCTGTACAGTTCACCATCATACAATGAAAAAATAATAAGAGTATTCTATCAGAGGGTGCTAGACGTTATCATGAGACCATCTGTCTAAAGACTGAAGCTTAAACAAAAGTTGACCTTGCAGAATCACAATAACCTTAAATGTACCAATAAATCAACCAAGAAAAGACTGAAAATGAAGAAATGGAGGTTTCTGGAATGGTTCAGTCAAAGCCCGGATCTAAATCCTTTTTAGGTGCTGTGTAGGGGATTTGAAATGGATTGCCCAATTACATATCTTTCATATACAGGTACTGTTTAAATGAAGATCAAATATGACCACGTATCCACATATGTTGAAAAAGAAAAAAAAAATTTTAACTTACTTTTTACTATGAATGTAAATACAAGCTGTATATTGAACTTGAGTTGCACTTAAAAATCCACTAGATAGCGTGAGATACGCACAAGTACATTCCTAAATTGCAAGCAGCCATCCATTTTGAGCAAATAACAGTTTTGCAAACTTCAAAATGTATTTATTGCATTTCCTTTCTTTTATTTACACTTGATAAATGATTACATTATTTCCTCATTTTGTCTGCGACTGCAGTTTTATTTATTTCTTATACAAGTATAATGTGGTCTAAATCACACTTTGCAAGGAAAGGCTGTATTTAAAAAATATTTTGACATGTCAGCATTGTAAATTAACTCTTTTTTAATATCATATGTACAACTCATTGTGTTACTAACAGCTCTAATTCAAAACATATTTTTCATCCTCCTCATCTTTAATCCCAAGAACAATCCATTTTCTAGACCTGTTACTTACAGTACAGAATACGCATAGCTAGTAGAGTCAGGAAGACAGAGTTTATACTGGAAGTACAAGCGGTGATACAGGAACCCAATATCTCTCCAAAATATGGGTGCAGATATTTATGTTAATTTTAGTGATTACTTAAAACAGGTATTTACCTTTAACTTGTCTTTCAAAATCACTCTGCAGTTTAGTAATTTCTTCGTCATGTTTCTGATATGAAAAAAGGAATAAAAATTACTTTTAACTTCATAAAAACACTTTTCACATTAGAAAATAAAGTTTTCCACTATAATTTTAAGTATATTGCATTAGCTGTATCTTTCCAATTAAGGAAAATCAAACAGAATTCAGCAAGCAAACAGTCCTTTTGCAGTCTTCCTATGAAAATACGTTACAAGTTGTAATTGACAATATCACCCAAGATTATGTCATCCATTCAACTTCCAAACCTGCTTTATCGGGAAAGCAGGGTCATGGGGAAGCTGGAGCCTATTCCAGAAAACATGGGGCTCAAGGCAAGAACAATCCCTGGACAGAGTACCAGTCCATTGCTGGGCAAATACACAGACAAACACATTAGGGTCAATTTGGCATTGTCAATCCACCTAACCAGAGGGGACCATAAATGTGAACACTAGTCTCATTGCTGCAAGGCAGCAGCGCTACCACTACATTATTATGCCACCACTGAATTTATTTCAATGAATATTAATATAACTATTAACTGGAAAAATCATTTTGTTGTATGTTTTAATAAAAAGCACATGTGGTCTACAGAAACAAAAATAACCATACCAGCTTCATGTTTTTCACAAGATTTTCATTGCCAAGTTCTTGTTCTTTAATATCAATTTTTAATGCACGTATTCCTTTTCGTAGTTCATTTTCCTCAGAACTATGGTCCTTTTGAGCAATCGCCATAGCCACAACCCCTTCTGCCTTTAGTTCTGAAGTGTTATTTTGGTGCTCATACATCAAGTGCTTCACTTTTTGCTTGTAAACCTGTTAGAATGTGTGTAAAAACATCATTGTTAACAATACCATTATATTAATATTCTCTAGTACTGATGATCAAATTAAACAGCCTTTGCACAATGTATATTATTTAATAATGTACTATACAAATCAGAAACAAATCTAGACACATGATAAAGATCAATTTTAATTATTACCTTTATTTCTACTTGATGTCTCTCTTCCGAATCTTCCATTTCTCTGTCTTTATTTCTTAACTCAGCCTTTTTCTCTTCCAGTTGTCTCCTGGTGATTTCCCAGAAGGTATGAATTTTATCCCTTTCCAATTGAAAATAATTTCGTTCCTCCCTTTCTCGGTCAAGTTCTTCTCGCAGGCGAACAATGTGCTCCTCCAACTATAGTGTTGTATTAATGCACCATTAATTAAATTGGAGTGTTTACTGTAATATTTACATTTTCACGTCACTGTTTTATTGTTTGCCGATTTTGTGGCAAACCTACTTTGCAGTAGGCTTAGGAAATATTTTGTACACCCACTTTTCTATTTCCACTATCAAAAGAAAACTTTACATTCAGTGAATGACAATCTGGCTTCAAACTGCTTCTGATCATATAACATTGTTCGCAACTATTACAAAACAACTATATTTTCATAAAATTTTACCTGCTCTTTTGACATTTCTTCTGTAGAAACTCCATCGACAACCGTAGGCGTTTTCTTGCCTTTGGCCGACTTTTTCCCCTTCTTTTTCTTAGGAGGCTACAAAGAAACACGTTACTGTAATTACATGCTAGTTCACGATAAAAAATAATGCAAATAAAGAATGTAACACGCAGATATAATAATTAAGAACGTCCGCTCCCTAGTCTGTAAACTGAAAATTGCAACATTTGAGTCACTCACCATTTTTTGCACACGCGACAACAGAAAATTTGAGTCCTTGTGGTTTTAGTAGTCGGGATATCACAACTTCGAAGCAGACATCAGAGAAACAGTACCGTCGCCTGGCAACGTCAAGCAAGCACCGCGAGATTTCAGTATAGTTTACGGCGCAGGGAATTGTTGCGTGCCAAAGTCGATTACATTTACGTCACCATCTGCACAGATGTGTGAACATTCTCCACACGTTAGCGTACGCATAGCTAGATGAGTATTTGTGCTCCTCAGATACCAGACAAAAAAAGAATGCCACAAAATGTGTTACATTACTGAAGCGAATTTGGAAGAAAGAGTTTTTTTTGCAGGATAACGTGTGGAGGTCTGTATGTGCAGATTTAACAAGAAGCTACGTAGAAGAATGGCAGAATGCGTTCTTCTGTACTAGTCTGCGCAGAAGGCAAATGCATCGTCTCGCGAGATCTAGGGAAGGTGGGCATTCAGGTCGTCGCTAGGAACAAGAAAACGTGGTTATGGCAACTGAAGGCTCGATTGTTCTCATCGGTTATGATTTAGTTAGAAGATGTCACACGATTAATATGCTGCAACAGGACATGAGTAAATCCCTACAGATAGTTTTTGAATATCGATCAATATTTTCAAATATTGCTGAACTCTGATGCTAAGGATGTGTGTTGGTATCCAGAAGGTTGCCGGTTTGAATCCCCGTCACTGCCAAAAGAGATCCTACCCTGCTGGGTCCTTGAGCAAGACTCTTAACCTGTAATTGCTCCAGGGGCGCTGTACAATGGCTGACCCTGCGCTCTGACCCCAAGGGGTGTGCGAAAACTAGCAAATTCCTAATACAAGAAATTGTATAAGGCGTAATAAAGAAAAAAAAAAAACTATTTTATTGCAAGATGCGTGGTAATGACTGTTTTATTATCCACATCGCAAGTAAACAAAGTTTGTTTATTTTAAAGTGTTCTACAGTACTTTTTCAATAAAAATAAATAAATAAAATACAAAATTAGAATAAAAACATTGTTTTATCGTTTAAGAGATGTTACTCCCTACAACAAATTCAGCGTAAGTAACAAAGTAACTTCACAGATAATGATGGTTTAAATAGTATTTTCACTTTCATTTCCATTTACTGCCTCCCAATAAGGAGACCTGGGTTCACTTCCTGGGTCCTCCCTGCGTGGAGTTTGCATGTTCTCCCCGTGTCTGTGTGGGTTTCCTCCGGGTGCTCTGGTTTCCAACCACAGTCCAAAGACATGGAGGTTAGGTGGATTGGCTATTCTAAACTGTCCTTACTGTGTGTGGCTGTGTGCGTGTGTCCTGCGAGGGGCTGGCACCCTGCCTGGGATTTGTTCCTGCCTTGCGCCCTGTGTTGGCTGGGATCGGCTCCAACAGATCCCCGTGTCCCTGTGTTAGGATATAGTGGGTTGGATAATGAATGGATTTTAATCATGTAAAATTAATTAAATTCAATGTATTTATTAGCAAATAACAATGATTATAGTCATAAAAAAGCAATTTTAGTCCAACTTCTTTCTTTTGACAGTGCTACCCCAGAAGGCAGAATAACATGTTTCCACTTTGAACAACTGCATTTTCTCAGTTTTCATTGGTGTAAGGTACATGCTTGCTATAGGGTCTGATTAATTTACTTTTTTTAGTTCGCCTGTGTTATTTAGCTTTAAGAATTCTTAATTGGGGTCTTGTTCAAAAAGTGAACGCCAAAGCCCCTACTACAAACCCTGAACTTAAGGTTTGTGGAGGTAAGGCCAGGTACACCTTGGTCCCTAATCTTAAAATTTAGATGCGGTGCCTAATCTTAAAATAGTGTAAGGGGGCCTAATCTTAAAGTTGAACCCTGGTGTATACTGATGGCATCCTCTTTTTGAACAAGATGCCTTAATTGTAATTTCTAAATTTGGTATGTTACCATTGGTGCTATGTTACTAAAATAAGTCTCAAATAAAGCATATTTTTTCCACATTTTTTTAAGGCAACAGTTAATGTAAATATGTTAATAATTAACAAATACACTGCTTGGTGATGCAGTGATAGTGCTGCTGCATCATATTAAGGAGTCGGGTGGTCACATCCCAGGTGCTGTCTGAGTGGAGCTTGCATGAGGGTATATGTGGATTTGCTCTGGTTTCCTCCTACCGTCCACAGGCATGCAGGTTAGGAGAATTGGTGATAATAAATTGTCCAGTGTGTGTGTGTATGAGTTTATGTGTGTTCACCCTAGAATAGGCTGGTGCCAAATAATACGCCTTCATGTAATTTGTTCCTTCCTGTGCTTGCTGAGATAGCCTCCAGCTTCCCCCTGCCCTGGAATTGGGGGTTTAGAGGATGAAAGGATCAACAAATACTATAATCCATCCTACCCAAAGCAACTTTTTCTTGCACTTTGCCTGTCTTTAATACAGACAGATATATGTTGTACAATTTCAGTTATGGATTAGTTTACTGTTTCAGGTTCTTCTTGAGAGAGGTTATTTCAACTGGTAGATTTTGTATTCAGTGTTTTACCTCTTTTACAAGTCCAATCGCCACTCAGTAGTCAGCAAGATCTATTAAAATGGCAAAAGAGTTTCTGGTTGCATGTGCCTCCTATACAAACAGCACTGTGGCGGTCTTAGCATGTCATCCTCACTGTTGTTATAAAATATAAAAAACAAACAGCAAGAGTGATAGCTGTCTGTTTGATAAAGCAAATAAATAATGCTTCAACTTTCAAATTAGTTTAAGTCCCATAATGCACTCAAATGTTACACTATAGTACATGTTCTGTACTGTTAAAATAAGAAAGTCCTTATTTTGTCACAGTTACATTCATATACCTTTTGTAATTTTGAAGTTTTAAATGTGTAAATGTAAGTGAGATTTATTTTGGAGAATTATTGTAAATTTATGTTACAATCAATTTAGCATATTTGACTTGGGATGTGATGTAGATATGTACAGTAGCAGTACAGTTTTATCTTTTATGGTTTGTTTGGCACCCCAAGTCTAAACATCAAACTCTGCCCATTTATGGTACTTGCTTCTGTTGCTTCCGAGGGGGTTTCATTATGGTTCAATTATAGTTTTTTTCAGTCACTAACACACTGAAACTGATATTTTGAATACGATTTTCATGACCTTTTCTTTAATTACAAAAATAAAAACTCTTGGCAAAACCTTGGCCATCTGTGACCTGATACACCCAAGTACACCGACAGAACTCATTAACTCTTTTTGTATTACTCTAAGTAAAAGTTTCACCTGAAAGCATAAGCAGCACTGTTTTTTCATACAGGAAGCACTGCCATTCAATACACAAAGCCCTGGTCACTGAAACACACATAACATATGGTTGTCATGGGTTAGGCACTGAAAAGCATAATTGTTCACATGTAATTCTAAAATTGCAATCAATCAATTAGAAAAGAGTAATGCATTTTAAAAACATAAATAAAGGAAGTTAGGTGATCTCTTTGGTATGTGTGGTGAAAAGGAAACCAGAAATCAAGCAATAACAACAGGAAGAGTGTAGGAGAGAGGAGGTTGTGCAGAAAGAGAAAGAAGAAGAAAATGATTAATCCAATGTATTACAGAGATGACTTATTTTTAATGATTGTTGTATACACTGCTTGTTACGAACAACCATGTTTTTCAGTGGCATCTCTAAATTAAATGCAAATGGGGCACTACCTCATCACTCCCAGCAGATGGCAATGTTCTACAAATATTAAATCAGCAGTAAATTCACCTCAAAATGTTTATAGCAAATTTAACTGAATTGCTAAATTCCTTCCTGTGAGGCTTCCTGGAAGCCATCCTCCCTCCAAAGCCACTGCTGCCACTCTAGTCTTCATGGCTCCAGTGATCTTTTTGTTTCTGCCGTGTTCTCTGTCTGCACATTCATTCCACCAGTTACACCTCACATTGCTTGCTTGTGTTCAGAGGCAAATCATTTGTATGCGACTATCCCAACTCTATGAGCAGATGAAAGTCAGTATCCTTCTTCAAAATCAGCTATGTACCCAAGGGAAGTAGATTTAAGTTGAGGAATGTGTCTCATAAGTTCTGTTCTTTAAGTGCTTGGTCATCTCTCTTCCAGCCTCTCTCTGTCTCACACACTTACTCAAACACACATACCCCTTCTGCACAACCTCTCTGAATGGTTCTGTCTTTCTGACAGCATCTCTCCCTCAAATGTGAGTCAAAATATACATGCCAAAATGCTACTGTTTTTATTCATGGTATAACAAACAAACAAGAAAGCCAAACTTAGCTACTTTTCTGGTTGGTTTAATAATTATTACATTCAGAGAGAGAAAATGGGTTATTCATATTATCATATCTCTCATCCTTTTGTTTGTTCTTGAATATTTCAGTATGTTATTGGATTGGTGCAGGTGGGGACAGAAAATATCTGAGCACTTTCTAAAAACTACACATATTCTATTTTTGTTGAATTGAAAAGCAGATACTGGGAAACCACAACCATTTTCACAAGATCATAAGAATAATATTCTAGACATGATCCATGCCAATAATTGTATGAGGATAGAAATAAGACTCAGATAATTGAGAACTACAACATGTTCCAAGGAATTCAAAGGGTCAGGCTGACTACCAGCCACATTGTGAAGGAAAAAAAAAAAATCATATCCCATTCTAACAGAATGCTAACAATATAGAAGACCTGCATTTTCAATATAAAGAAGTAAGATCTTTTTAAAAAGAATAGGGTTTTGTATGGTGAAATTTGTTAATAATACAGTATTAAAGTACTATATAGTGTTCATTGATATGTCATAGGTTTCACTGAATTCTAGTATGTTTGTAGTACTAGGGTGTTGTACCGTGTTAGCCATTATGAATGTAGTGAAAAGTCAAGCAAAATGACACCTTTTATTGGCTAACTAAAAAGATTACAATATGCAAGCTTTTGAGGCAATGCAGGCCCCTTCATTAGGCAAGATGTAATTTTACGTAGCCAATAAAAGGTGTCATTTTGCTTGACTTTTCACTGAATTATAGCGTAAAATATTGTATTAAAAGTCACAACTAAAGTTACGTCTGTCATTACTCCACAGGGATTAATGTTTGTCGATGAAGCAGGCTTTATCCTCATAAAAAGAATGAGCAGAGGACAGAACATCATTATCCACCATGCCATTATGGATACCTCTGGTATGTGCGAGGGTAGTGTCACCCATGCCATCCTATAACACAACACATCCAATAACATTTCTCAATGGTCCTTGGGAATCTGTCACTTTAACATTAGCACATAAAGTAGGAGTAAACAAAGCATCATTCTTTTAGATACATTTTGGACAAAGTGAGTTTTCATTGCAGTATTCAGGTTCAATGGCAATCTGCAATCCTCTAATATGTTCCCTCTATCTTATTTCCCATTTCGTAACCCTTTTGAAGAGTTTTGGTATAGCAGTGTGCAGTATATGACAAAAATTACTATCAAAACGGAAATCTTTTCCATGCTATGAATATGGTTACACTAAACCTACCCCTAGTATGTTGAATTGACCCTGGCATATTTTCCACACTTTCTGAACTAGGAGGTTATTCCATGTGATGTAGGTGCAGTGTTTTGGGGATGCCAAGGCAGAATAATGACGGATTGTGTTTTCTTTGTAACTAGTGGATGTATTCTATAAAACTTTAGCTTTTGTTTTTTGCTTTTTTCTAAAAAAAGGTAAAACTTAACAATTTTGATGTTTTTGTGTATTGTGTTGTTCCTTCTGCACTCATAGTTTTTACATTCATTTCAGAAATAATGAATTTTTGTACTTTTTGCGCTTGTGCAGTTGTTACTAATTCATTACCATCTTTGATGACAATGTTTTCAATTGACTGAACTGATATCTACTCTAGCTGAAAGTCAGTAGTGCTTATGTATTTGATGAGTCTGTGTGCATTTTGCAAGCAAAGTTTTCATTATAAGCAAAGTTAACAGTTCTTTCCTGTGGCCAGACAAAGATGCATTTTGGTGAAATTAGACTGAGTTTTTGGATTTACATTTAAGGTTTTGAAAAAATGAGATTTTATGAAAATGTGTTTCAGTAGTTGTAAAGTAAAACTGTAACAGTAATGCTGCCTGACCACTCAGGAGCCTAGGTTAAAATCATGACTCGGTCAAAGTGTGTGAGGAGCTTGCTCATATTCCTCATGTATGCATATTTTTTCACAGGGTACTCTTGTTCTCATTCTATTTCCGAAAGATATACAATGCATTTTAGGTTAATTTGCAACTTTAAGTTGTGTAGTATGAGTGACAGATTTCACATTTCCACAGTCCAAGATTTGAACTCCAGGCCGGACATTTTCTGTGTGAAGTTTAATTGTCCTCTGGGTGTTTGTGTGTTTATTCTCCTGTGCTCTGGTTTTCCTTCATATCCCTAAGGCATACATGATTGGTCAATTAGCAACTTTAAACTGGTTTGTGTGTGTGAGTGTGGATGTATGAGTAACTTTGCACTAGATGAACTGGCTTCCTAGCCAGGCTCGAATACTGCAGTGCACCCAGTGTTATCAGGATATTTAAAAGTGCTCAGAAACCATTAAATTGGAGTATGAAGCAAGTATGAAAATTGAAAGATAGGTGGACTTATTTTTGACTCGCAGGTATTTAAATAAGATCTGTATTTCTTTCCCTTTCTGTCTCTTCCTTCTTACAGTAATGACTCACTGGGTCCCTTGTTCTTTAATTTTTTTAATGGCCAGCCTGTTGATTGGCCTGCATTAGGTCATGATTCATCTCTTGTTTGGGCTCTAATTTTGATATGGAACTTTAACAATTCATCTTCAGTTCTCCTAGATCAATGACATTTATAGTTTATTATACGAGGGATATCCAGAAAAAAAGGTTACAAGTGCCCTGGAGGGTGCAGGGAATTTTTTTTTCAAAGGTTGGCATACCTGCGTGTAGGGGGGTCCTAACGGTCAAAATAAGCCCGGGACTGTGTCAGTCAGTTGTGAAATGTCATCACAGCAAGCGAGTTCGTCAACCTCTGCTGAGGCCGTTTGCTCCACCTACTGCCGATGCGAGATTCGTTCGGTCATCAAGTTCCTCACTTTGCGTCGCGAATTCGCGGCCGAGATCCATCGTCAGCTTGTGGAACAATTGTGAAAGAATTCTTGGGTGGGAAACGTTTTTCCAACGATGAGGAGGTGAAGGAGACAGTGGAGAAGTGGCTTTCGGAGGTGGAGCTGAGTGTATTCGACGAGGGTAAAAAAAAGCTGGTGCCCAGGCTGAAGAAGTGCATCGAAGTTGACGGCGATTATGTTGAGAAATAAACACATATTTTGGAACATACCCTGTAAATTTGGTTGAAATATATTCATTTTTCGATTTTTAACAGCTGTTGTAACCTTTTTTTCTGGATATCCCTCGTATGTTTAATGGTGGTGATGCAGGAAGTTTAGTGGCTTATTTCCAGATTGATTGCTTAATTTTTATTTGTCTTGATTGGATAAGTTTCAGCTTTAAATTATGTAGAGGAAGCCTGTATGGAAACAATGTGGTCTTTAGCAAGTCTTTATGATGATGGGACTCTGGATCCACCTTGTAGTCTCAACAGTTTATAGTGTCCTCAGAATGTTCTCGGTATGAGAGGAAGTTGGCAATGTTCATCTCTTCAAGTACATCTCACAACATTCTTAATCACTTGCAGGATAGCTTTCTATATTTCATAATGGGCTTTGGTTTTTTATTTATAAAATTACGCATGAATACATGTTTAGAGCAATGTAAATAGAGCTGATTGTGATCTATAGAGGCAGCTAATCTTTGGATAGCTTGATCTATGAGAACAATTTTGACAAGAACATAGTGTTTTGCCCAATAGATATATTATATTTGCTCACTTAACATTTGCATATCTCAAATTGATATCTGAAGGTTTCCAAAGTACTACTATCAACCACACTTCTTAGTAACTTATTCCATGTGTCAATGGTTCTCTCTGTGAAAAAAATATTCCAACATCTGTGTAAAATTTTCATTTAACATATTTCCACCTGTGTCCCAGTGTTCTTGTTGAAGAATTCATAAAGAGACAGCTGAGATCCACTGTACTAATTCCTTCCTTTATTTTAAACACTTCAGTTATATCACATCTTGTCACAGCACACTTCAGTAATATCACAAGAAAAGTGGAAGCTAGGTTAAGAAGTGAGGTGATGATTAATGAGCAGCAGTATGATTTCATGCCAAGAAAGAGTACCACAGATGCAATGTTTGCTCTGAGGATGTTGATGGAGAAGTTTAGAGAAGGCCAGAAGGAGTTGCATTGTGTCTTTGTGGACCTGGAGAAAGCATATGACAGGGTGCCTCGAGAGGAGCTGTGGTATTGTATGAGGAAGTCGGGAGTGGCAGAGAAGTAAGTAAGAGTTGTGCAGGATATGTATGAGGGAAGTGTAACAGTGATAAGGTCTGCGGTAGGAGTGATGGATGCATTCAAGGTGGAGGTGGGATTACATCAGGGATTGGCTCTGAGACCTTTCTTATTTGCAATGGTGATGGACAGGTTGACAGACGAGATTGGACAGGAGTCCCCGTGGACTATGATGTTTGCTGATGACATTGTGATCTGTAGCGAGAGTAAGGAGCAGGTTGAGGAGACCCTGGAGAAGTGGAGATATGTTCTAGAGAGGAGAGGAATGAAGGTCAGTAGGAACAAGACAGAATATGTGTGTGTAAATGAGAGGGAGGTCAGTGGAATGGTGAGGATGCAAGGAGTAGAGTTGGCGAAGGTGGATGAGTTTAAATACTTGGGATCAACAGTACAGAGTAATAGGGATTGTGGAAGAGAGGTGAAAAAGAGAGTGCAGGCAGGGTGGAATGGGTGGAGAAGAGTGTCAGGAGTGATTTGTGACAGACGGGTATCAGCAAGAGTGAAAGGGAAGGTCTACAGGACGGTAGTGAGATCAGCTATGTTATATGGGTTGGAGGCGGTGGCACTGACCAGAAAGCAGAAGACAGAGCTGGAGGTGGCAGAGTTAAAGATGCTAAGATTTGCATTGGGTGTGACGAGGATGGATAGGATTAGAAATGAGTACATTAGAGGGTCAGCTCAAGTTGGACGGTTGAGAGACAAAATCAGAGAGGTGTGATTGTGTTGGTTTGGACATGTGCAGAGGAGAGATGCTGAGTATATTGGGAGAAGGATGCTATGCTGCCAAGCAAGAGAAAAAGAGAAAGGCCCAAGAAAAGGTTTATGGATGTGGTGAGAGAGGACATGCAGGTAGTGGGTGTAACAGAACAAGATGCAGAGGACAGAAAGATATGGAAGAAGATGATCCACTGTGGCAACCTCTAATGGGAGCAGCTGAAAGAAGAAGAAGAAGTTATATAACTTCTTAATCTCTATTTTCGTAAACTGAAAAGATTCAGTTCATTCCATTTTTCCTCATAGCTCATATGTGTCAGTCCTCAAATCAGCCTAATTGTTCTCCTCTCAACATTCTCTAGAACTGCTATCTATTTTGTAATATAGAAACCAAAACTATGGAAAGTACTCCAGGTGAGGATTTGTCAGTGTTAGTTAAATAGCTTAAGCATAACCTTACATCACTTGTACTCTGCACATCTTGATAAGTAACCTAACATCCTTTTAGGCTTATAAATAGTTCCTATACACTGCAAGGATGCAGACCATGACAAGTTTAGTTCGACTCCTAGGTCTTTCTCATAAAGTGTACTTTCAAGTTTCAAAATTTACATTTTGTATTCAGGTTTACAGTTGTACTTTTCACGTGTATTATTTTACATTTACATACTTTAAATTTCATTTGTTGCAAATCATATCAAGCCTATCTGTTTAGGTCCTTCCGTTATGGTTGAGCCGATTCCACGTTACCTGCCATTCCACTTAGTTTGGTATCATCTGCAGACATAACCAGCTTGTAATGTATATACTTTTCCCAATCATTAATGTGTAGTATACTAAAAAGATGAGAGGCCCCAGGACTGATCCTTGATGGACACCGCTTTTAAAATCGCCTAATTCTAAAAAACATTAATCTCACCATGATCCTTTGGTACTGGTGTTTGAGCCAATTTTACACCCACCTACACACTATGCTTTGAATTCCCATTTCTTTCAATAGCCTCTTACATAAGACATTATCAAAAGCTTTCTCAAAATCCAGAGTACTAGGATGTTGTACCGTGTTAACCATTATGAATGTAGTGAAAAGTCAACCAAATGACACCTTTTATTGGCTAACTGAAAAGATTACAATATGCACCTTCATTTAATTCCATATTAGTGAAACAAGATCTCCACAATGCTGTTTTATTAATACAACTGCTGTTGCCAAACAAAGCTCAGTCTTTTCTAAAATAATTGCTTCCATTAACTTACCTGTGGTGCATGTTAAACTAAAACAGCATGCTATGTAACCCAACATCTTATTATTCTCTTTAATTCCTTCATTAGAGTGACTGGATATTTACATAAATCTTTCGCTTATGGTCTTGTTTTAAGTTTAAGATCTCTCCATTGTGGAGTCATATTTACATTTTTGCTTCTATATATACTATTATACCTTTTATTTATATCAAATTTCATTTCTACCCAAGTTTGTCTAGGTCCACCAAAAATGATTCTGCTGACTTTAGGTCGGGGATGTCAAACTTAGATCCTGAAGGGTCATAGTGGCTACAGGTTTTCATTCTCTCCATTTTCTTAATTAGTGACTAAATACTACTAATGAAAAATACCTCTTCTTAGCTTATTTTGAATTTAATCAATTTTTAGGGTTCAGGACACTTGTTTCTTTTTTTCTTAAAGCAGCAGCCAAACAATAATGAGTTGCAAAGGGATCCATCAGATAACCATACAGCTTGATCCCATTTGCATCTCTGTGTCCACTATGCAGTATATGTTTCTGCAAAATATTTGAATAAAGAAAAGCTATGGTATGAGAATTTAGATCTGTTCTGGTCCACAAAACTTTTGGATGGTACTTTGAGAAAGGTTAAAAACAACCATTTTGTAAATTTCTGGTGTGGGAGAATTAGAGTACTAACAAAACATACAATTAAATAATGATTTAATCAAAAGCAAGCATTTGGCTTCTAATTAAAAGAATGCTGACAGCAAAATTCCAGCAACGAAGTTTGAGACACTTGATTTAACTGGTCTACTGTTGGCTTTGCATCTTATTATTATTTGGCTGGTAGTTAAGGATAACAAACATTTAAGGTTACTGAATCTCATAAAGGAAGTAAGTTAAATTACAGCATAAAGTAAGTTACATTGCCGGAAGTAAGTGTATGGTGAGTAAGAAAGTGGCAAAACCCTCTGCTACTGCGACCATCCAGAATTTCAGTTTAATACACCTGCGCTAGGGTATTTTCGGTTGAACTTGGTTTATTGTGATCTACAAACTTAACTAACATATCAGTTACCTTTTGACAAAATACTGTACATAAATGACAAAGAGCACTGAGCCCTGAGGAATACCACTTTTGACATCACCTAATTCTGAAAAGTTTGAATTGTGCACTTCATCCAGTTTTTCACGCACACTGTGCACCCAGAATTCTCACTTCTGTAGTTTGATTAGTAACCTGCTACATGGTACCTTATCAAACTTTTTTTTTTTTTAATAAGGATACATAATATCACATTCACCTCTAATAAAGTTCTTTTCTTGCTTCCTCATAGAATTATAGCAATTTAACAAAACATAATTTCCTCACATATACCAGTATCTGTAAGGTCCCAATCTTTAAGATATTAGACAAAATATTGTTAAAGGTTGATATATGTAATAACTTGATTTCTTAAGCACTTTAGGATAAATGTTACCTGATCCCATTGATTTATTTGGATTCAGTATTTTTAATTCTAGTAGCACTTCTTTCTTCTCTCTTAATAGTAACTGGCAGGTTATCAACTTTTTCATGTGTGAAATCTTCAGAAAAATATGTTTTAAGACCATTTGCTGTTTCCCCTTTCCGTATATTTTATTTGCCCTTACTGTTACTAATACTCTTTGCCTTGTTTATTTACTACCAAAATATTGAAAGACCTTCTTTAGTCAGCTTTCAGATTTTCTGCAATATTCCTGTCTACTTAGTGCTTAGCATTCCTAATTTACTTTTCAGCTGTTGCTCCTACAGTATCTGCTCATAAGCCCTTCAGGGAATGCTGGTCTTGCACTGGTCTTTGTAAGCCCTTTTACTGACAGCACTGCTCCAATCAGTTCAAGCTCTACTGCAGACTCTTTTTGTGGATGACAGAAGGACCAAGGTCATATATGCAAAAGGAGAAACTTAACTTCCTTATTATGCAGGCACATGCCAGGGGTGGCAGACACTTTCACAGTCATGGCCAGCTCATTAATATTAATTGTTTATACTGGCTGCAGCTCTGTCTCACTCATAAAATTAGTCTGGCAAATATTTGCTTTTTTGTTTCTTATTTACACTGCACTTATTTTTAGTGTACAATGATAAAGTGGCGACATAAATTCTGTTTTAGCATAACATTGAAGGTGTCTCATTAAAAATATAATTTTAAAATTTGGTTGGTGTACTGTGTAAAAATGTGTTTAGATATGCAGTGGGCTGTTTGGAAGGAAAGCAAATGAATTAATTATAAGAAAATTAGATGTTACCTCTACAGATGCACAAGGAGTAATAACATTATATTGTTGAACAAAGGCATTTACAAGGCTAACTCAAAAGTTTAAGGCAACAGTTAGAAGCTGATGCACTACAAATTGTTTGTGATTACATATGGATAGATTGAACATGCACAGCTCGGTGCTCTGCCATTTGTCTAGCTGTGCCAAGAGCAAATGCACACGGATGCTCCGCTATGGGATTGCACCATTGTTGAACAATGCACCATAGAGAGGTTTCTTTAGGAAGACAAAGTGAAACTTTCTGAAATTCACATGCCATCTGCCAACCATGTAGACTAAATATTTAGCCTCAGTCAATCCAAAATAACATTTTTTAGGGGTTAATCTGTAGGCCTGCATCACAGATGGTATAAAGAGGACAGCAAAAATGTGCTGTATGTTTTCCTCCCAGGTGTTGGAATAGATGGTTACCTCATCTAAGTGGGAAGGACTATAGGCATTATGGGGCCGAAACTGTCTGTCCACCAGACACTGGAATGTGGCCTGGTCAGGGCCCAGTTGTAGTCCAATTTATAGGACACAATACTGCCAGTGTCCACTGGGGGGTGCTAAATGCAGTCTTTTCATTTGCGGAGTTGGTCAGGGGCATCTCTCAATAGCCTTTTGTTGTATCTAGGGAGGACAAGTACCAGCTGCTACCTAGGCATTCCAGGAGTTCATTCACCCTGGGCATGGGATTGGCATCAAAATGGCAGACTAGGTTAAGCCAACAGAAGTCGTTGCAAAAACATTAACTCCTGTAAGATGTGAGAACCCAGAAGATATGGCTAAATCAGGGGCTGCCACTCTCTTCAATGACCCATAAGTCCAGCATACACCTGATTTCCAAATCTTTCTCTTCCTGTTTTGACTCCAGTAGGCAATACGACTATTCCCTAACTATGATCACGGGACTGTCTCAACTCAAACAATGAGAAGCCCGTTGAGGCCTGAGTCATATTGCAGGAGACAAGCAGAGGCAGTAGATGGTCCCAGTCTCATCTGTGTGCCTGCAAAACATTCCAGGCAAGACCAGCAAAAACTGTGCACCTCTTCATGAATGCCAGGCCAATAAAATATCTAGTGGTTATCCTTTCAAATGTGTTTTCTGAGCCCTGGGGAGCCCCTAAATGTGGGCATGAGCTAGGTCACAGGTCTTGTGACAATAAGGCTATAGATTCAGGAACTGATTCAATTTTTCTGCCTAGTGGTCCCCTACCCAATACAGCAAGTTAATAACCAACATGAATGCAGTACCAGCGGCATGGAGTCAGTGGTTTGTTGTCTGTCAATGGACAAAACAGCATTTCAGGAAAACTTCATCAAATTGTTGTTCCACTGCTCTCGCTAGAAACAGACAGGCAGGGAGAGAAACTGAAGCTATAGAGCAGTTAGCTGCAGGCCCAAGGAATGAATCACATATTTTGAGAGGGCATGTCTTAGATTGCTGTGGTAACATCCTCTTTGCAGAAGTGTAAATGTGTGACTATATATACATATGTACAGTACATATAAAGTACACCTGATAAGCCCCAATATGGGCTAAACTCATGTTGTGTACTCTTTAATAGTATTTAGCAGATGCTGTACGGTGGCGTGGTGGTAGCGCTTCTGCCTTGCAGTTTGGAGACCTGGGTTCGCTTCCAAGGTCAACCCTGCGTGGAGTTTGCATGTTCTCCCAGTGTCTGCGTGGGTTTCCTCCGGGTGCTCCGGTTTCCGACCAAAGACATGTAGGTTAGGTGGATTGGCGATTCTAAATTGTCCGTTGTGTGTGTGTGTGTGTGCGTGCCCTGCAATGGGCTGGTGCCCTACCTGGGATTTGTTTCCTGCTTTGCACCCTGTGTTAGCTGGGATTGGCCCCGTGACCCTGTAGTTAGGATATAGTGGGTTGGATAAAGGGCTTAAATAATAGTAATACCACACCAGACCAGGAGATGGCGAGCTGCACTAACTTTCTGTCTCCGTCCTCTGCAGACTATCCTCGAGAAATCCCACTAGGTGTCGGCATTTCCAGTACTGGGGCCGCTGATTGTGTCACTTCCAGTCTCACTGACATCACTTCCAGTTCTGGTCCAGATGATGTCACTTCCAGTCACAGCCTTTAAAGCCACCATTTTTCCAAACTAAAGTCAGTTCTGTTTTGGACAACTCACGAAAAATTACCCATTTTGCAGCCGGGGATATTATACAGGTGGCTGGCCCAAACCTTTGATGTTTCCTGCCTCTTATTTTGACAATATATATATTTATTGTTCTTCAACAATAAATATTGTCAGACACTAATTACTATTTATACTATACTGCTGAACATAATATTCATAATTTTCATGCTTTTGGAAATGTTGCTCTTGTTGAAAATAGCATGATGCATTTTGTGCTTTGAAATATCTTTTGGATTTATTTTGTTTTGGATTTCCACCCATATTTATTAGAGATTGCAGTGCTTTTAGACTGTTTCTTATAAAGTAAATTCAAATCATAATTGTTTCAAAGAACAAAATAACACAGTTTCTCATAATCAACAATTATTTCACATAGATAGATATTGGAGTGGCACAACTAAAGCTGATACAAATGTGTCTTCTTTCTCAGCCTTCTGGAGTTTCAGTTCAAAGTGTGACAATTCTAGCTGTTGTTCTCTTGAGGCAGAATTATTTAAATAGCACTGTCAGAGCACGGCTGCATCCTTTGTCTTTTGTATGGTTGGTGAGACTGACACAAGCCACTCTGTTTACTGCACATAAGAAGTTGCTTTTTATTTACAGCAAAGGCACAGAAACTCCTTAGTTTATGTGCAATAGAAACGGAATAGATAGATAGATAGATAGATAGATAGATAGATAGCACAAAATATTTCAACCATCTCTAACATCTAGTGTTTTTTGGCCTCCAATAGAGAAAGCCTTTAACTTTTAACTGCCATCTTTTTTGGCACTAATGACTTCTCACAGAAGAGATGCAGACAACAGTGTTATTTGTGTGACCTTCTAAAATACACTATCAGAAGAGATGGCATCAAAGCTAAGTCTAACTGCACAATAATTCATCAAGGAGATTCTGTTATCCACCATAAAAACTTTGAAGATAGTTGTAACTCACGCCAGTTTCTAGCATTACAATGCCTGATCACACAGAGCCACTTGTTTCCCTGGAAATGACTCCAGTTCAGATTGGTGTGCAACAATCTGTGATGCCACTTATAGAACCATTGTGTCTTTGTATGAGTATTTGTGCAATACTTAGCTGGATGTGCCATAATGCACCCTTCGGAAATTGCCTGCCTCTATTACATGAACATACAGTACATCCATACAATGAAATGCCTCCAAACCACGAACTTACCCAGCTGTTTTGTGAACCTTGAGAGTCTACAGCTTTAGGTTTTTTTTGTCATATGTCACCTGCTACTCTTATTTTCATGCAAATAGGACCACTGCTTCTTTTCTGACATAAATGCATAGATGTGCATATATACCAGCATAGATAGATAGATAGATAGATAGATAGATAGATAGATAGATAGATAGATAGATAGATAGATAGATAG
>JANRMT010062806.1:38902552-38979064 GCA_026402145.1 Polypterus bichir lapradei | reverse complement strand
GTAGAATTAAGGCAGTACTGAAGGCGAAAGGGGGTCAAACACCGTATTAGTATGGTGTTCCTAATAATCCTTTAGGTGAGTGTATACTGGGTGGCACCGTGAATTGGTTAGGGTTACTGCTTTTCATATCCAGCATCACTGATCTGAATCCTACTTCTTGGTAAGTGAAAGGGTAGAGTTTCCACATTTTTTCCACATCTTCACTTCTGAGATCAAACAGCACCCTGTCCGGTGTTGGTTGCAACTGTAGGACAATGTGCCATTGTGCTAAATTTTATACCATGTCATATGAGACTTGTCAAACCTGACCTGCAGCCCCCTTTACTGACATTTAAAATCTAAAGTCATTTCTGAGAAATTGCAAATTTTAAAGCACTACCACAATGAGGGTCATTCTTTGGAGTGCATTATCTAGGTCTCCTTATGATAACACTGCATTAATCACAGTGAAATGACACTGGTGAAGGTATACAGTTCTTATTATTATTATTTATAGTTCAATTCTTAATGCCCTTTCCCTTTACTACCATGGTCAGTAAATAAAATGATTATAACTCCTCCTTTGCAAACCTTGATGGACAAAAATGTGTACCAATGATCAACCAAAATATTGGACTTGTGTGCTCCACGAGAAACCAATAGCAAATGTCCACCCCTTCTTTTATGACCTAGTGTAACAGCTAGTTCTGCATTCTCTGCCCATTCTGCATGCACTCTGTAGCAGGAATTCTATTGCTTTGAACTTTCTTGTGACAACAGATTGTAGTGACCCTTCAACTCCAAATGGTAATCTACTACCAGATCATAAGAGTGGAAGACCACACGTAAATTAGTTGGATGTGAGTCCCACATAGACTTAAGCCTTAGTAAAAGATGGTGAGGTGCACAAACAAGAGAAACCATCACCAAAAGCAACATATCAATCTCACTGAAGGTAACAATTGGTTGATCATCAACTCTTAGCAAAAGGGAGCCACTGCATGTGAATTCTCAAAGACTATAACTGCAGTACAGACAGCGACCAAAGCCAAGAGAGAGAGAAACACCTGGAGAAAGAATGACAAAAGTGTGTTTAACATCCCTCCTTCGCATACTAGAGAAAACTCTAAGCAGACCCTGGAGGAATCAGGACAATGTATCAGATCCTCCACCCTTTGGGACAACAGGAATCAACCAAGCAGTAAGTATACTGCTACTCTGTACTTTGATTCTGACATTGTATTATTTGCAACTTATACTTGGGAAACACCAGTGACATTATTAATGCATATACAGTATCACTGGTGTTTGTATTATTGTGACTAAAAGTAACAACCTATGTGAATTATATCTTTATCCATTGTAAATGTGTTCCCCTATATTTAATAGGGGAACTAAACTGACTGTGCATCAATTTATATCAGATACCTTCACACAGCAGCTTTAGACAGTGCATGATGAATACACTTATACACACACATCCTCATAAAGAAGTTCTGAGGAGAATGAGTACAGGTACACTGTGAAGAAAATCAAAGTCACTATCAAAGACAGATGCTGAGGCCATACCATTCGATAGGAAATGATTAATCTAACCAGCAAGAAGATTAAAAGCTGACTTTCTAATAACAAATAAGTGATTCACACTTCTCATTATTTTCTCATCAACCACCAAAAAGAGATAAAATGCAATAATTTCGTAATGCTACAGTGATGAAATTATTGACATTTGTAACACAATGTTAACATGCATTAATAGGTTCTGGTGTAGGAGAAAGGAGATGATCTCACAAACAATCCAAAAAGTAACTGTATGGGGAATATTCGATTTCTGTACTTGTGACAAAAGTGGAAAAAACAAGGATACCTTACTAATCACAAAAATGGCGCAAACAATCCAAAAAGAGAAACTGTATGGGAATATGTGATTTCAGTACTAGTGATAAAAGTGGAATAGTCCAAGGATACCTTACTAATGAGAGATTAATGTATTCATGCGGTATCAAACAGATGGCTGTGTGTAGAAATAGCCTACAAAATGACTGTAGCTGGTAATGGCAGACTGATTAGTTGGCATCAGGCAAAAAAAAACAGAAGAATACAGCAGTACCTTTAAAATTAATTTAATGTAATGAAAAAGAGAGTGTGGAAAGACAAATAATGGGCCACACCTACAGAGTACATTCTCGGACCATAATGAGTGTGTATATTCACAACATTTTGGATGTGGGTGCTTAAAGTGTACCATATTTATTTATTATATATGGGAGTGCTTTTGATGTGCATCCTGCTATATTTTTGTCCACTTCAGTGCTGTCACGTTGATTATCCTCAGAATCTTCTAAATCCATTTCTGCAAGAGCTCTACTGCTGAGCTGATCAATGACTATAATGATCATTTTTACACATTGTTCCAGACAATACGGTAGGCTACCTTCTGACTAAGGAAAAGCTCTGAGCTGACCTTTTAGCCACAATACATCTTTCAATGACTTGTCTTGTCTGTACATAGTCCATACTGTATCTCTCAAAATCCATGCACCATGAAATTGATGTTGGAGTGTAAAAAAAAAAAGAGTAATAACTAGCATATAGGCTGATAAATATTTAGTAGTCCTTTATTTGTAAAATTAGCTTTATATCTGTATAATGTTTAAAGAGCAAAGAAATGGTATAAGGCAATTTTTCTACCCCCAGAGTTTTATGGATAAGAAGAGAACCACCAGAACCAGTTTTGTGACTTAATTGCATCATTTATTTCTTTTTTGTTTGAAACTAATGAAAATGTTTGATTGAGGGTTGAGTTTGCCTGAGCTCTTTTATTAGTGAATATTATACCCCCACATTGCAAAGCTGCAAAGCAGTTGAACTGGGAAGGGATTTGTGACTGAGCTGTTTCATTGGTGAGTCAGGGGCATCAGAGTACAATATACCTCTAATATACTCATTTCTAATCCTTGTTACTCCATGCGAAAATCATAAAATGTTTAACTCTGCCACTTCCAGCTTTACCTCCTTATATAATAATACATAATAAAGAAAGGGGAAAACATGGTTATCGTAGGACTATCGCATGACAAAACATTTGCGTAGCTCCTGGCCACTTGGCCACAATGTTCTTTATAATGAGCTTCCTATTATAGACAGTTTGCACATTTATGGAAGGGTATTCTTTTCTAAAACCATACTTTTAATAATATGTGTGCTGTTAATAGGACCAATCACATTTGGAAACACCCAAATTGCATGAAAAGATTCTTTAACTGTGTTCAGGCTATGTTATATCTTTCTATTATATATATTGTGATAATAATATGCCAAAGACATCATAAAGGTTTGGGGCAGCCACCTGTATATTGTTTTTTTCCCAGCTGCAAAAGTTTATGTTTTTGAAGCACGATGTGCATAGAACAGAGTCTACAACAGAACTGGCTATATTAGCCCAAGATGGAGTCTTTAAAGGTCTGGAGAGGAATTGATGTCAGCAAAGGGGTCGGAACCAGAAGTGACGTCATCAAAGGGGCCAGCTTCGGAAGTGACGTCATCAAAGGGACCAGCTTCAGAAGTGATTTTATCAAAGGGGCCGGCTTCGGAAGTGACGTTTTCTGAGGTGCCGGAACCTTGCAGGATTTCCCAGGAAAGGTCTGTAGGGAACTGAGAAAGACAGTAAGCGCACTCCGCCACCCCCTGGTCAGATGTTTTATTACACTTACTCAGACCCTTTAGCTGCCTACTACTCACACGTGTGTGACAATGTATATAAAAAAAAAAAATTTTTGACACAATAAGACTTTTTGGAGACAAGACTTTTTGGAGAAGAGATTTTTTCAAGTCCCACAAGACGAGACATTTGCCTTGAGATTTTCTCAAGTCACACCCTTCTCTCAATTCGTGTGAATGCTTTTGTCAGACACAGTTCCTGTGCGCTCAGCTGTTATGCATTTTAACATTTTCCTCACTATAAGTTCCCAATTAAAGAAAACGCATTATGTCCAAATCTTATTGAAGAATTTCATCACGAAGGGTTATCAACATAAAAAATGAGTACACGTGCAATCCTAGCACCGAGAAACGAGGAAGTCAAACAAATTAACGCCAAAAATTTCGATCGGTTACACATCAAATTACACGGCAAATTGGTTAAATGCGTATCAATAGACTATGCTGAAACATTTGGTGGTGATCGTGCAGAAGACAACAACTTACAATATCACGAAGAATATCTACAACCATTAACAGTCCGGTTTTACAACGCACGAATTACTGTAGAAAGAAGGATGTAACCAAGAAACGTAATGTAGTACATCTTCCGCTGATAACAATAGATAAGAAACGAGATCTTGAAATAGCTTTTGCAAACACAATTAACAAATCTCAGAGCCAAATATTTGAAAAAGTCATTTTATTTAATAGAGAGAAAGAAATGAAATTCAGTCATGGGCAGTTATATGTTGCATTGATGCACATGTAACAATTCCCATGAAAATAAAAATCCATTTAAATTGTACACCCACATCCCCATACACGGGCAGCAAAACCACAAATAGGCCAGCGCGTAGCGCAGGCCTGGGGGATGGCGAGCGAAGCAAGAAGTGGGCGAAGACACTAGTACTTTTATATACAAATATAATTTCTATAATTCTTCATCTCTCACTCACTTCTGTGACATGTCTTCATTTCTTTTGGTGAATATTTCTAAGCCTGAAGAACATGGTGCATAGTTAAACCATGATTTGTTATCAGCTTAAATAATGAGAACCATATACAGTATACATGCGTCACTCTTTTTAAGAAGTCAGTGAGCATCTTACAAGCTGTTCTTACTCATCTGAATCTCTGTTTATAAGATATTGCTATAAGATGCTTGAGAAAATGTCAGTCAGTCATTGTCCAACCCGCTATATCCTAACACAGGGTCACAGGGGTCTGCTGGAGCCAATCCCAGCCAACACAGGGCGCAAGGAAGGAACAAATCCCGGGCAGGGTGCCAGCCCACCGCAGGACACACACACACACACACACACACACACACACACACACACACACACACCAAGCATACACCAGGGATAATTTAGGATTGCCAATGCACCTACCCTGCATGTCTTTGGACTGTGGGAGGAAACCGGAGCACCTGGAGGAAACCCACACAGACAAGGGGAGAACATGCAAAGTCCATGCATCCATCCATCCCAGAAAGCGAACTCAGGTATCTTTACTGTGAGGCAGCAGCGCTACCACTGTGCCACCGCACTGCCCCTTGAGAAAATGTCCCAGATCTTTTTATGAATGCATTTAAGGGCTAGTCGTGAATGAATGATACTGTATAGTCTTGGGCAATTCTTTACATAAGGTTTAAGAAGGGAATATATTCATAAATTTGTGCCTTATTCTACAGGTGCTGGTCATAAAATTAGAATATCATGACAAAGTTGATTTATTTCAGTAATTCCATTCAAAAAATGAAACTTGTATATTAGATTCATTCATTACACAAAGACTGATGTATTTCAAATGTTTATTTCTTTTAATTTTGATGATTATAACTGACAACTAATGAAAGTCCCAAATTCATTATCTCGGAAAATTAGAATATTGTGAAAAGGTTCAATATTGAAGACACCTGGTGCCACACTCTAATCAGCTAATTAACTCAAAACACCTGCAAAAGCCTTTAAATGGTCTCTCAGTCTAGTTCTGTAGGCTACACAATCATTCGGAAGACTGCTGACTTGACAGTTGTCCAAAAGACGACCATTGACACCTTACACAAGGAGGGCAAGACACAAAAGGTCATTGCTAAAGAGGCTGGCTGTTCACAGAGCTCTGTGTCCAAGCACATTAATAGAGAGGCGAAGGGAAGGACAAGATGTGGTAGAAAAAAGTGTACAAGCAATAGGGATGACCGCACCCTGAAGAGGATTGTGAAACAAAACCCATTCAAAACTGTGGGGGAGATTTACAAAGAGTGGACTGCAGCTGGAGTCAGTGCTTCAAGAACCACCACGCACAGACGTATGCAAGACATGGGTTTCAGCTGTCGCATTCCTTGTGTCAAGCCACTCTTGAACAAGAGACAGCGTCAGAAGTGTCTCGCCTAAGCTAAAGACAGAACTGCTGCTGAGTGGTCCAAAGTTATGTTCTCTGATGAAAGTAAATTTTGCATTTCCTTTGGAAATCAAGGTCCCAGAGTCTGGAGGAAGAGAGGAGAGGCACAGAATCCACGTTGCTTGAGGTCCAGTGTAAAGTTTCCACAGTCAGTGATGGTTTGGGGTGCCATGTCATCTGCTGGTGTTGGTCCATTGTGTTTTCTGAGGTCCACTTCATGCTTCCTGCTGCTGACGAACTTTATGGAGATGCAGATTTCATTTTCCAACAGGACCTGGCACCTGCACACTGTGCCAAAGCTACCAGTACCTGGTTTAAGGACCATGGTATCCCTGTTCTTCATTAGCCAGCAAACTCGCCTGACCTTAACCCCATAGAAAATCTATGGGGTATTATGAAGAGGAAGATGCAATACGCCAGACCCAACAATTCAGAAGAGCTGAAGGCCACTATCAGAGCAACATGGGCTCTCATAACACCTGAGCAGTGCCACAGACTGATCGACTCCATGCCACGCCGCATTGCTGCAGTAATCCAGGCCAAAGGAGCCCTAACTAAATATTCAGTGCTGTACATGCTCATACTTTTCATGTTCATACCTTTCAGTTGGCCAACATTTCTAAAAATCCTTTTTTTGCATTGGTCTTAATTGATATTCTAATTTTCCGAGATACTGAATTTGGGACTTTCATTAGTTGTCAGTTATAATCATCAAAATTAAAAGAAATAAACATTTGAAATACATCAGTCTGTGTGTAATGAATGAATCTAATATACAAGTTTCACTTTTTGAAAGGAATTACTGAAATAAATCAACTTTGTCATGATATTCTAATTTTATGACCAGCACCTATATACAAAAAAAAAAAAAAAACAAGTTTAGTCAAATTTATGTTTTGTGTTTTATTAACAATCCTATGTCTATATATACCAGTATATACCTTGTTATCATTATGCTTTGAACTGTATTATTTTGTTTACTGCAGTAACTGTATTTTGGTTATTTGATGAAAAATAGTTTATGTTACATTTAAAATACAAACAGATAAAGTGATATCTGATTTTTATAGACCTTCATCAATTTAATTGAAATGCATATTGTCATAGTCCTAGTATCCTGGCAGGGCCAATGAAAAAAAGATACGTCACACTTCCTTATATCACTATTCCCAGAAAATTTTAGATAATCTATAGTCCCCCATGTCCCTGAACTAGATTAAGTGGATTTAAGAATGTTACATTATGTAATACAATCACATAGAAAAATTGGTAACCATCATTTCTCATTCCCAGCCTGAAACAGAATTTTAATCCAGTTTTATTCATTATCTCATCTGTAGGGCTATACCATTCAAGAATCTTTATTCTCTTCTCCTGGGACAGGCAAACTTATTTTTGTCAGGATAACTAGTCTGTTGTAAAAATTGAGCCTCCTAAAAATGGGGGTGTACTTTAAAATGATTAATAGCTTGGATTCCATTTATATTAATTAATGCATTAGATTTGGAAGTCTGGACTTTAGTGTGGTCATAAATAATCCAAGCTTCTTCTTTTTTTTCTTTTTCTTTTTTATTCTTAGCATAATTCATTGGCTCACCAGCCTGTATCCTGCAGGGAGCACACAACTGAGCACCATTTGGTTCACTTGGCTGTGAGTTTGCGGAGACGTAGAGCTAATTGGCACAGACACTGCTTTAGATTAAACCGGAAGATACTGAATGTATATTATAGCATGATCTTCCAAAACCTTCCAGTTATCAGCATTAACCATATGCTAAGGTGCAATCTAGAATGCCTCTCATTCAAGGTTAATTCCTTCCATTTTATAAAATTTTAAAATGCTAAGTAACCATATAAGTAAAACCTTAATTCTTTTCATCAATAACTAATGCTGTTGATTTTTTCCATTGTTTGATTTTATTCTAGTAAGTTAACCATGTGGCTTTTGAATTTGTTTCCCAAAAATAAAAACTGCACACTGTGCATTTATTTAAATTGTTCTGTGTTGCCTTTTAGAACAGCACATCCAACTACAGCATGTTAATGCACTGCAGATGAAAACTGTGACAGAGGTAGCAGATGGTGCTTAAAAATCATTTCTGAAGCAAGAAAACCATTGATTTTGTTTTCTTCCTGTACAGAATAACTACAAATCTCAATTGTGACCTGCTTCCCATCCTGAATCTCACGCTCTGGTTAACACTTATAAAATTTGTATTAGTCTGAAAACGGTGTCAGAGTGACATACTGTATTCTGTATGTAAAACAGACATTTACCCCAGGGGGTAGAAACTGCAGCCATTTACACAAAGTAAACTTCTACTTTACCCTGAACATTATAATACCTTTTGGAAAGTGATATGTGCTTTACTGTGATGTCTGGAATACTCGTGAGTCTGTTGTCTGGAGTGTAGATATTAACTGTCTTCATTCAAGGTGTGGTTAACACACAAAGTGGTCTCCAAAGATGCACTATCTTTCTCCACCCCCACCTCCTGTCTCAGCTGCTTGCCAGGGCGTCTCACACTGGAGTCTCATTCCCCCCTCCTTTCTCTCCCCTCCGGTCTCTCTCTCTCTCTCTCTCTCTCTCTCTGTCTCTCTGCTTTTTCTGCAGTCTCCCTTCTGTGCTCATTTCTAATGCAATGTTCACAGTGCAGCGTTGCTGTCCAGTTTACAAAGTAGTCTCTGCTTGCATGGTAATATAGTGGTGCTAGTGCAATGCCCACAGGGCTGTTTTTTGCCTTTGAGCATCTCTAAGGGTGCTGCTGGCATCTGAGATTGTGTAGCCTTGGAGATAACTGTCCACGCCTTTCTTTCTGATGCTGTTGCCTTAGAAAGCTACTGAGCTGACTCAGGTTGACTGAATGGAGGGACAAGGAGGGGCAGGCACCCCAGGTAAGCAAAATAAGAAAAGAATGCAAAACAAAAGAGAACATTAATTCCTATGCCTATGTACAATGAAGTATATATATGTAATTTCTTAAGAAATATATATGAATTTATTGTATGTGTGATATTTCAAAAATAGGTGATGGTGTATATATATATATATAAACTACATACTGTAACTACATATTTGTACAGTTAACAAAACAAAAGTTGATACAAATTACTTTAAATCTGTAACTGAGTAATGTCTTCATTTGAATTAAATTTAGTGCTGTTGTAATGATAAATTAATATTGTAGTTTTTTTTACTCCGTATAAAACTTCAGGTAATGATTGAAGCTTTAAAATACATATAAGTTGCTTTATATATATTTCTTGTAACCTAATATACAAAACTATACCACAGTTATGATTTTTCGTCACATTGCGAATGCAAAGTTTAGTCATAGAAAAAGTATCTGTCTCTATTCTTTGTATTTAGTAAGCATGCCTTGAGCAAAATTGGTCTTAATTTATCGAAATTCTATAATCTCCCATGCAACACAATGCTGATTTGCTATATTAAAGAAGTGTGCTTTCCAGGGATTTTTTTGGATTGCTGCCAGGTCAACATGGTTGTTTTGACAGTGGTGCAATGCCAGCTTCTTAAATTTAGAAATGAAAGGTTGTTGTGAGATTCCATAGCTGACAAGTGTGTTCTTAGAAGAATATAATTATACTCTTGCACGACAGGAATGCACTTTCTTGAAATGAAGTTGCACATGTATATCATTATACTAACACATAGAAATGGCAGCATTTTATTCCACAAAATAACACTTTTAAACTATCCTTTATCACTGCTAAGTTAAACTCTGGTGATTTTACTGTGTATCATTTCTGAAAAATCTTGTCTCTATTGTTCAGCTTTTAAATGATGCATTGTTTAATTTTTTTTAAGAAATACTGATATTTAAGAATGTGTCAGAATGTCGCATAATACCTTTTGGTTTTTTATCACAGTAAAATTAAGGCCAAGCAAGAAGCACCAGCCTGTAGAAGCTAAGGCAAAAATATTTTTTCTACCATTTACCAAAATATTTTTTTGTGCTAAACAAATTGTGTACCGCTGTTCTATTTCCAGCTTATATTAACAATCAGGAAGTGCCAGCGATTATTTCTATAATGAGGAACAGGAAGTAGTGGTTTTAACTTGATCACAAGAGTATGTATGCATTGCACATTTGTGACTAACAAGTAATGTCTACTGGAAATGTACAATACCAGAACGGGCATAACCTTATTAAAAGCATGAATACTTTTAAAAGTTTCTGAAAGCAACCCTTATTGTTCTCAAAATTCTAGATACTATCTCTGTGGGGTTTGTATATTCTCTCTGTGCCTGTGTTGGTTTTCCTTTGAGTATTTCAACTTTCCAACCACACTCCAAAGAGGTGCTGTATTAGCCTTTGTGTGTGAGAGGGCCTGCACTGTGCTGGCTTCCTTTGCTGAATGGACTCCTGCAGTGTACCCAGTGCTAGCAGAATAGATGCCAGCTCCCAGTGACCCTGAACTGGAAATTAGAAAATGGAGGTCTGGCACCTTGTCTGGGGTTTCACTAAGTCCACAGGTTACTTCTGCCTCTCCCCAGGTCAAATATTGTTTTAATTAGGCAATGTACAGTAAAAAGATGTCAATGTGTTTTCCATTACTAACTTACTATAAATCTGAAATAACATCCATATATTATGTGTACTCTTCATTTCTGAAGACTAAACATTATTTTATTTTAATAAACTAATTGAACAACAACATAAGATCTCAAAGATAAATATTTCAGTGATTTCCGTTTTTAACCCAACATGTTTATTGGTCAGCTTAAGATAATTTAGCTTGATTACAGCTATTTTTACTCCTGTATTTTTGTTAAGATTTATATGACTTAGTAGTTAACTGTGACTAAAACAGTTAAATCCTCATCGGGATTCCCGGTAAGAGTATCCAGAGACTTCAGTATATTCAGAACAGCGCTGCCAGGATCCTGATGAGGGTACGAAAGCACGATCACATCACCCCCATCCTGAAAACTCTTCATTGGCTCCCTGTCCAGCTCAAAATAGAGTACAAGGTCTCCCTTCTCACCCATCAGTGCATTTATGGACATGCCCCACTTTACCTACAGGAACTTCTCACTCCTTGTACTTCCTCACGTACCCTCCGCTCTGTACACATAAACACCCTCCAAGCCCCCAGAACTAAGCTCAGCAGCGTGGGTGACAGGGCTTTTTCATCTGTGGCGCCGAAGCTTTGGAATGCCCTCCCTGATTACCTGAGAGCCCCACAGTGGACTGATGTTTTTAAACGAAACCTAAAAACTCATCTCTTTAGAAAGACTTTTTGTTAAAGTATTTTTATAGACTCTTATTTTTTACACTGTAGCACTTTGAGATTGCTAAAATATAAAGTGCAATACAAATAAAAATTTATTTTTTTTTATTTTTTTTTTAAAACTGTTATCAGCTTCAAAAACAACCCTTAAAATGTTTCTTACATAAGCACTCAATGTTAGTAATGTATTTTAACTAGTAGTATCCTTAAAATAAATGTATGTTAAATATACCGTGTGTAATATTTTGATTGCACTCTTCCTAAGTAATAAACTGTTATTTGTTTCAATTTATTAATAAAGTGGCCTAGCACTGGTCATGGCTCTTTACTAAAAAATTATTTTGCAGCTTACATATTTTGACAAGTAGGTGCAACAGCGTTTCTGCAAACTGCACTACTAGTTAGTAACTTCACATGCTAGTTAGTATGTCTGGATTTTGCATGTTCTCCTCATTTGGGCTTCCACCCACATCTTAAAAGTCTCCAAATAGGATGGTATTAATTAATGCATTGTATGTGTAAGATTGTCCTGCAAAGAACTGGTGCTTTGTCTAGAATTACTTCCTGCCTTGCTTACCCAGTTGTGATAGATACTTGAGCCCAAATACTGTGTCAAATGTACATATAGTAACATGAGCAGAATAAAAGCACAGTTTTAGTACAGCATCTCTTCAAACTGTGTGTAAGTCTGCCTCATTCAGGATGGGCCTTCTCTGCTCATGACTCTTTATTGGGTCCTGAAAATGAATGGATGTCTAGAGTGCTAGATTAGTAACAGTAACAGCAGTTTTCTTGAACAAAATATCATTAACTTGAATAATAAATGAATTTATTGTATTTATTTATTTATACATACTGCGAGGAAAGTAGTCTTTACCTTTTTTTAATGACAATACAATTTATCTTAATATATACATACAGTATATACTGTATGTAATTAATATATATACAGTATATAGTATATACTTTATGTAAAGAAGACATAAATATAAATGTTACAGATATTATCTAAAAATATTATAATTGTTATTATTGTAAACATCCACATGCTCTGAGACTGAATCAAACATGTGAAGTATGATTTTGTGCCATTCAACTGACACTTGACACCAGTGGCTGCAGCTTTACAATGTAACTCTGGTCTGTAATTAACTTACAATATCTAAAAAAATGTCTTAAGTGGAAGATGTCAAAATATGTTTTTTAAACATATGTACATAAATATTATCCATCCATCCATTATCCAACCCGCTGAATCCAAACAGGGTCACGGGGGTCTGCTGGAGCCAATCCCAGCCAACACAGGGCAGGAACCAATCCTGGGCAGGGTGCCAACCCACCGCAGGACACACACAAACACACCAAGCCCAATTTAGAATCGCCAATCCACCTAACCTGCATGTCTTTGGACTGTGGGAGGAAACCGGAGCGCCCAGAGGAAACCCACGCAGACACAGGGAGAACATGCAAACTCCACGCAGGGAGGACCCGGGAAGCGAACCCAGGTCTCCTAACTGCAAGGCAGCAGCGCTACCACTGCGCCACCGTGCCGCCTAAATATTATACACTAGGAAATTTATTCAAAGAAGGTACACTGGCATAATGGCTAGTGCTACTGTCTCAAACCTCTAGGAAACGGAGTTGAAATCCTCTGCCACTTTGCTCTCTTTGTGCTTTCTTTGTCTTTAAAGAAGGGGCCTGAGTTGCCTCGAAAGCTTGTATATTGTAATCTTTTTAGTTAGCCAATAAAAGGTGTCATTTTGCTTGGCTTTTCTTTGTATCTTTGTGGATTTTGTTCCCTGTTATTCTTGTTTTCCTGCCAGATACAGTGTTTTGGTTAAATTTGTGGTATGTCTAAACTAGGCTGAAATAATTGAGTGCTAGTGTGGAAGTAAGTGTGCCCTGTGATGGACGGGCACCCCATTCAATTGTGTTTCTTGCCTTTCACTCCACACTGTCATGACTAGCTCAAGCACTTCACAACTCATAACTTAAGCAAACAGGTTCAGTAAATGCAAACAATGTTTATGTGCCATTTGCATGTTTGCATGAGTTCGTGATAAGAGCAGTCAAGTTTCATCCCAAACACAAAGGCATATATGTTTGGTTGACCAGGTTGGGCCTGAAAATATCCTGTAATGGCTCCCTGTCTGGCGTCCAATGCTACAGGACTTGAATAAGGCTGTGTGTGACCCGGAAGTACTGCAAAATGATCAGGTCCTGTGAATTAATACTTGAAAGGTTAATTAAATTAATGATTAATTTGTACCGTAGATATATTCTCAGTTGTTTCTGTAGAGGCCTACAAAAACAAAAATAAATGAGTGTCCAGACGATAGTTAGGATGTTTGTTTATGTCTAAGGTTAACAATGTAAAATTATCCAAACTTGGTCAAAGACACACACAGTCCTTATTTAGAATTTCAATGAATAATAAAATGTATCACTTTAATTTATTTCATTATATTCTGCATTTCAAGAGGCATTAATCAAATTTTATTTAGAAATACACTGTAAAGAAAACCAAGCAGTGCCCTCAGATGAGTGCATCCATCTACTGTACTCCTTAACAAAACTATTCTAATTCAATAGGCTAAAACCATTAAGAGAATGGAAGGATTTCTTCCTTAAATAATTTTACTCTGTATAAGTAAAATGAAAAAAATGAAAAAATTCAATGTTATCATAGTTTAATTTCTCACTAAACTTCTGAGTTATAGCTTGTTATATTTTATTTTAGTGCACCAGTGTTATTTTAACAGTAACATTTATACGGCTCATATATTTCCAACAGAGTAAATCTGAAATTCAATAAAATAAAAAAATGTGTTTACTGTATTTTCAAGCAAGTTCAATAACATGACTACAGGGCTGCAGGGTTTAAATCCAACCACACTGCCACTTACAACATTTAATTGAACTTCTGTCTTCATTGAACATACCATTCATTTCCAGTTTTTACCTTATTTGTGACATTCCAGGAATACACAACAGGGTGTGTTCACACTTTAATAATAACCAAAGAAGCTTTTGACTTGATTTCCTCTGGCACTGTTAAGTTTTCCTCTCTTTATTCTATTGAAATTTTTTAGCTATTTAAGGCACTTGCCAGCTAGTGAAAATGCAGGTGATCATGACACTGAATTAGGTGCTCCTCTTTAGGATCACTTATTGTCATTTGCACCTGTGTTTTGTTTTTTTTTTTTGTTGACACTATTTGGATACCATAAAGGGAACAATACAGAAAGCACTGAATAAAAAAAATATTAAAGTGAGTGGTAGAAAATACAAACCTCTCAAAAAGTAAATCACACTCTGCATTGTCTGTCTGACTAGGAAATAAGAGCAGGAAAGGACAGCTGATTAAAAAAGGCATCCAAATAAAAATCAGAACGAGATACACCAGTCCAGTACAATGATGTACTGCAAAAACTACTAAAAGCCTGAAACTGGTTTGACCTACACCTGCTCAATTAAACGAAAAAGCATAAAAAAGCAAATCTTATTTTTCCAAACCTATAATGCTCTATACCAGAATCACAGGAATGACAAACAGGTCATTAATAATAATAATAATAATAATAATAATAATAATAATCATTTTATGTGGTGAGTGGGGAGCCACATCAAAGACCACTAATTTGTAGCATCCACTCATGAGCTGTTAGGTAGTGAAGTGATGAGAGAGAGAGAGAGAGAGAGAGAGAGAGAGAGAGAGATAGCCAATTAGAGACAGGGGATGATTAGGGGGACAAAATGACTGGACCATGGGGGGCAATTTAGCCTGGACATCAGGATACACCTTGCTCTTTACATAGGATGCCTATGGATCTGTTATAACCAAAGAAAGTCAGGACCTCAGTTTTAACCTCTCACCTGAAGGACAATGCCATTTTTACGGCATAGTGTCCCCATCACTGCACTGGGGCATTGGGATCCACATTCAGACCATAGGGTAAGTGCCCCTGCTGGCCTCAGCATCACCCCATCCAGCAGCAACCCAAGCTTTTCCTAGATGGCCTCCAATCCAAAAACTGGCTGGGCATGAATGTGCTTAGCTTCGGGTGGATGATCTCTTCTGAAGTGCATGTGGTATGGCTGCACCCAGTATAATTTTTGTCTCTGTATTTTGTTCTTCATGCGTATGACATGGGAATTGTCCACATGTGCAATATAGGCATCTATGCATATGTTAGCAAGTATTACCTTCACATTTTTTTGCGGTCAGTAAAGCACTGAAAGTTCTTATTTATTTATATCATTTGGTCATTTAAATTATTTATATATCTTTTCTTTCAGAGCACCTACTGTATGTGTCACTTTGATGTCCATTCTCAGAAATGGCAGTGTCTGGCAAGGTATAGGAATACTGCCTCATTTCAATTGTTCCCAGCTTTCATTGGCAGTTAGCTTGTGCTCAGTGTAATAAAAGAAAGTTCCTCTTGCATAAATTATATATTAGATTTTCATTTAGAAAATCTACTGCTCTTTGCAAGATATATTGTCAAATACAATTTGTTTCTTCATCACAGGCACACACCACCAGTACATTTTGATGACAGTGTGTCACTCTCCTGAGCCACATGAGACGTATATGGTTTCCAGTTCCGTGGATTTTTAATGATGCACATTAGGACTGAATTAAATGGCCGATTTGTTACGCTCCGTCTTCCTTCAACAAATCTGTGAAAAATCAATATCTGTCTCTGAAACCTTGGGACATATTTTTCCTGAACTCAAATTGTATTTTAGTGAGCTTTTTTTTTATTGTTACTCTTGAAAACTCTTTTGTTTGTGTAAAGATTAATAATGTGAAACTAAAAAAATGCTTGATTTGCATTTCTGTTAATAAGAAAAAAAAAATCATTTACTCAAATTTGTTCAGCATGTATGACATATCATTTTTTTTTTGTCTTATTTTTTTATTTGCTAAATTTAGACACACCCATTTATTTTTTGAACCTGTCTCCTTCAATAACAGTGCTGACCTTAGATTGTAGGTTATGTCGTGGATTTCTTTTTAAATAATCAATGGTATCACCCAAATATGTATATGTTTTATTTGTTTCCAGTTGATCTATTGGACAGTGGCAAGTGAACTCTTCAACAAAAACACTCCTAACTTTATACAGATATACTGTAAACAAGAAACTACAGCTAAAGTGCAGTTAATTATCATATAGACTGAAACAATTAGAAACATAAGGTAAACAACTTATCAGATGGTCAGATCTTCGCCATGTTTTATGCAAGGCTGGCAGTGGTCCTTGGTTCTATAATAGCAATATATTTATCAGTATACTTCTACCTAAAATGTATTTATTTATCTATATGAATATAGAAAATAGAAAATAATTTAATTCATAATTGTTAGGATAATAGCATGTTTTCATTCAATCATTTAAAATGATTTACAAAAATAATGGCTAACCAGAGTTACAAAAGAAAGTAAAAACTAAACAACAGCTTATAACAGATTGAATAAAGCAACAGAGAATCAAAATGTCCAACATAATAACATAAACTAAAGTCATATGGTAAGGGAGGAGAGAAAAGTAAAAATTTGTCATAATTTTGGATAAAATAAACTCCCAGGGGACCCGAGGTCAAAAGACCACTCACCGTCCTCTGGGTATTCTACAGTAGCCAGTACCATTAGCACGATCTTGTGGAGCTGTCTTCATGTTTTCAGCATCGCATGTGGCTACAGCACACTTAGGCCTGGTGGGCAGTGGTCCTAGTACTGGCAAAAGAAAAAGAAAACACACAAAATTGGTGATTTGTGACCAGTCTATAAAACAACATTTTTTAAAAAGAATCAATTTCTACCCAAAATATGAGGGATTGGCACAATTTCTTAAAAGATCAAGAAAAGGCCAGGCTTAAAGAGATGTGTTATTAATAGTTTCTTACTATACTCTCCTGGCGCATCTCTAAGAGTAAAGTATTCCAGATTGTCAGTGTGTAGAAACTGAATGCCACCTCTCAGTTATTTTATGTTACACTCTGGAATTGCTGAGCAAGCAGGTGTTACCAAGGATTTAAAATTACAATTAGGAATGTAGGGAGACAAACACTATAAAATATTACAAAGTACTAGATTGTTTTCAGTGTTAAATACATTTAAAAGTCTTTTAAAATCAATACCAAAAGAGACAGGCAGCCAGTGTAATAATGCTGAGACATGCTCAGATTTTATTTTTTTAGTTAAGATTCTTGATGTTGCATTTTGGACAAAGTGTAACTAAGTTATCTTTTTTAAGTATTCCTGATATAAATGCATTTTAGTAATCAAGACAGCTAAAGACAAAAGCATGTATTAACTTCTTAGCATTTTCTGGTGTTATAAGAGATCTAACATATGCTATGTTGTTAAGCGAAATAATGCAGTCTACTGCGGTAGGCTGGCGCCCTGCCCGGGGTTTGTTTCCTGCCTTGTGCCCTGTGTTGGCTGGGATTGGCTCCAGCAGACCCCTGTGACCCTGTAGTTAGGATATAGCGGGTTGGAAAATGGATGGATGGATAATGCAGTCTAAGTAATATGCTTAATATGTGATTTGAAGTCATCCATTAACCACCCGTCTGTTTTTGAGTTTGACTAATCTAAATTATGATTCCAGAGATCCATATATATTCCAGTAGCATCATGCAGAGGACAGGAATTCACCCAAAATGGGGTATCTGCCTGTTTTAGAGCACCCCTACTCACACACCCCTACACTCACTCACATTAGCTGATTTACAGATACAAGTCAACCTACCTGCACATTTTAGAAATGAACAACACCCACCAGGACACATTCAAACTAAATGCATACCAACGCCTGGAATGAAATATGAACCCACATCTATAGAAAAAAGCTGGGTGGGTAAATATATGTAAATACAGAAAAAAAGAACACCCATGTCTGCACAGCTCATTATATCATCACAAACCATGGGAAATTTAATTTCCATTTGGGAAATTTAAATCAGAGAAGATTTATTGACTTTAGCCGAACCTCACCCTTTTCAGGCTTAGTGTAAAAAAGCATAACCAAGTTAGTACAGTAAAAGTCTGATTATCTGTCAGGTGTCAGGACTGAGGCCTTGCCAGATAAGAGAATAGACAGATAAGAGAACAGCTACTTTAAAAATGATATACAGTAGATTAGTTTAGCAAATAGTTGTATTTATTTACAAAAAAATATATATCAACAAAATATGATAATAGTATTAACAAAATTAATTAACTCATATAATATTGTAATGACCAGCGTAATAAGCAAATACTCTGAGGTACTAGAGTTTTCTACGTTTTATTTGGAGTCTTCATTCCGTAACAAATGGTGCCCTATCCTATACTTCATTATCTGGGTTACAGAGTACATCTCCAAAACAATTAAAGAAAGCTTTCGCTACCAATAATTATCTCCTGCCACTTAAGTTCCGTCTTTTTCGATATCGCAAAAACTCTTGCTTATTGTCTCCTGACTCCCTACTCAAAACATCCTTCCGCCGCACCTTCATTTTCCTCCTAACTTCTCCTGTCACTTATCTCCTAAGAGGCGTGTCCATTCCTTACTGAATAGAAGCTCTTCACCCAGTCCGCCCTTTCTGCTCCCTCATAGCACATCACAAGCTGCATGCACATCACAATATATTAACAAAACGTAATATAACAGGATTTAAAAAGAAAATTGCAATGCAGAAGAACATTAATATTAATACAGAATAACACTGTCGTCAGTGGTTTCCATTTTCAACATGTTTTTCAATTTTGTCGGCATCACGCTCTATATCGTTCACTGTTTTTCTTCCTACTCTGTAGCGCTTTTGCCATTTTTTAAATGTTTGTTTCCATTTTTTGTGACAATTCCAACACCACACACATATGTTTATCAGCCATAACAAATGTATAGTAGTTTAATCATAACAAAAGAGAAAAGCTATGGAAAACTATTAAAGCTGAAGAAATGTAACTGATACTGTGATTTCAAAATGTAGCATGACACGTGTGGTGCTGGGAAAAAACACCGTGTTAGCAAAAGGGAGAGTTATTCCAATGTCCATAGCTTGCAGCATATCGTACGTCAGTAGTAATAGGTTTACTCTGGCATGCACAATGTTTTTCTTTTTTTTTGCCCTGACGGTTAATCGAGTCATGGATAATAGATGTAATGTTGTCAACACATACAGCCACAAAACTTCCTAGCAAAATGCAAAAAGTATCAAAGATACGTGACATTTGTAAAATTTGACATACCATGTTCACGTGTAATGGCAGCAACCAAACCTTTTGTGCACATTTAACATGACACTTTATATACTAGGGAAATTTACTGTTGAAAAATAAAATAACAAAGTATATTCAAGGAAACCATAGTATTTGTATTTTCAGTCCATGTTTTCTCTTGTTAAATATAGAGGAGGACCATATTTGATAAATAGACAGAGCTAAAGTAGGAAACCAGACCTTACAGTTTTAGTGGGACTTCTAGATGTCCCAAAGGGGGAAATGTGGAAGAAAAATGACATTTAGGGGTCACATAGTCACTTAGGATACTTTCCATATTAAGGCCACAGTAGTTAAATATACAAGCATTTGTTTTACTAATGTCATGAACAGACTGCTAAAATGGTCGAGTAAACAATCCGAATGTTCCAGGGGGATGGTTCAAGAAGCTGTCTGATATAATGTCCTTTCATGATAATAGAAAAATAAATGTTTATATATTTAATTACTGTTGCCTTGGAAAGTATCCTAAATGACTGTGTGAACCCTGAGTCCAATTTTTCTTCCACAAGAACTACAATTTTAAAAGTATTCAGTTCACCTACATTGTGCTCATCCTGGTGATGGCTGCAGTGGCAACATACAGAGTTAAAGAGGCCAGGCTAACTGTCTCTAAAAAGTCTTCCATTTCCACCTGGGAAAATTCCCAAATGCTCTCAGGCCAGAGAAGAGACTAATCTCATCAGTGTTATTTTACATTCCTGGCACACCCCTCTCCATGGGATGCTCCCAGAAGCATAGAAGTTACATGCCCAAACCTTCTCAGCTGGCTTCACTCAATCCAGAGAAGCAATTGGCTCTACTCTGAGGTCCTTCCATACTGCTGTGTTTATGACTGCTGATCCTATAATGGAGAATGTGTCAAGCAATCCTCATTTTAGCCACTTGTACTCACAATCGCCACTGCCCAACGATTGTGAGGATGAGAGTACAGCCCAACCGGTAAATCTAAAGCTTCATTCAAGGTCTTAGCATCTGTTTCATCACATTCACTCTAAGCAGATGACCAGTCTCTTTCTTCTTTGAGATACAACAGTTTTGTGTAGAGACCTGCTGTTGTTGTGCACAAATTATTTATCTATTTTCTTCAAAAACAGGTTTGGTGGAACGTCAAGCTTATCCCTGAATCTACCTTGTGCAAAGCAAATCTTTTTTTCTTATTCGCTGTCACATATAAGAACTAATCAGAATACATAAATTAAAACATGTTAAATAGTCATAAAATTATTATTTTTCTTAAAATGTTCTTAACCTGAATCCATCAATTTGATGTTAAATTTAAAATAGCCTCAGTCTGACTGACAGCTTAACACCATTACTATAGGAATGTTTCATAATATATAAGCATTATTTCACAAAATATAATATTCAAACTGGCTTAATCCAATATAGGGTCTTAGAGGGCTTCAGCCTGTCTTGACAGCATTTGCTACAAGGTATCTTTGGATAGATAACAGAAAATTTATGTTTCAAAATTTTATCCCTGACAAAGCTATTTCAACATTTTCCCATTATACATTCCATATCATTCAAATTAAGCTTGATGGAAAGATATAATATTTACAAGATGTTCAAAACATTTTCAAAGCTATAACATATTGTAATTTTTAAAAATGTGTCACCATATCCGGTGATTACTTAAGAATTGCCAGACCCGCTTACATTGTGATACAGTATATAGCATTCACTGTAGGGTAAATACAGTATGCAATCCATTTGTTCTCTCTGCTTTTTCATACAGCTTGTCCATCACATAAACATGGGTTACCATCCATTCATCTTCTTAACTACTTATCTAAGGCAGAGTCACAGAGACGATGGATCTTATCCCAGCAAGTATAGGACACAAGGTAGGAATAATCCCAAGATGGGGACTACTCCATCACAGGCTTGTGTGGGTTACTGAAGCCTATTAACTCAGCACAAACTGTAAAGATGAAGCCAATCCTGGAAATGGCGCCAGTCCATTTGTTTCACAATTCTGTGTATGCTCACACTCAGAAGGCACTCACTTTCCAATATTTGGTATTTGCTTTAAGAAACAGAATTATATCTCCAGATATCTGTGCACATATAATCACCTTTTCTTTTTACATTCAGCTAAAACATGGAGTGTTGTCACAGCATGTAGTAATTTTTTTACCACAGAATCTTTTTATTCCTATCTCTGGTGGTGTTTGCATGTTCTCCCAATGTACACATAACTTTCCTTTAGGGTTTTAGCTACCCTACTGATACACAACGCTATTCTAGGTTGATTATTAGTTGAACACAGGTTTCTCTGGGACTGAATATGCCTTGCACTGTACAGTCATGATGGACGAAGGTCATTTAGTCTTACTGCAAATAATGGCATATAAATTGAAATGGTAAAACATGTTTGGTTGCTTTAAATAGCCTCTAGAAGTTCAGTATTAATGGTTATTCACTGTTGTAGGGGTAGTAACTCTGTTTATATGCCCAAATTCTGTTTCACTACTGTGCCCTCTACTAAGACTGACACCTCAGGCAGCTGTCCATCCTACCTAATCATTGTGAAAGCGCTTCTTCTAGTTTTCATATTAAAAGCTGAATACTGCATACAGCTTTGCATTAAGCCCCTTTCAACAACATGATGGATGTTTCAAGTATTTAACTGAATTGATTTTTTGATGTGCAGGAGTTGAATGTAACTACATACCCATTTCAGGCTGACTCCTAATGCCTGTATCCTACATAAAGATACACTGAGCATCAGAAGTCTTCAATAAATCAAAATTAATAGCTAGACTATTCCTGCATTACAATCTGTTTAACCCCGACTGATCAAGTCTTTGTTCTCTTTGTGGCAAAAAGGACATATTTTAAGGGCAGCTGAAAGGCACATCTAATGTATGTGCAGTGTGTAGTGGACAAGCATTGTGAATCACAGATTCATTTGCAGGGCCACTTAGACCCAATGCTGGCGACATTAGATTTAAGGCAAAAACTCCACCTTGAATGGGATACTAGGGCTTTTGCACAGAACATTCACTCTCAACAGGCCAGTTTGGTTATGTCAGTCAGCCCACAATCCATGTCTATAGGTTGTGGAGGGAAAAGCAAGTATACTTACAACATGAGAGAACATGCAAACAATGCTTTGACCTGAATTTGAAACCAGACTTCTTGAGCTTGACCTACTGTGCCACTTATCACAGAGACTTCAGACTGACACAAAAGTAATTTATTCTATCCAGTTGTTACAATATAAAACGTATGGTAATGCTTTGTTATTAGAATTATCAGGCATTATTTTATATGTTATAAGACCTCACCAAAAGCAGGAAATAGAGGAAATGACGAGAATGGTTACTGTTAATTGCAGATATCTATCAGTGTTCATTGCTTACAGAATGTAGTGTATATTTAACACATTTGTATGCACTTAATTTACAGTATTAATTAGGAAATTGTCATTACGATATGTGCCATTCATAGGAAAATAAACTACAATGTAATAGAACCTCTGAGAGGCAAAATTGTTTATTTCAAAATGAGAAAAAACAGTTAAAACGATGATAAGAAATGGCTGTATCCTGGTTCAATATACATTGAAAGTATATTGAAAGTAAATAAACAAATCTGAATTTTATTTTTTTTTTTTACTAGAATTGAGCAAGGAAGCACTGAACTTATTAAAACCATCTGAATCTGGTGACCTGTCAACGGACAACACCCATAATCCTTCAGGCGAAGAGGAGGCTGGAATTCCTATTCCCAACCATGGCTTGTTACATGTGGCAGAAAGACGGCGTAAGTCTGACTTCTTTGTTGCACCAGTGGATTGTGTGGCTAAGCTATTAAAATGGTTAAAAATTTGTCCTTCTTTAGTATTTTTTTTTTCTTTATTAATCAGGATAATACATTCATTATTAACCTATGTGCAGTATATAGTTATGATTATTATCCTTTGATCTTCTTACCAAAATATGGATTTAACATTTTATCTAAGAGAAAGTGTGTCTTACATATGAATGAATGAATGCCATTTGATTTTTCATTTGCAAGAATGTTTATTAGTAGTTTTACAAATACTAGGATCTACTTTTTCTAAAATATGTAAACTGAACTCATTTTTGTAAATGTATTGCAAGAGAGCAAAAAGCTTTAGGGTTTCAATCCAACCATTTCCGTGATGTAGTTAATTAAGTGAAAGGTCTAAGCATTCACTAGATCCATTAATAAATGGAATTGGCTCCAGGTCTTTGGATTGGGAGAAAAAGGTATTGTCGCCAGAAGAAACAAACAAAAGCTGTTTAAAAAGATGCAGACTAAACTCCACGATTGAAAAACAGTTAACACCTAGTGGGAAGGATTAGAAATCAGTATAACCAGGATATTTTTAAAAATGATTATGTTTATATATCAATTGTGGTATTTCTTTTAGCATACACTTAAAATGAGAATTGCAAACATTGAAGTTATATATGTGTGACCTTAGAATGCCCAATCCAGTCTTCAAGTTACTGATCCAGCCAAATGACAATTGCACTGCTGCTACTTTCTAGTGGGGACAGAAGATATTTTTTGGCGTGTTATACAAAATTTACATCTCCTCCCTCACATTCTGCCTGTCTTTTGTTTGTTTCACTGGTCTGATAATAAAGTGGTACTGACTGAACCATGCAGTGCCACAGTGGACGTGCAGGTACTATAGTCAATTAGTGATGTTGATCTAGATTTTTGTACTCTAAGCCTTGAAAGTGTCTTTAAATTGTTTTCACTGGCTACATGAGGTTCTTTGCTCTCATCTGAGCTCTGATCGGAGGTCTTGTATGAAACCTTTAAACTGTCTCCATTGGTCGTCTCAGGTTCTTTAACCTCATCTGAGCTTGAAGTAGAGGAATTAATTGTATGCAGAGACTGAAGAGCTGATACAGAGTTGAAGTATTCCCTTGATGGTTGTTTTTTGGAAATGTTAGGTGCCTAGCTAAAGAGAGTTACTAACAAAACTCTCTCCAGAATGTCTATTAGATGATGATAGGTGGGATTTCAGTTACCATGGTTCAGGTTCTTTGTTTTCCTGATGTTGTGAGACAGTTCCAGATTCTTGTATGCTTTGGCAAAGATGTTTAGATTAGTTTAATGTTCTTCTATGGAGTGGGTAAAATAGTACAGTCATCGTTATACTGGAGGTTGATGATTATTGTTTTAGGTCCTTTTAGATAGATAGATAGATAGATAGATAGATAGATAGATAGATAGATAGATAGATAGATAGATAGACAGTAGACCACTGTAGGACAAATTCACACACATCCATAATTAGTCACTACTTAAAATATATGTTATAACTCAATAGGAGGAAACCATAATGACATAATGATTCTGGAGAAAATAAACCTTTTGGGGTTCCAAGGCTAAAATACTGCACAGCCCCCTGGGCATTCAAATATACATAAATGTCATTTCCTAACCTGCTTAGTCTTGAACAGGGTTGTGGGGAGCACTGGAGCCTATCCCAGATAGCATTGGGTGCAAGGCAAGGAAAATCCTAGACAGGGTGCCAGTTCATCATAAGATACATAAACGTGTCAATGATTAATTATTACAACAATATACCAATAGCCTTGTGTAGGCTTTCTTTATTCTTCCCAGCATCAATCACAATCAGAATCACTTTTATTCGCCAGTACTTAATGCGCAGGAATTTGACTTGGTAGATTTTGAGCTGCTTATAACAAAACATGTCACATACAAATAACATATATAGCATAAGTTAAAAAAGAATAAAACATCAAAGAGGGTTACAACATGTGTTGACCAGTACGCAATGGTACAGAGTGTCACCACTAAATACTGGAAAAAGTAGACAGGAAAGAATTTCTGCAATTATACGTTTGGTAAAAAGGCCTCTTCTGCGCCCGAAACACCCTGATGGTAATTCCAACTCGGGCACAAAGCGGTCATGAATTAAAATAAAATTATTAATACAATACTTAGTGATAGAAAACAAGGTATGCAGTCAAAAAGACATTGCTTCTAGGCCAGTCTGAATTTTTTTTCAGGGATTATTTAAATACCCTAATTAACCTCCAGGTCATTCAGCCTCTAATGTCCTCTAGTTGATTTTGTTTCCACCTCTGAGCCATTTTTCTTTTATGAAAATATCTGTCCATTGTTACAAGCTGTAGAATACCACTACTTTGGTATTGGGATCATCTTGTGCTGTCTGTGGCATGAAGAATAAGAGTGGTGTCCTACAAAATGGACAGGGTACTCTCATTGTCATGAAATTCATTTTCTCAGAAATGTTCTGCAAGTGTCAGTCAAACTAATTCCTAGCAGCTCCAGTTTAGCCCAAGACTCTCGGTATCTACTTTGATGAAAAATATGATGTAGTGATGTAGTAGTAGTAGTAGGGGTATTGTCATGTGCACAGAGTACATTGAAATTTTTATTTGTGTGTCCAGTGTAAGAGGAACAGAATCTTACCTCACAAGGTGGTTGGTTCAGTGTTTGCTTCCTATTCACTGACCAATTCCCTTACATTGCATGTGTTCCTCCCATAAAAATATATAAATACACAGTTGTACAAAGTGTCTGTACCTGTAAAGTGACTTGGGATGGTGATCACTGGAGGAAAAACTGTATATAAAATAAAGGTTGTTTGTTTGCTTTAGTCCCATGTCACCCTGGTACTAATTCTGCCAATTAACTCACTGCCAGTTGTGTAGCCCATTATAATATGCTAGCTACATAAGCCCATGCTGTAAAAAGCACAGGGTCCTAGAAACTATTGAAATCGCCAGAAAAAAAAATTGAAATGTAGAGATGTCAGGTAATTGAAAGGAACTACTCTGGGTATCTCTCTCCTAGGAGGTTTCGTTTTGCCAACATGCTCGCATCTCTTGTGTATTAGCGGCTCAGCGACTTTATCTTTCTTCAGAGGTTTCGTTTTGCCGACGTGCTCACCTCGCTGGTGTATTAGCGGTGGGAGGAAAAGTAAAATGGATACCGTTTTGCTGATGTGCTGGCCTCGCTTGCGTGTCCTCGGAGGTGGAGCCCTTACCCTGACTTCACCTCTCACTTCCGGGCCAGAAAGGCATACACACTTCCACACGTAGATGCTTATACTTAATATATATATATATATATATTGTGGCAGTAGGGGGCGCTAGTGCTCCCTTGAACCCTCAGGTACAACTCCAGACACCGGATAAAAGTCCAAGACTCTTTATTATTTTTCACAGTGCACCAAGCACCTTCCACACTACTCATAAATCCACCAATAACTAACTCACACAATAAACTCTCCTCCTCGCCCAGACACTTGCTCCTCTACCTCCCAGCTCAGCTCAGTGTCTGGACTGAGCCATCGTCCTTTTATAGCCCCTGACCCGGAGGTGTTCCTGTCCCAACAGTCCACAGTTCCTTATTCCTTCCGGGTCAGGGCAATCAGTTCTTCACTTCAACCCGGGAGCACGTCGTTCCTTCCCATCACGTGACCGTGGCGTACTCCCGGGTCATAAGGCATAAAAGAGTCCATAAGCCCCCCCACAGCGACTCCTGGTGGTCCCCAAGGTATCCAGAAGGGTTGTGTATAAATACTACAAAGTCAATAAGGCCCTGCTGGACCTCGGGGCACGATCCTGCTGTCGGGAGAGCTCCTCCTGGTGGCCTGGGGGTGAGGACCGTCATGAGAAGCCGGCAGTCCTCCACAATATATATAAAGTATACAGCTGGTAATTTTGTAGAGAGAGAAGTGAACTTTTAATGTATTCAAACTGCATTACATTAGAATCCAATTTTAAAAACTGACTAAACATCCACAAAAAATGAATGGTGGTCTAAATGGTATTTAGGAGTAAAAGTCCAATTAATAAACTCCTGTCTACACAAATCTAATCATCAGAATCACATACAGTACTTTAAATCTTTGCGTAGCACTTTTTATAGCAGTGAATCAATCTAAAGATCCTATGCATGATCATTAAAACACAAATAATAGAAATAATGGATGTATTCTTAAATACAGTATCTCAGTTTTCATAACCTGAGGAGCTTGCTTAAAGATGTACAATGAGTGACTAGGGATCCTACCATGAAGCTTGACCCTGCTATATAAAACATACCACAAAAAGAACTGTACTGCTGTAGCATGTTAAAAAGGAATGTCTGAAAAATTATTCCATGCTTGATTAAAATGGCTGTACAATGATAATATTTATGAGGTGACAAGACACTCCAACACGATTTAGATAAGTTTCCTCTGAAGTGTGCAATACTGATGCATTTTGTTTCATTTGCTTATTGATTCTCTGCACGCTTTGAATAATTTCTCAACAGCTGGTATTTGTCTTGGTTTCAAATTGCAGATGACACAGGGCTCTCGTTCAAGAACACAAAATGAGGAAGAGCTTTTGCAAATAGCAGATATCTGATATCTTTTTGTTGTATAGGATTAACGTATTTGCACCACGACAAGCCTATTGTGGTTTGTCTTTAGCTAAACCACAACAATAGGTGGGAAGCTTGTTTGTTTCCTTGATGTCAGTGTTTCTTTAATGGTCACTGTTTGCTAAGAAATATAATTAACTGCAGATACATCCAAATTGGATGCAAGTTATTTTTTATTGGCTTGAAAAATTTTGTTTGAATTTTGTTCATTTTAGTTTGTTCTTTTATTGAAATGACTTCAGGGTCAGGGTGGAATGGTATTTATTTCTGTAGCATCGAGCGCAAGGCAGGAAGCAACTTTGTACCAGAGCAAGAAATAAAACATAATTGGCAATTTCATACTTTTACAAGGGGCTGAGACATAATATCCTTTCCCAACTTGAAGAAAAGCCTTATTAATCAGGAACTGACTTGGGATAGTTCTGAGGCATTTAATATAATTTTAAAGAAGTTCTGTATTTTAATACATTGTTATTTATAATCAAAATCAGAATTCACTTTATTGGCTAGGTACTCTAAAGTGCAGTAGGAATTTCTTTTGATAGTATTGGTGCAACATACAAGGAGAACCCATCCATTCATCCATTTTCCAACCCGCTCAATCTGAACACAGGGTCACGGGGGTCTGCTGGAGCCAATCCCAGCCAACACAGGGTGCAAGGCAGGAACCAATCCCGGGCAGGGCGCAAACCCACCACAGTACAAGATGAACACAGAATACAAAAGATAAATATAAAAAGATAAAATACAAAATTCTAAAATATGATGCAGTATACAAGGGCAATACAAAATATAAAGAAATAAAATAATGGTCCCCAGAGAATGTTGACATCTTTCATTTTGGTCAGACACGCAATTGAGAAATTCACAATGACCTGTAACATTATTACTACTACAAATGTTTAGAAGTATTGCTATTGTTATTTTTATTGTTGTTTGTTTTGTCGTTATTTTTGTGATATTGCTGCACTACCATTTGTAAGAGTGTTTCTACCAGGCATCACCATTTTCTGCAGTATTTTCAAGGGCATTGCCATATTGTTGTTAACATCACATTTGTTGCTATCATGTGAGCAGATGACAATCTGACCTTTGAGGTAATCACATAACCATTATGAAAGATGCCAGTGTACATTGTCTAGCATTCATGCTTTGGATTGAATCCCCCAAAAAATTAACAACGGTTTCAAAAATAACTTTAGGAAAGATTTGGAAAAGAATTCTGTTTATTGACTTTTGAGTTTAGTTTCATTTTGTTTTTCATATTTAGTACTCCTGCTCCAGTAGGCAACAAATCCAGCTTGTCTTGTGGCAATTCTTGTGGTTTCCTCTTCTGAAAGCCCATCATTTTCTAGTTTTTTAAACATTCAAACACCTTGTTTGAATTTGCCTTCCATTCTACACTTTGAATTAAATAGGGCTTCAGTAAAATGAAATAAAGTTTACCTGATTTGTTACTTGGCTACACATTTTAACAGATCATTAAACTAATATGGGACTTGAATAAATCCTAAAATACTCCTTTGTTGTCAGAAAATTGGTTTTATGTACAATAACAGGTGATATCATCTACAGAGGTTTTCAGATGACCATTCCATTGTAGGTTGCATTCGGAGTTGAAGATGAATTGGAAAAATGATGGAGCACTTTGTCATGATGGGCAGGGACAATCAGCTGGAAGTGAACAACAGCAAGATGTTAGCATTAAGCTTTTCTCGGCTAGAAAATTCCTAATTTCTTAGGATCAGTCACCAAAATTGGGGGTGATACAGGCCTTAAAATTACTTTATATAATGGACCTACTGAACTATAGACGACATTAGATAAATAACCCAGATAACGTGTTCAGTATGGATCAGAGCAGATTCTTCTAATTGAGGAGAGTCAGGTACTTTCATGTATGTGATAAGCTGCTGGAGTTGTTCAATCTATCTATAGTTGTCCATGTACTGTTCTTTGCTGTGGTCTGAAGTAACACCTGCTTAGGGGATGTCAAGTGCCTGACTAAACTGATTTGGAAGGTCAGCTGCATTACAGGATTAACTCAAGACTCGATGGAGGCAGGGGCTTATTAGAGGATGATAGCAAAATTAGAGGCCATTATGACTAATGCTCTCCATGAGCAACTTTAACCACTAGCTCACTCAACCATGGTTTGCTAAGTGACACTACTGAGGGTCATTTTTGCCCATGGCAAACAGATGGTAAAGTGTTTCTTCCTGTTGTATCCACCTTGACCATTACCAATTATAAGAGATACACTAAGATAATGAGTATTAATATAAGGCACTTTGTTAAATTTACACTGGTTATGTTGTACTGTCTGTATAGTTATATGTATTGCACTACTGGAAGAATATGCTTTTTTTGTTTTTTACGGCTTTGCACAATGACTTTATGGTCTATGTTGTTGTGCTTGAGCATGTAAGCTTTCCCTCAGGATCAATAAACTACAGGGTGGTCCAGATCTAATTATGCAGATCCAGATCGTCTGGATGACTGATTTATGCGGGAATGATTCCAGTTCAGCACAAAGACGATTCTCTTATGTCGTCAGTTCGCACACTTCTTGATGGTCTGGGATTTTTCGGGTGATTTTCTGTGTAATAAACTTAATAAGTTATAGCGTAATGAAAATTGCATAATTAGATCTGGACCACCTTATACTATCTATCACTGTCTTGGGACAGGTAACATATCATCAAAAAACATGAGCATCGAAAGCAAAACTGTGGAACATAAGGCTTCTACTTTTTTTCTACAGAAGATGCCGATAAGGTTGATATAAGCTGGCATTATTTGCCCAGATATACAGGCAGGCAGCTAAATGAGCCCTGGGTTGGAAGGTTGTGAACGATGTACTAGACAAGCACAATCCAGGACATACGTTTAGCACAAATTTGAAAACTTTAGACCAAACTGCCAAATGTTCCGCTTTAATAAGGGTGATTAAACTTCCTGATTATCAAATAACTACATTAGTGGCTAAGTGACTGTCTTTCTTCAGAGGTTTCATTTTGCTGACGTGCTCACCTCGCTTGTGTATTAGTGGTGGGAGGAAAAGTAAAAGGGATACCATTTTGCAGATGTTAGCGGCTAAGCGATTTTATCTTTCTTCTGAGGTTTTGTTTTGCTGACATGCTGGCCCTACTAGTGTTATTAGCAGCTAAGGGAGATTTTGGTTTCCTCAGAGTTGGAGCCCTTACCCCGATTCCACCTCTCACTTCCAGGCCAGACACACACACACTTCCATGCGTAGACGTTTATATACAAGATAAAGTGGATTAGAGTAACAGCACATGGCTCTAATTACCTTGCACCTGAAGCTGCAGAGATAGACTCCAGTCTATGACTCCAATACAGAATTAGGAGGCTCAATAAATGGATGGATGCTTTTGTTTAACTTTTAAACTGAGACATGAAATCGTCCTCACAGCATTGAAACTCACATTACATGTGCACAGAAGGCATTATTGTTTCTTCTGTGGAGATTTGCTATAGTATAGAAAAAAATTCCTAACTGCCCATATTGCCACAGAAAGATTTTTTTATGTTGCATTATATATATTTACTGTGTATATACACATACACACATTATATATTTATTTTGTATATAGGGCTTTTGTATATATACATGTATATATAGTACAGGCCAAAGGTTTGGACACACCTCCTCATTCAATTTGTTTTCTTTATTTTCATGACTGAAGGCATCAAAACTATGAATGAACACATGTGGAGTTATGTACTTAACAAAAAAAGGTGAAATAACTGAAAACATGTTTTATATTCTAGTTCCTTCAAAATAGCCACCCTTTGCTCTGATTACTGCTTTGCACACTCTTGGCATTCTCTCGATGAGCTTCAACAGGTAGTCACCTGAAATGGTTTTCACTTCACAGGTGTGCCTTATCAGGGTTATTTAGTGGAATTTCTTGCTTTATCAATGGGGTTGGGACCAGCAGTTGTGCTGTACAGAAGTCAGGTTAGTTGGACGATCATTTATTTTTCAACAGGACAATGACCCCAAACACACCTCCTGGCTGTGTAAGGACTATTTGACCAAGAAGGAGAGTGATGGAGTGCTGTAAATGGTCATGAAAATAAAGAAAACACATTGAATGAGGAGGTGTGTCCAAACTTTTGGCCTGTACTGTATATAGATAAATATAGATATATATACATCTGTATATACATTTTGTCAGTGCACAAAGGAAGGAGTGCTTAGAAAAAATAAATGTTGGGGTGCCAACCCGGTTATCTCCATTTAATTCCTTCAGTACAAAACAAAAACAAATGCCCAATGGTGTGCTAAATGGAAAAAGTTAAATTAAATATAGTGCTCATGGCTTTGAGTCTTCAGTTTGCACAGAGCTCCATCCTGCGAGTCGCTCTGGCTATCATAGACTGAATCTCCTTCTGGCACGCTCAGACCTTACAGAGCACCAGCTGGAAAAGCTGGGGTCAGTTATCCTCAAAGGGCATCTTCTTTGGACTGTGGAGGAATAGCTCCCCTCTCACGCCGGTGTGGTATTACGAGCCTCAGATGTGTCACTGAGGTGATTATATATAGTTTTGTACTAGTAATAGTCTTATTTCACATTAGGTATAACTTTCTTTGTAACAGATCTGCTATCTAAAGAATCAGCATGTGAGCATGGCCTAGCAACAGTCTCTAAACACAAACCACACCTTATGCAGTATTTTCACAATAGGTTATTAATCAACAACAAAAGCAACTGTCATATTACCAAAGGCATACTCAATAATATGAATGTTCCGCAGTGGCAATTGCACTCACAGAAATTCAGTTATAATTAGTATTTATGTTCAGAGTAACCTAAAGGGTAAGCAGAATGTGGATAATATTTTTATTTTTATCACCTGATGTTAAGAGAATTTATACTTTTTGCTTGTTGTTACTAATGTTGAAAAATACACAGTTTCCTAAGCATGGAAGCACTGGAAATATAAATTCTGGTAAGTTCTCTTGAGGCCTCTACTTCAGTGATGAGCATTTTCCTCTGTTCTGTAAAGCACTTACTGTTCTAGAAGATACTGTACTTCCTGAGTGCAGCCTGTCCCATATTTGCTGGACTTTGCCACAAAGGAGCCCTGTTAGGGAATTTCCTTTTAACAACAGATCAACAGATCACATTACAAGATTTTACTTAAATCAAGATAAAGAGAACAGAATAGTCCCTCTCACATCATACCTCCTGTATGGATATGAAAGGCACCAGAATAGCTAAACAAAATGTCACATTATGTGACTTCTAGTAGTGTGGCATGTCATTTTTGCCAACCACAGCTGCTGATCTTCTCATCGGACTGTGTCAATTTAAATGATTTAAAATCACTGGCCACATCCATTTTACGAAGCAAGTGCCAATCTTCCAGCACCTTCGTGCTCGCCCCCTTTTTGTGACAGCGAATAATGTTTGAATTCTGCTGTGGTATGTAAAATAAAATACCAGACATGCAATCTTCTCTTCTCTTTGTGAGGTCCAAAGCCCCCATGTTCCCTATGTCTCATCATGGCATTATATGAATGCTAGTTCCACATGAGCATTTATTCACACATAGAGTCCACACAACAATTAATGACAACATCATTTGATTTTATTGGAGCAAGTTGTGGACTAGTTGGACTGAATCACTGGGCATTTCAAAATATGTGACCAACTCCACAGGATTGTGACACCAACAGCCTCCGACTTGCTAAGATTTTTTAAACGAATGCTACAACTGAAAAATGCTGGAACGTTTGTCTAATATGACATGGCCTTAAGACGGTAAGTATTTGGTGAAACATATTATCATTTAAGGGAGGCACGGTGGCGCAGCGGTTGCGCTGCTGCCTCGCAGTTAGGAGGCCTGAGTTCGCTTCCCGGGTCCTCCCTGTGTGGAGTTTGCATGTTCTCCCTGTGTCTGTGTGGGTTTCCTCCCACAGTCCAAAGACATGCAGGTTAGGTGGATTGGCGATTCTAAATTGGCCCTAGTGTGTCCTGCGGTGGGTTGGCACCCTGCCCGGGATTGGTTCCTGCCCTGTGTTGGCTGGGATTGGCTCCAGCAGACCCCCGTGACCCTGTGTTCGGATTCAGCGGGTTGGATGATGGATGGATATTATCATTTAATACAGTAGGCATTACTTGTACAGATACTACATTAATCAAGCAAGTTAAGATAAAGCATAAAAAATTTCCTTACATTCAACAAGAAACACTACATAATAAGTGGCTTCTAAGCCTTGTGACCACAGTACTACAGTAAAGGATCATTGAAATATATTCTGATTGTTTCATCAATAATTTTCATTATACAAGACATTACATCTCATCCAGTAGTACTGTTACAACTTTCTCTTTCACTGAGACATACTGCAACCTTTTCAGTTGATTGGTTTGTGAAACTCAACTATTAAAAGTTTTTCTGGGTCGTATGGCAAAGAATAGGAAAGGGTAGAACATCTTAATTTGAAAATGAGTGGTCAGTAAGGCAGGAATGCTTTTCACAAACATGCTTGGATCTGCTTTCAGCTTTGACCAGTTTCTTTTAATTAATTTAATTTTATAGGTACTTATTCTCTGTTAAGAAGATATAAGTGACTGGTTGGAACAGCTCAGGTAGACATAACTAACCTTGTTTCTCTATGAAACTAAAAATATTCTTGACTTATTACTTGATAAACAAACAGTGGAACTTGTTTCTTCCACACTAACTGCTGAGCCACCATGCAGCCTACGTAAGATCAAAAAGCACAAGGTCAAAAAGCACGATGGAGGAACACAATAAAGTAAGAAAACTGAGAATTTCAGTTAATAGAAAAGTTTTTAGATATTTATTCCAGGATACTTTAAAAGGTACTAATACACCTGATAAACCCAAAAATTAGCCACTGCAGCCCTGAAAATGTGCTGAGCTTCAGCATCAAGTTCAGTGAGGCAGCAGCATTAATCCACCATGTTGTCAACTTGCCTAGCATGTGATTCCAAAGCTGTCAAAGTAAACGGAGCACAGCTAAGAAATGAGTTATACAGAGCTATAACTACAAAAGAATGAACCAAATGTTGAATTATGTGGCATTGGGATAGAGGAAAATCTGCACTGGAAATCTGGCTATCCAATTATTTTCCAAATCTCTATTTTGGTTTAATGGTTGTGAGGAATCGAAACATATTGTGGCCACATCAGGTCATAGAAAAGTTATGATTAATAAATCCTAAACAACACATAAACCCTTCAGGCCCCTTGCCCAACTAGTTACCTAATTAATAATGAAAAGCCTATTATGTTATATTCCTCATATTAATTAGGACAACAGGACAGGGTCCTGTCAGACTTATTGTGAAATAACAGTAATTCATTCTTGTTAGAGGGTGTCCAAATTTCCAGGCAAAGAAAAAATAATTTATATGTTATTTTATTTTTAGGTAATATAACGTACCGTTCTCTCTTTGAGTTATAGAGGGTGAATTAGGATTATTCCAGCTGGGTAAAATTCAGCATGACATACATTTTTTGTAGGAAACCACAGTGTGCTTATCGTTAGATAGTCTAATTCTAGCCAGTTGTACTCTAGAATAATACATTATCTGATAAATAAGTTAATGTATTTCCCAAAACATGGTCTTAATTTAGGAAATTATCAGACATATGACCTAGCAAGCCTGGATCTACAATGAGAGCATGAGCAATCACTCATACATTACTGGACCACTGCTCACATATGTTACATGACCAATCATAAAAGGACCCAACTTTCAAACAAAATTTAACTATGAAAATTAAATAAAAATTGCTTAAACAAATCAATTAATGACCTGGTTTAAATGAGTTTCAAACAAAATTTGGCTATTTGAAGCAGTCCATGCTGTTGATTCTAAGTGGAAAGCTGAAGAGAGTTCAAGTATTACATCGAAGAAATGTGTTTGGGGTTTAGAATGCAATGGTTGATAAAATGTTTGGTAAAACAGACTTGCTGCATTGTGCCAGACAGCACATTGTTCTGGCAGAGATTTGTAACTACCTGAAGATGGATGCTGTCATTTGCAGACTTTCCTTGAAACCAGGATTACTTCAAGGAGTTAATTTCGTTTTTTGGACTTTCGTGTAGCATTCCAGGTCTCCAGCTGACCGTAAAAGAGAATTTAGTCTAATGAACAATATAAAAATGAAAGTGCTTAGATGTCAAGTATTTGGAAAACTTGATGATAATTAAACTCTTTAAATTCTAAGCAGACTGTTAGTGTTGATTGAGATTTATGACCTTTTCTGTCTGCACTAAGTTATAGAGAAACTTTGAATATTAAGTTAAGAATATAAATAAAGTTAAAATAAGTAACAAAGGCGCTATATAGGCGCCTGACCCGACACAGAAAGACACAGAGGCACGTATAAAAAGCACAAAGACTTTTATTTTCTTCAGCTGTGGGACACGTCTTCCCCGTGTCACACAGCCCAAACACAGTCCCAAAGCACAAAACACAATTCTTCACCTTGCTCCATCACTCCTCCCAGACAAGCTTCATCTCCTTCCTCCTAACTCTGGCTCGACGAGTGGTGGTGGCTGGGCCCTTTTATAGCCCACCCGGAAGTGTTCCAGGTGATTAACCACCTGGTCCTAATTGCACCTCCGGCTGGGGCTGAAGACTCGTCCAGCCGGGCTGTGGGAAGAAGACAGCCCCCCCTAGCGGCCACCCCGGGCCCCAACCCAGCTGTGGAGGACTCCATCTCCCATGGAGCACTGCGGGCGGTTGGGGAATCACCGTCGGCCAGGTCCCGGGGGAGGTATTGGACTGCCCATGGCGGCTCCCCCGGAACATAAGCAGCAGGGGCGTCCCTGCCGGGCATGGGACCCGGCTGTCCTTCACATTTGTTATATCAGTTCAGTTACTTTTTCAATACTTACAATTAAATATGCAATACAGTAAATAATTATATGTGTGATTTTCTTTTACTCTATATGCAGAAATGCTTTGCTAATACTGGCGCTCAGAATTGTTGGTTTTTAGAAATTGGCATGCACCAGGCCACTCCTTAGGGGGAACATTGATGGCATTGTTAATAATTAAGATCCAATACCTAATATATTTTAAATTGTAAAGTTAATGCAAGATTTGCAATTTATTTGCAGTAAATATATTGTTTAAATTTAAAACATGAAGCAGAAACTACACTATCACACACTTAATACCTGAGGATTAGGCCAAGAATTGTATTGTTCATGTTCAATATTTTTTAAGAACATTTTCTAGTTTACCTTCCCCACTTAATAAGGCCCTTGATGCCTTTACAAATAAATAGCCTGTTTTAAATTAAATCTTGTGGCACCTGCTAACATTCATTTTTCATCCAAAGCCAAATTGTTGATATTTAATCCGAGAATGGCTACTAACCATTTTATATTTGTCAACGAAATAATACCTTAGATTAGATTGAAACTGTAATTGAATCATATGTCTGCTAATGGCATTGGATAACTGCAAAACATATTCAACAATTTTGTAACACCACTTAGATCTCTTCAGGTCTTGCATCTATCCTGGCATCACTTTACAAAAGGCAGAAACTAACACAACATAGTGCCAGGTCTCCGCAGGACATACTTGCACATGTACCCACACTTATACAAACGAGGAAAATGTATACCACTCAGGTTTTTGGGATGTGTGAGGAAAACCAGAATACAGGCAAGAAAAGATGGTGCAAATTCTACATGCTTAATGGAGCATATTGTACTTTATTAATTTTAGTTAACTGGCATGTTAATATTCTGAATCCTTAATTGCTTCTTTTTTCTCTATTATAAAAAAAAATCTTGCAACAATACAAGACTTTTTTCCTGCGACAAGACATGATCTATTGAGGAGAGATCTTTTGAAGAGAGACAGAGAGACACTTTCACTTCCCACGAGCCGGACAAGTCACGTCATACTTACAACCTTTGGAAGCAAGTCCCGTGGTACACATGCAGAGCAGGTTAGAGGTAATGGAAGTAGGAAAATTTCGAAAGTCTCAAAAAAGGAGAGTAAAGATCGCTTTAGCGCAAACAAACTGAAAATATTACTCGTTGAAATAACGGAAAAGCGAAAAGAGATCGAATATTCTGGTGCTATACAGGCTTTTAAATGTTCGAAGCGCCACACAAAATGCAGATCACGCGGCACAGCAGCAACAGTAAGCCAGCAGCTGATCGAGCAAAGAGGAGGTAAAAAAACTGTATTTGTTTCCCATTGTATCACTGTTTAAGAGGGGTTTTAGAAGAGCAGATGCATCTCCTTGGGGTGTGTTCAGCCCTGCTTTTCACAATGGCACGTAGCACTGGTGAGGGGGAGAAGTGGTTGGCGAGAAAAATGAACAGGGGGCAAAGCACCCTAGTAGTCCTAAATATTAACATTCACGGACCTTAATTGCATTTTTACTCCTTAACAACTTGCCATTTAATAATTTAAATGTAAATAACAAATCAACAAACAACTAAACATTGTTAGATATTTTACACATATGTATATGTTCATTATTAAGTATCTCTATAAAATATTTGAAGGAAAAGGGGGTAAAAGTTGAAATGCTGAAAAATATGCATCTACTCCATTCCACAAAACATTCTGATGAAGTTTACAGAGAAGGAAAATCTACAATATTACAAAGTTTTAATGTGGCAGACTGGGGGCACAAAAAAGCCGTAGAATTAAATGCCTAGCTTTATGAGCAGCAAAAATTGGATTAAGCAAAAACCTGCAGCCAGTGCTACATTCTAGAAAATTAGTTTGACCCACCTGCAATACAGAATAATAAGTGGCTTGGACGCTGTCCCTACAGTATCGAGCTGGCATCCAAACATTGAAGAGGTTGTCATCAAGGTCATGTCACTATGTATTGCAGGCTTGCAGGGTATTTTTTTGTGCATCATCCAGTATTAGTGCCCCAGATTAAAGGTTATATAATAAGTACTAATCACATATGCCAGAGGACTGTTGTGTTTTTTGAAATGTTTACTTGCACAAAATAATGGCATAGCTTACAGTTCATCAGATTTCATTAGGTTCTTATTTAATGTCTTCAGTCTGTAAAGGCATTAAGGAAAAATGTGAAATTACAGCAAACTTTCACCTATAAACTTTATAATCTTACTAGCTTTTTGTGCTTTACTGAAGCTTTTTTTGGCTACTTTGATAATTAAACATAGCACACATTTGCAAATTTTACCAGTGAACAACTAAAACAATGGTGCAAAAGCTAATTTACATCCATCCATCCATCCATTTTCCAACCCGCTGAATCCGAACACAGGGTCACGGGGGTCTGCTGGAGCCAATCCCAGCCAACACAGGGCACAAGGCAGGAACCAATCCCGGGCAGAGTGCCAACCCACTGCAGGACACACACAAACACACCCACACACCAAGCACACACTAGGGCCAATTTAGAATCGCCAATCCACCTAACCTGCATGTCTTTGGACTGTGGGAGGAAACCGGAGGCTAATTTACATGGAAAACAAAAATTTTAAAATGAAAATGGAGTGGTCTTGATCATTTACAACTGTCACAGAGCTTTTGTTTGGAAAGTTACTTCTGACCATTACTAATGACCTTAAATTCCACAGATCATTAATTCTAAAACTAAATCCTGAAAAAGCACCATCCACCTGTTTTGTTTCTTCCCCCTCTTCTTTATGTATAAGTTAATTATGTCCTTAATGAGCATGCATTTTTTTCTGCTGTTTCACCTTTTTCTGTATGATGCAATGATATCTTAAGATTTAGTGAATTACCCTTTTCCTCAATGGTCAAATTCAATTCAGTTCTATGGGAGATATAGCCTGTTTATTTCTCCTCGTTCTTAGTTGACAAATGCTATGGTATCCTCTTTTTACTGTCCTTCTGTAACATACATAACTTAAAAGCAGAATTAGCGTACATAACATGACTCAAGTGTTTACCTGATATTTGCGTGCCTGCATGCTCTGAATTTTGCCCCCTCGCAGTTAAAGCCCTGGTAAGTCAAGTGATAGAATTCTTTTTTAGCATAGATGACTATTTTCATAAAGGCTTGATTTTCATTTTAAGGATGAAGAAGTTACTATGATGGGAGATTACAGTCCAGTGGGTGTGCATGTAGGTGGCAATGAAGTGCTTGCTCTCTCAGATTAGTAAGAAACCACCAAAGTTTTGTTAATTCTAGATCTGGACAAGAGCTAACCAAATGAAAGAAAGTGATGCAATGAAGAAGAAAAAGGAAGAACACAGCTCCTGCACCGGTCTTACCCTATTCCAGCAGATACTCACTTTCCCACCTCCATGAACGCCCTTCTACTGAATCATGAATTTCACTGTGGATGTTACTAGTCTGTCCGTCCATCCATCCATCTTCAAACTCGCTTATCCAGAGCTTAAAGCAAATGTAACAAAAAACAAGCATGCAATAAAAAAATGATGCTATAATTTTTAATAAAATTAATTTTCATTTTGTCATGTTAGGTTAGCCAGTGAAAGGTGACATCCTTTCAAAGATAACTTTATTATGAACAAAAATGTATAAAACAAGGAAATACAGAAAGTGACTGCAATGCGGATTAAAAAATTGATTTTTTTAGTCTAATAAGTAAGACTTGTAATATTTGAGTGTTTTATTAAAATAAGATGTAGTTATTAAGTGAATAAACTGTGTGACAAAGACTATAACTATATTATTGAGCTCACAAAGGAAAAACAAACATTACTTTTATCATATGCAATACACAAGATACATATATCTATATCTATCTACAGTATATATAGTATGTATATCTATATTTAGGGTGGCACGGTGGTGCAGTGGTAGCGCTGCTGCCTCGCAGTTAGGAGACCTGGGTTCGCTTCCCGGGTCCTCCCTGCGTGGAGTTTGCATGTTCTCCCCGTGTCTGCGTGGGTTTCCTCCGGGCGCTCCGGTTTCCTCCCACAGTCCAAGGCCTGCAGGTTAGGTGGATTGGTGATTCTAAATTGGCCGTAGTGTGTGCTTGGTGTGTGGGTGTGTTTGTGTGTGTCCTGCGGTGGGTTGGCACCCTGCCCAGGATTGGTTCCTGCCTTGTGCCCTGTGTTGGCTGGGATTGGCTCCAGCAGACCCCCGTGACCCTGTTCGGATTCAGCGGGTTGGATAATGGATGGATGGATATATATATCTATATTATGGTACTCAACTAACCAAAATACTAACTTTTTTCGATATTTTCCATCCCAAGCATTCCATTAACATTTACATGTATTCATTTATCAGACACTTTTATTCAAAGCAACTTACAAACGAGGCCAATACCAGTTAGGGGCTGCCCTGTAGGAAAGCTTGAGACTTTGCAGGATCCCCTCAAAGTTGCTGGATGTCATGGCTGGCCTGTACACTGGTAACTCAGTGCTGTGCACATTGGAGGCAGAACCTCTAAGTTCTTCCCAGTTGATTGTGGATTTCACCAAGAGTGTGTTCTTCCTCCTACTCCAATGCTTGCATGGACTGGGTGTTGGGCAGGGCTGTGGCGTCCAGTGGCTGTGGGGCATCCGTTGGTGAAGTAACATTCACTGATCTTGACTTTGCTGACAATGCTGTGATCTTTGTGGGGTAAATGAAGGCTTTAATCTGGGCTCTCTCAAAACTGAGTGAGGAGTCAGCAGTGTGTCTGTCTGCGGAGAGAGTGTGGATCGCGTCGAGATGTTTACTTACTTCGGCAGCGACATATATGTTTTTTGTGACTATTCCTATGAAGTCAGTAGACGGTTTGGGAGAGCTGGGGTCATGAGGTCGCTGGAAAGGGGGGTGTGGCACTCCCGATATCTTTGCAAAAGGACAAATTTCATTAGGGTCATTAGAGTCCTGGTGCTTCCTGTTTTGCTATATGGTTGAGAGATATGGATGCTATCCAGTGACCTTAGATGAAAACTGAACTCCTTTGGTAATATGTCTCTTTGGAAAATCCTTGAGTACTGCTGATTTGACTTTGTGTCAAACAAGTGGGTGGGACTGGACTGCATGTCTGCTTGGGTGGTTGCCAACTGGTATCCCAAGCTGTTTCATCATGGGGTGCAGCAACGCGCTGTACCTGTGCAAACTACCCAACCTGACCTGACCTTAAAAATAAGCGACCATTACACCAATTAAAGCACAAGACAAATTCATCTGACCTTAACAACAAAAAGAACCTGGCATCAAAATGTTTAGTAGTTAGTAAAGGTTAGCAAACAATCGTAGCAACACAAAGCTGTCCACCCACAGGGGAGTTGCTGCAGAGAAGTTGGGTTTTTTGAAAAGAAACACAATTTTTTTTGTAGTTTAGATTGGCAAATGTGTACACCATGCAACCTCGGCAAAATCCTGGATTTAAAAAGGTATGCATGTCTTAACTAAAATAGACCCAGGCTCTTTCCATATTCTCTCTAAAGCAATACTGCTGCCCTTGTCTTCATGATGGTAACAACAAGTAACGGGAAATTAAAAAAAAAATGCTTGTTGTGCACTCATTGCTCCTTTGGAACAAAGCGTAAAATTGTATTGAAGGCAGCAGTACAAAAATTAACCATTACTGAAAAGTTTAATTAACCAATTTAATGCTCTGCAGCTGCAAAAGTATATTGGGTGTTACCTCAGTCTTCTCTTCAAGAAATATGAGATGTCTGTCTCTGCAATACAATTTTAGTTGGTATATTTTATATATCATTTATAAAATATATCATTTATATTTTACAAACATTATTAAGCCAATTTATGCCAAATATGCCAGCAGCTATATTCATGATGTCTATGAATAACATCTATCTCAATTTAAGATGTAGTTTTAAAAAATACATATCAAATGAATCTTAGTGTGGCTCCATTATAACACTGAGATCTTAAAGAACCCAAAAGATTAATTATTTAGCCTTGGTTTAAGTTGGACCTGCTGAAATCAAATTATGTTAATAAGTCCAATATTAATCAAAATATTCAATCTGGTCCAATCCTACAGAAGAGCTACTATAACACAGATTCATGAAAAACTTAATACTAGCCATGAGAGAAAAGTGTCAGAACACACAGTGCATCACATCTAGCTGCATATTGAGGCTGCATAGCCACAGACCAGTCAGCCCATGCTGATCCCTACCCACTGCTGAAAGTGCCAACAATGGGTATGTGAGTGTCATCAGAATGCACTATGGGAAGAAGGCAAGGCAGTAGAGGTGGTGTGATGGTCTTGGCAATGTTCTGCTGTGAAAGCTTGAGTCCTGGCATTCCTGTGGATGTTACTTTGACATGTACCACCTACCTCAAGATTGTTGCAGATCATGTACACCCCTCCATGGCAATGGTATTCCCTGATGGCAGTGGCCTGTTTCAGCATGATAATGTGCCCCATCTCCCTGCAAAATTTGTTCAGGAGTGATTTGAGGAAAACGACAAAGAGTTTAGTGTATTGTATTGGCCTCCAAAGTCCCCCGATTTCAATCTGATCAAACATCTATGGGATGCTGGAAAAAAAAATTTAATCCATGAAAGCCCCATCTCACTACTTACAGAAGATAAAGGTGTTTAGATGCCACAGGACACCCTTAGATGTCTTGTGCAGTCCATGCCTCAGCAGATCAGTGCTATTTTGATGGCACAAGAGGTACAGTAACTACACAATATTAGGCAGGTGATTTTAATGTTGTGGCTGATTGGTGTGTATTTACATACACAGGAACTATTGTGATGGGTTCAGATTTTCAGATCTGACTTTTCAATAGATGTAAATGTTCTATCCCTGAACATGGCTTGACCATGTACAATATCTGTTTTTGATCCATTTCTGGTTATATCCTTCTAATAGTTGAAGTGTACCAGTAAGTGGGACTGGAATCTCAAGGTCATACCATCCATCCATCCATTTTCCAACCCGTTGAATCCGAACACAGGGTCACGGGGGTCTGCTGGAGCCAATCCCTGCCAAGACAGGGCGCAAGGCAGGAACCAATCCCGGGCAGGGCGCCAACCCACCGCAGTCAAGGTCATACCTCTAAATTTTAATAAAAAAGCCTAACCCTCTTATAACCTCGACTGTGATTAATATTCAATTTATTTATTTTTGTATAGCACTCTTCCCTGAGTACAGACTCAGAGCCCTGTAAAAAATTCACAGGCAAAATAATTTAATATCATAGTTGTTCTTAATCTAATTTAGCTAGCTCTCCTATTTATAATCATTACGACTATCAAATTTTTATTTTATTGTTTTCCTCTGTTTTGTGCTCTAGTATTATTACAATTGCAGTATTAATGTAATCCTCATATATTCAAGACCCCTATATCTACACCCTACTGCAGTTTGTTTTGCAATAATACTCAAACAATACCTGTTTTTGTTTTGTAATTTGAATGAATTGATACAAAATAATAAAAAATGTATTTCAGCTAAATTCTAACTGTTATCTACTTTAGTTGTTTTTTTTTTATTTCTTCCTTTTATTTTAGTTTTTATTCTGCACACTTGTTTATTTTCTCCTATATGTCATATGTTTTGGGAATTCTCTAATCGCGATCAATTTTGGATTAAAGTGTTTTCATACCATTCAGACAGTGTTGGATCCGAAACCACTCCCAATCCTAAAATGGCAATATTTTGTGCAACACAGGATGAGATAACATTAACTGAAAAATAATCTTGCTTTAAATCCTACACTAAATTGCTTCCTTAAAGACTCATTTTGCTTAACTGGCAGAATGGGAAAGTGACGTCTTATGCTATCTTGAAGTGGAAAAAAAGAAAAAATAAAAACAGTTCAAGACATTTTTTTTAAAATTGACAAGGATTCATTAATACAATTCTAAAATTTGAATACAATTTCTCTGGTAAATGTTTTCTGTTGTATTAATATACAGTATGTGGAAAACTACATTAGACTGAACTCTCCTGTCAACTAGCTCTCTGAATCGGGTAAGTCAGCAGGGTTTGAGTGTTCAATGTATGTAATTTTTTTGATCACGTTCATATTACTGTATTGATCTTGTTTTTGTTTCAACTGTACTTTAAACTTTCTGCTTTGCTCTCTTAATTAAGAAAAAATTAAAAAAGATGAAGAAAAGAACTACCCTCATTGATTTTAATTGGGGACCCAACAAAAGGATTCACCACAGGTTCTGGCTCTTAGGATACCAAGCTAGAGGCTTGGATTTTGGTATATTTTGAAGTGCCAGCCCTACACTGTGAGCCCTGAAAGGATTCGCCAGGAATGAAAAATTGAAGTCTACTTAAGTTTTATTACACAGATGTTGGCTGCATTACAGTGTTTATGAATGCATATTCCTTAAAATGCTCTCATGAGGGATCTTGTTTGTAATGTGCCCAAGAGCTACCAGTAAGGTTAGGTTGCCACAGTTTCCTAGAGGGCAGGGCAGTATGCAGTACATTTCGGTCATTATGTAGAGACATTTGCATTCTCCCTGCTTTGACATTAATTGGTCATTTGGTGTAATTTCTTTCTAGTTGTGGGTGGTACTGAAGGATGGTGCATTTAGTGAATCATTGAGAAAGTTTAACTGATTTATTTTACTATAAACTGTTAAAGGAAACACAACTCTCCTAAATGAAGCTGTCAAATTGCAGATCTGTTATAATAAACATATAAACAAAAACAAACTTTAGGTCTCAGCTCTTAGCAGGGCCTTTTCTGTAAATCTGCATATCTGACTAGGAAAGCCAACCATAGCTTATTCAAATACTTCAACTGATCATTCATCATGGGCTGCACTTTCAAGTGAGAAGATTGTAACTGTTGATCTGCTAGGCCAGAATGATTTAAATAGAACTGTCAGGGCACTGCAGCAGCCATTGTCTTTTGTGTGGCCGAGATATCTGGTGAGCTTGGAACAGGCAGCTGTGTTCTCTTGCCCAGAAGAAGCAACTATCTGTTCAAAGTAAACGCAATTAAGCTACTGAAACTCCTCCATTTGCACCACTGAAAAACAGAGCACAAGAAAAAATACATCAAATGTTTACAGACAGATAGAAGTGCATAGATAGTGTAAAGAAAACCAAGATGTATAGTGTGATGTTGCCATCGCAGATGGTGAACTATAGGTTCAGAGACCTTATACAGTATAGTGGTGGACAGTTTACATATCAGTAGGCAAAATAGAGCTGGGATTATTGTTCATCATCCAGGCTGGAGAAATCAAACAGATTAATTATACTTTCAGCATCCATAACTACACCTCCCTATGTCTACTTCAGCTTACCTCAGGTTAATAATCACATTCCTTACAATAGACAGATCCTCTGGTGCATCTACATTATTCATTTATTAGTTTGTCCTATGGCCTCCCAGTGTTGCCTGCTATTTTTGTCACCTTTAGGTTATCATGATTCTAATCCTGGCCATGTTATCCCAAAGTCATGCATATTCACAATGAGCAGACTTAACTGCACCGCTGTGACTCGACAGTCATTTTGGAACCCCAGAGAGAAGGTGGCTTGTGAGTACATCACCTATTAAATTCCTCACTCTATATGTGCCCTTTCAAGAAAATAAAGACACTTACAACACATAAAAGGCATAACATTCTCTTAACATGAACAGGGCCATTTCTGGGTATAGGGAGTCTAGGCAAGCACCTATGGCGCCCTCTAGTGGTCAGGGTGCATTAGTGTAGCCCCATGTAGAGATTCCGATTTGTGTGGACCAGAACACAAAGAAATGTTTACATTGTGCGCCTCAGCCGTGCCTGCACTGTCTGCACTATGCAGAGCACATTCTGCTGCCCAGAAACGGTCCTGGGCAATGTGACATTTTTTTAAAACAATAGAGATCTACGAACACTCTGTGAATGTCTGATTATATTATTTTATATTATTTTCACATACCAGCGATGTTCAGTCTTAACATCTGATGACCCACATGGTCCAACAATAACATGAACAACAGTAACAATGATGATGATGCCAATAATGATAACCCACAAACAATAGCATAGAATAGATAGACATGGCAAAAAAAAATTAAACGATTAAAATGGCAATAGGACTGTAGTTCTTGAGTGAATTCCTAAAAGTTGATTAAACCCAAACTATGATCGCCTCCTAAATGGACTTACATTAAAACTTGTGTTATAACTTAGCAAATATCATCCTCTGTTGCACACCACCATTTGTGAGATTTGCTCTGGGCATGCTAAAGCAGTTCTTCATGTTTTTGGCTAAGTTTTCAGTTTAGTTTATTAATTTAAATAACATGGATATGTTATAGTAATGTATTAGTTAAAAAAAAAATATATATAGAATGTCACCATTATCAAAAGGCAAACATTTAAGTAATAGTTTAAATAGATAACTATAAAACCTAATCTGTAATTTTAACAATTCCTTAAGTGTTTCTTAATTTTCTTTTAATAAATGTTAAAAACAATAAATAAAGACCACTAATACAGCCCAATTCCTGCTTATTTTCTGAAATGGCACCCCATATTTTTCTGAGACAGTCTTGTAAACAGACATTGTTATGACTTCTCTGTCCCCAGTCCTGTCTCCAGGTCTCAATGTTCAAGTGTGACAGTTACAATTCCTCTCAAAGTAAAGGGGGTGGCAGGGTGCCATTTACAATTTCACTTAGGGCAGCACAAATTCTAGAATAGGCTCTGAATGTAAAGGTTTTAGAACTGTTAGATTGTAAACCCCAAAACTGTGAAATCAACATTTCAACAGAGCATTTCCACCAAGAAATTGGTATATTGTTACAAAAATATTTAAATAAATAGCTTCAGACTTATTGACCTCTGGCTGTGTAGGTAGTAAAGATCTTTAGATATTTAAACTGCTGTGTCACATTTGTTACTAGTACTAGATGAGATAACATGGTGTAATGTCACAGAATATAAGTTTAAATGAAGAGGTCTCATGAAAAATTTAATTATGGAATCTAATTATGGAAGGCAAAGAGTCTTCATGACATTACTATCAAAATAAAACAATTGATAACACACTTTTAGGAAATTAATTTTTAATCTTTTTGTCATTCTGCACATTGAAGGTTTTGCAGTGCAATCCACATCCTACCTAGGCATATATACTCTTTGCAATTTCTAGCTAAAATATAAGTGTTGCATTTCATGAGACGATAATTTGTCCTTTGTGTGCAATATTTCACTGTAAATAGTGCCAAACCTTAACAATATGACAAATTCATGAACATCTGTTGAACCATTTTGGTTTGATAATGTGGTTTTGGTTTTGCGTCTCCCCTTCACACCATTACAACCCCAATTTTCAATGAAACTTTTGAAAGATCTTACAGTCTAGATTTTAAGTTGTGTCAACAGTAATGTGTATGCAAAATTTCATAAACTTTGACCAAGTCATTATGGAGTATTACATTTTTGCTCCCCCCATTAAAACCTACTCCCCATTTTTTGAAATGCCAGATAGGCAAAATTTTAAATTGGACTAATGGCAAATTACATGCAAATTTTTGTGAAATTGGGTTCAGCTGTTTTTACGTAACTGGCAAACAAAAAACAGACAAGATGCAGACTGAGAGTTGAAAGTCCGTAGTATACAAAGCAGGTACATAACATTAAACAAAGACAAAAATTCAAAAGGCAGACAGAGGGTATTACGATTTTATATATATGATATATACTGTAGTAACTGCCAAATAATATAAAGACAATAAGTGTTTTGCTCTAATTGGGGTTCATCAGGTGTACGTACCTTGTGGGGATCGAACCTTTTACATCAGCACCCTAGGCAAAGCCTCAGATGCTGGCTCACTTACTTGATGGGGTGTAGATTGGAGGTTAGATCCCTGCAAGGGAAAGAAAAAGTGTGTACACCTGATGAGCCCCAATTAGGGTGAAACATGTATCGAGTGCTCTTTGTATTATTAGACAGGTGTTATACGAGCATGTCCATGATCTGCTTCTCGCAACTGAGAGGGCGTAGCGGATGCCTATCAACTAGCCGGCCAACCAGAAGCGTTACCTGGTAGGTAACCATCCAAATATCAGATTGTGATCAGATCTAGGCATATACAAAGATGAAAATGTGGACATCTCATCTGATTTTTTGGAATTACTTTTCCTGGTGAGGGTCACAATGGCAGCAGGCTAAGAAAGTAGCCCCAGACTTTCCTATCCCTAGGTACAGATTCTGTCTGAAAGATATATCGCTCCAGCATTTCCTCAGTCTGCTGCTGGATATTCACCCAGTTGGGCTTGTCCAGAACAACTCCAAGGGAGCCACCCAAAGGGGATTTTTACAACATGACCAAACCACCTCAGCTGGCTCCTCTCGATCTGGAGCAGCAGTGTCTCTACTCTGAGGTTCTCCTGAATTTCTTAGTTTCACAGCCTATCATGGAGTGTCAGCCAAGTATCCCTGCAAAGCATTGAGGTTACTTGCTCAAATCTTCTCAGCTAGCTCTACGAAATCCAGGGAAACAATGGTTCTACTCTGAGAACCTCACATTTTGCAGAGTTACTGACCCTACTATGGACAGGGAGTCAAGCAATACTATGCACGAACCCTTGTACTCACAACCTCATTGTTTTGGTCACTAACCATAGCTCATGACCGTGGGTAAGGACAGAAATGTAGATTGACTGGTAAATCGAGAGTTTTGTCTTTAGACTCCGCTCCCACTTGCCTACCACCACAAGTCCTCAGACCATTATAGTGACCAGCAATAGAGATGGGATCCCCTCCACCAGACATGCCTCCTGATAGGAACAAACTTCCATCGGGTTGAGTGTTCCTTCCATAGCTAAACAATTTTCCAGGAAGAGGTCAGCACCACTTCATCCCTGCTTAACACAGTCTGGGCAAGATCATGATTTTACCCTTAGGTGGACCTCAATAAATAAAGTTTACTCTCCTTGTTTTGCCTTTGGCTCATTTATGTAAATAAATAATATCAGTCCAAAATGTCATTTTGCTATATTTCCTGCATGATATTCCCTGTTGGGCATCCAGCCAAGATCTTGCCTAATTAGCACCCAGTTCTGAGCTTAACAAGGCAATGTTTACAGTTTACAGATTTCATTTATTGACTAAACTACAAGGTTTCACAGAACACCCACCTGGACTCCTACACCTTGGAGTGTTCCTCATTATAAAATTAATTCAGATGCATTTCAGCTGTGATGTTAACTTCCATTTTTTCTATCCATAATTTCATTAATTCATACAGTGCAACTTCCTCTCTCTGTTTTCTTTTTTTTACTATGCTTGCTGATCTGCTCTGTTTCAAATCTTGGACAAAGAACCTTGGATCACTCTGTTGTAAATATACTAAATATTATAAAAAAGTATGGGTAACATACAATTGTGTAATTTATGATCTTTACTCCATTTTGGTTTATATACTGTGCATTAGCACTGATTGCTTATTTGATCAGTGGCTTCCAAGGCAAAGGTGGTACTACATTGGCACAAAAAAGGCAAAAGCCTATCTTAGGCCAGCAAGGTAGGTAAAGTTCTATGCTGAAAAACGGCAGTTACAGTTTATATCAGTGCACAAAGATATGGATAATTAGATGGCAGAATGCCCTGTTATCACATGATGCTTTCTGGAAGAGAATCCTCAGAGAGCTCAACAGAGAAAGAGGATGAGAAAGATTAAGAGAGAAAGAGAAATTGTTCAACGATAGGTAGATGCATGAAATATTTTTCAGAGGATACACAACTTCAGTTAACTCAGTCCATGCTAATGATGACTGACTCTCTATCCCAGGGCATGTCAAAAATAAAGGATTTAGTACAAATCCTTCTGATCTTACTCGTGCTCCTGCAAGTTGTCTTGGCCCTAACACAACCTACTGTAAACTCTCCACAAACAATCTTGGCGTGATTGTTGATAATTTGATAGACAAATTAACTCTATTGTAAAAGCCTGTTTCTTTCTGTTTAGGGTACTAGCTAAAGTCAAGCCTTTTCCTTCTGAAGATGAATTTAAAAAAACTAATTCATGCTTTTGTTTCTTATTGGCTTGGCTATTGCAACTCATTATACACTGGAGTTAATCAGTTATCACTTGCTCATCTTCAACTGGTCTAGAACGCTTTGGCCAGGATCTTAACAGGCACTCAAAACAGAATAAAACCACAACAATTTTGGCTTCTCTGCATTAGCTTCCTGTTCACTACAGGATTGAGTTTAAGATTTTATTTGTTTTTAAGTCTATAAATAGTTTAGCCCCCTCTCATCTTACTGACCTCTTATACCCGTACTCTCCCTCATGATCACTGAGGTCCTCTGACAAGAAGTTACTGGTCATGCCGAGGTCTCGACTTAAGTTCAGACGGGACCGTGCCTTTGCACTAGTTGCCCCTAAGCTTTGGAATAGTCTATGTTTTGTTTTATATTAGGTCAGAACCAACTTCGGGCACTTTTAAAGCCTTAGTTTATTAAACTTGGTTGAGAGTATTGTTTTTATTTATTTACTTATATATTTTGCTCTATTATTAATTGAATCTATATATTAATTGGTGTATTTTTGGAAACTGTACAGCACTTTGGTCAACATCTGTTGTTGTAAATGTGCTTTATAAATTAAATTGACTTGAACTGTCTTAACAAATTCCCATACCAAAATGTGGCAGCAGACCTGTGATAGAGTGGGACATCCTTCTGGCCTAAAATAAATGTCAGGTAGCAAAAATTCTGCCTTAAAAAAAGTACAATATATAATATTACATTGCATATTAAAAGTATATTGTTATTAATTCAAGCTACCAAATACCAAAAAATACCAAAATAATTTTTATTTTTTCTCTATGGTTCCTGAGGATTTAAAAATAATCTATACATCGTTTTGAGACCCACAAATGCAATGCTCCCATTTATTTTTTGTTTCAATGAGTTTTTACTATGTCTATAGTTTTTTGTGCTCTATTGCAGTGCAATGTTGGTACTTTTTTTGTTAACAGTTGCTATGCTGTTTTTAGGTGAGGTGAACCAGAAGTGTGCAGAGCGTGACATTACAAGGTCAAAGGTATAAAAGTGAGAATTGTACACTTCCCAGTTGTTCAAGTTTGGATTGAACTGAAAAGACTTGGACTTCTGTTTGTTTGCTCACTGAAAGGCTCTTTAGTTTCAAAATCTTTTCTGCCCTGACTACATTTACATCTCTTGTTTTGGCACTGTTATGTGCTTTATACTGGCTTTCGATTTTCTTACTCTAATCATTCATTTTTTTTGTCTTACATCTCTTCGTTATTTATAGATTCCTGCTCTCCTTATTACGACTTGCTTTCCTTTAATTTCTGACGCCCTGTGCAGACAGTACATATATAACAAATGCCTGGACCACTGAGCAACAGAAGGAGATACATAGCAATTCTAGTTCTCAAAAAATGGGACAAAATGGCAACAGGAGGAGGACTTTTAAACCAAACAAATGCCAAACATTTTTGTTGAAAAATAAAGGAATCGACTGCTTGAACATTGAAAAAAAAACTAATTATAAAATGATTAATTTGAGATTTTTGCCCACAAACTTTGATACCACTGACTGTGCATCATTGCTTTATAGAGGCACCTGAAGATGATGTCAAACTTCACCAGTGCAACAATCATTTAACATTAATGGCGCAATAAATATTACAAGTAGGCTGACTTCTTGAAAGATAAATAAGTGGATAGTTATATTAAAGCTCTATTGCACACCATGCCTAATATGGAAACATCTACATATTGAAGCTATTAGAAAGAAGCACTTTTGCTTTTTAATAGTCGTCTTTTTTTATCCTGCATATTATTATATTGCTTGCTTTTTATTTAATACTAAGTAAGACAAATTTAGAGGCACCACACTACTGGAGTACCTTAAGAGTCAACATTTCTGGACTGTACTTTATTCATATGTTTATGTTGTTAAGTTTAAAAGTCTCACCTACATAAACTCATTTTCCACGTTTACACTATGAATAGAAAAAAAAAATGTAATGAGCCTCTGGCATAATATTGGATCCCCTGCAGTTTCAGTGACATTTCTGCTTTAAGGGCATTGTTGCACAATCCCACTAGATATTGTGTAAAATAAATAATAAGCTTCCTTTAGTAATTTTAACTTATTATTAAAATGTTTATAACAACTTTCAGCTTTTTCTTATTAAGCAATTATGTCCAATTTTTTATCATATGCTACAAAAATATTGCTTCTTGGTGTATGTGAAATTATCATTGTGGAGGGAGCTGTAAGCTAGTTTCTAGCTGAGGACCTGGGCCAATTGGCCCTACAGTGTTCTTTATACCCATAGCTGTGTGTGTGGATGTAGTGGTGGGTCTGAGGCTAGGGATCTGCTCCAGTAACTGGAATCCTGTAAATGCCAGAAGTGATTCCACTCTGTTGGGCCCTTAAATTGTAATTGATCCATCCTGGGTATGACATTAACCTGCATCCAGTCCTGCCAGCACGTCATCCAACCTGCAGGGAAAACTGGGGCTGGGGGGGGGGGATGTTGGTTCAAGGATTGGCACTCCAGCCACTGAAGAAAAAAAAAAAACCTCACACTGTTCCATTCCTTTTGAACTAGTGTGGTGCTGAGGTGTTGCATGGCTGCACTCAGGTCCTAATATGGGATCCTGAGGTGGTTCATTTTGTGGTGGGTGTGGGCCCCTTTGACTGCATGTTGTCTGTTCACAGCAAAATCTTCCACATGCAAGCACAACACCTCAAATCAACTCCAGGCCTTTTATCTGCTTAATTGATAATGACATAACGACGGACTTGCCCACACCTGCCCATGAAATAGCCTTTGAGTCAATTGTCCAATTACTTTTGAGCCGCTGAAATGAAGGGATTGTGTTAAAAAAAATGCTTTATTTGCCTCACATTTTTATGCAATCGTTTTCTTCACCCAACTGAATTAAAGTTGAAAGTCTGCACTTCAACTGCATCTTAGTTGTTTCATTTAAAATTCATTGTGGTAATGTACAGAACCAAAATTAAAAAAAAGTTGTCTCTGTCCAAATATTTATTGACCTAATTGTATATACACTAGCCAGTGTATCAGTGAAACAGGACAGTGGGATGGGCCCTGCCCAGCTCTCTACTCCTGACGTCACTCGGCCCGCAGCCTCTGTCTTGGATTAGCACAAATATATTGCTCCTGCAAGCAAACTATGATTCTTAACGTAATGAGAGATGTCAAAAATCAACAAGAATGTTCAAGCAAATTATAGAGAAAAAAAAAGATCTAAATCCATTAAGCAGTTCTCTTATTCACTAACTAAGCGGAGTTAAGGTTATGCCCCGAGGCAGACATGTGAGTGAGGAGGGCCCAGCCCCCCTTCCCACAGTCCAATGAGTCTCTCTCAGATTCTCACTAATAAATCGGTACTGCAAGCGAACTATGATACTTAGTGGGATGAGAAAATTTCAAAATCAATGGAATGTTCAAGCAAATTATAGAAAAAAAAAATCTGATCTAAATCCATTAAGTAGTTCTCTCGTGAAAAGCAGACTGACATACAAACGGATCTAAAAAACTATAAGAAATTTCGCGCTTGGACCATGAAATTTTTTAAAACCATTTCTTAACGAGCTCCTATGGGCCAAGGGTAACCTACTTTCCAAATTTCAAGTCCCAAGTCCTCATGGTTCAGGAGATTTCATGATGAGTGAGTGACTGGTATTTGGCTTTTATATATCTTCCTACTAGCAAAATACCCACGCTTCACTGCGGAGAAGTCGTGTGTTAAAGAAGTTATGAAAAAGAAAAGGAAACATTTTAAAAATAACGTAACATGATTGTCAAAGTAATTGTTTTGTCACTGTTATGAGTGTTGTTGTCATCAAGGATTTGATTATCATTATTTCTTTCAATCAGGTTCGTATTTGGAAAACGTGTTGTGTTCAAGTTACATTCCATGTTTGTCAACTGTTGTAAAGATAACAGGTTTCATTCATTGAAGTGTTCACTACCCAAATCGCTATGTGAGTATTTAGCGACAGCGTCTCTATTAAGTTGTGGATTTGCCTGCGAGTATTTAGTGACAGTGTGTCTATTAACTTGTGGATTTTTCTGCGAGTATTTGGCGGCAGCGTCACGAAGTTGTTTTCGTCTAGCTGAATCAGAAAATGTACCACGACGTCTGACACGCCTCCTTTTTAGTGTTTTCTCACAGCTTGGATTGCTGCTATCATAATTGGTTTGAGTACATATCTACATTATATATACACACACATACATACACACACACAAATATATACTCAGCAAAAAAAGAAACGTCCCTTTTTCAGGACTGTGTATTTCAACAATAATGTTTTAAAAATCCAAATAACTTTACAGATCTTCATTGTAAATTGTTTAAACAATGTTTTCCATGCATGTTCAATTAACCATAATCAATTAATTAACATGCACCTGTGGAATGGTCGTTAAGACCTTAACAGCTTACAGAAAGTAGGCATTTAAGATCACAGTTCTAAAAACGCAGGACACTAAAGAGACTTGTCTACCGACTGAGAAAAACACCCAAAGAAAGATGCCCAGGGTCCCTGCTCATCTGCGTGAACGTGCATTAGGCATGCTGCAGGGAGGCATGAGGACTGCTGATGTGGCTAGGGCAATAAATTGCCATGTCCGCACTGTGAGACGCCTAAGACAGCGCTACAGGGAGACAGGAAGGACAGCTGATCATCCTCGCAGTGGAAGACCACGTGTAACAACACCTGCACAGGATCGGTACATCCGAATATCACACCTGCGTGACAGGTACAGGATGGCCAGAACAACTGCCCGAGTCACACCAGGAACACACAATCCCTCCATCAGTGCTCAGACTGTCCGCAATAGGCTGAGAGAGGCTGGACTGAGGGCTTGCAGGCCTGTTGTAAGGCAGGTCCTTACCAGACATCACCAGCAACAATGCCGCCTACGGGCACAAACCCACCTTCGCTGGACCAGACAGGAGTGGCAAAAAGTGCGTGAGTTTCTGCATGACAGCAATGTCAGTGTTCTGCCATGGCCAGTGAAGAGCCCAGATCTCAATCCCATTGAGCACGTCTGGGACCTGTTGGATCGCAGGGTGAGGGCTAGGGCCATTCCCCCCAGAAATGTCCAGGAACTTGCAGGTGCCTTGGTGGAAGAGTGGGGTAACATCTCACAGCAAGAACTGACAAATCTGGTCCAGTCCATGAGGAGGAGATGCACTGCAGTACTTCAAGCAGCTGGTGGCCACACCAGATACTGACTGGTACTTTTGATTTTGAGCCTCTCTTCATTCAGGGACACATTGTGAAACATTTTTAGTTTATGTCTTATGGTGTTGACTCTTTTAGTGTTCATACAAATATTTACACATTAAGTCTACTGAAAGTAAAAACAGTTGAAAGTCAGGGGACGTTTCTTTTTTTGCTGAGTATATATATCTATACTAATAAAAGGCAAAGCCCTCACTCACTCACTCACTCACTCACTCACTCATCACTAATTCTCCAACTTCCAGTGTAGGCAGAAGGCTGAAATTTGGCAGGCTCATTCCTTACAGCTTACTTACAAAAGTTAAGCAGGTTTCATTTCGAAATTCTACGCGTAACGGTCATAACGGTCGATAAAGGTCGACAACGTCCGCCATGTTGAACTTTCTTATTTATGGCCCCATCTTCACGAAATTTGGTAGGCGGCTTCCCTGTGCTAATCGAAACCGATGTACTTACTTATTTCGATGGTATGACGCCACTGTCGGCCGCCATATTGAACTTTCCAACGTCACCAATTTTCCAACTTCCCATGTAGGTAGAAGAATGACCCCGTCTTCACGAAATTTGGTAGGTGGCTTCCCTGCGCTAACCAAAACCGATGTACGTACTTATTTCGTTGGTATGACACCACTGTTGGCTGCCATATTGAACTTTCCAACATCACTAATTCTCAAACTTCCCGTGCAGGTAGAAGGCTGAAATTTGGCAGGCTCATTCCTTACAGCTTACTTACAAAAGTTTAGCAGGTTTCATTTAGAAATTCTACGCGTAACGGTCATAACGGTCAACAACGTCCGCCATGTTGAACTTTCTTATTTACGGCCCCATCTTCACGAAATTTGGTAGGTGGCTTCCCTGAGCTAACCGAAACCAATGTACGTACTTATTTCGGTGGTATGATGCCACTGTCGGCCGCCATATTGAACTTTTCAACAGTCTTTGTTACTTATGGGCCCATCTTCAAGAAATTTGGTACATGGGTTCCCAACGCTAACTGAATCCTACTTACGTACATATATACGTCCATAGCCTGCAGCTCAGTCACTGTGTGAGGTGACGTTGGGTCCTCCATCCCAACGCCTCCCACGTTGTTGGCTGCCTGCCTATATAAGACCATCCGTCGCTCCGGTCTCTACATTCCCTTCCTTGCTTCGCCACGGGATTCACGTCTCCCTACTGATAACTACAGCCTTTTTGTTTAATCCACGGCTTCTCCGCTGTTTTATTGTTTGTTTATTACAATTATAGTTATTGTATAGGTATTTTAGACTTACTTTACATTGCTCAGGTACCCATTTCCATTATCATTCCAACCCCCATTTCCATGTCTATCGTGGTGATCACTATCGATCAAAGAACTGTCACTTACTGAGTGGTTTCCATGCCCGGAGATGGCACCTACCTTTTCCATTCTCTTTGTTACATATTGCACAGCCATATCAGGCTCACTCTTGATATCCGGAGGAACATTGTGTCTTATGTATTGAATGACTGGGACAGGTTCAAGGTGTGGACTGATGACGGTACAGGAGATAATTATACTACACAGGAGCACTATAAGAGTGAAATGCTTAAGCCCTTCACCTATGGTTCTGCATGTGAGTTGATGGCTGCCGCTGAATTGTTCGGTTGTTGCTTTCAAGTGTACCGAAATGGCCAAATATTTTACACCTTTCGACAACCGCCAATGCCTCTTAAACATCTTAGATTCACAGGTGACGATTTCAGTAGTGGACACTTTGATGTTTATGAGTGTTTAAACTCTCAAAAGCTGGATGTGATTTTATCGATGAAACCGGTTGTGTGCTTACAATGCTTGACAGATGCCGAATGTCACTTCAGCACAACAAATCCTGCAAATACTATCGTAATTGAAACAAACCATGAAACTCAAACCGATTATGACAGCAGCAATCCAAGTTGTGAGATTTGAGACAAGATTACTGTTCACATGGCCAACTGTAAGTTACATGCTCAAGAGTAAGCTCAGCACACAGCTTGGTCATGTTACAACCGGAGGGCCAAACTGACAACATGGTATACAAAGAGATCCTTAACAAATAATTATTGGCATATTTTCCCTCAGTTTAAAAAGGTTAAATTTTCTTCTTAATAAAAATTTTAAGGCAGTACTTCGCCGCTGCGAAGCGCGGGTATTTTGCTAGTATATATATATATGTGTGTGTGTATGTATGTGTGTATATATAATGTAGATAGGTGCGTCTATATATATATATATATATATATACATACATACACACACACAGGTATATATACTGTATGTGTATATACAGTATATGTATATGCCTATATGTGTGTGTGTGTGTATATATATATATATATATATTTTTCTTTTATATAGTCTAGAGAGACGTCTTTGCTGACGATATGAGCACCTTTTGGGGACCGTCGTGGTGGGTCTCCTGTAGACTGGAGAAATGTCCCTGCTATTAACTGGCCGGGATGGCACTGTCGGTCCTCCACTCCTGTTAGTGTCTTCATAATCCGACCTGACGACCTCATAATTGTATACGTGCAAAAGAAAGTGCGAAGCACCTTAATATTAGTTTGCCGCGGTCTAAAAAAGGGATCCTGTGTTTGCAGTTGTCTGGGCTATAGCTCAGGGGAAGGAGGAAAAAAATTAAAAGTGCTCACTTTACCTTATATGGGCAGGCACTCAATTACATGGTAGGCGTGATGACGTGAGACGCAACTCCACCTCCTACGGCCATCGAGCTGAAGTCTATTACAGTATATAGACGAAAAAATAGGTTCCAGTTATGACCATTACGCATAGAATTTCGAAATGAAACCTGCCCAATTTTTGTAAGTAAGCTGTAAGGAATGAGCCTGCCAAATTTCAGCCTTCTACCTACATGGGAAGTCGGAGAATTAGTGATGAGTGAGTGAGTGAGTGAGTCAGTGAGGGCTTTGCCTTTTATTAGTATAGATATAATAGCTACCATGGCTGTTTGTTTGTCTGTCCAGGATTTTATGTCACCTGTAGCTCGCAATCCGTTTCACCTATTGACTTGAAATTAGGTACACAGATATTACATGATGTCTACTATCCACTTTTGGGGTAATGATTTTTATTACTCTTTTATTTTTATTTTATTTTATTGTAGAATCAACTCTCGGCAGCGCGCAGCAGTGCGGCTGTGTGGCGCATGCGTATGGGCGCCGTTCTCATTCTCTACCACCTTCGCTAATCATTCTTGAGGCAGATTGAAGACTTAAGTGCCAGCTTAAGTGAAAAACTAAAGAAAACATACTGAGTAATTGCAACACAAAAACTAACTTAATCAGTTTTAACGTGAAAAGATGCCGATGAAAGAAGAGAAGCAGCGGCCGCTAGGGTGGAGAAAGAAGAGCTGCTCAGGAAGCAGCAAGCGCATCAACCTCTGAGCATAGGAATGCTAAATAAAGACAGAGAAAAAGGATGAAAACTAGGAATGTTCACGTCAAATGTATTCACTGTACGTTATCATGCAGTACGCCGTTACTGGTATAATATATTTCAAGCTTTAATTGTTAATGCAGTTTTTTTTTTACCATAATGTAAAAATACAAAAAATTAAAATTACAGTTATACTTCAACTACAGTTTCTCACTTAAAGATTTACCATTGTTTCTTGTCCTAGTTTGTATATAAACACAGGGAACTCCAGTTTCTGTATTACATCTTGCCTGAAGAAGGGGCCTGAGTTGCCCCGAAAGCTTGCATATTGTAATCTTTTTAGTTAGCCAATAAAAGGTGTCATTTTGCTTGACTTTTCACTACAGTTATACTTCAAAAAAGGCATTTTACCTTTTGGGCAAAGCCAATGGAAAACACAGGAAAAAGATTAAAAGTAAATAAAAAAAAAATTCCCATATCCTACTCCTCTCACCAGCCTCCACAAACCCAACAAAACCAAAAAACAGTGTATTTTAACATACCAAATAGGTAGCAATACACTTCAATGTGAAAAAAAAAAGTCATTTTTAGCACATGCATATTTCATAAATAAAGCAGTGGAATGAATTGGAAGAATCATTTATTTAAAAAAAAAAAGTGTTCTCAATTATGCTGCAGTAGTGTGTGGAAAATAATCAAACCTTGACACAACAAAGAGGTTTGGGGCAGCCTCCTGTATACTCCCCATATATAACGGGCTGCAAATGAAAAAAGGTTGAGAAAAATGGTCTTTACAGACAAGAGTCCAAAACAGAACTGAACAGGTTAGGAAACATGGCAGATATAAAGTTGAAAAGCAGGAAGAGGAGGGATCTTGGGACCAGAACTTGAAATGAGGTCATTAGGAGGTGGGCTTTTCTGTGGGTGTGGAAGTGACGTCTTCTGGGGCAGAACAGGAAGTGATGTTATGAGAGCCAGGTGGAATTTCCCACATTTGGTCTGTGGGGAAATATGAAGAAGGATTAATGGATTCTGTCCCCCCCTGGTCTGACCGAGAATTACCTTCTTTTGAGCCTTTTAGCTGCCTCCCATGCGCACGTGTGTGACAAGTGGTATAAATATGTGCACAAAATACACAATATTTGCCTACCATAGAATTTTTGCTCAACATCAATTTACAGGGTGCTAAACTTAATTTGTATTGAGTAATTTCTTTTTGAGATATCAAATGTGCATTCTGACACACAGCCACACATTACTCTGAAACTGGTCAAACTGCACTCATCCTAAAACATGTGAATCCATTGAAGGTTTACAGCTACAATTCTGGCCAATCAAAATGCTCTCCCTATGTATATATTTACATTATATGTATGAAAAGAAAAATGAGAGAAGAAGAATGCAACCCATTAATGCACACAATATATTCAAGAAACTTTAGCCTACAAAAGCTTAAAATATAAAGGATTCAGTTGAGAATTAGATTAAATGACTACTAATTATTAAATCAATATGAACAGGATGGATACAGTGTATAAGAACAGAATGAATATAGAATGAATAAAGTTTACCTTGTACTGTACAATATCTTGCCATGTTAAGTTGCCAGTCTAAAATTGAAGTGTTTATAATTGCCTCCCTATTTTTCTGAAAACATTAAGACTAATAAAAAAGGAGTTTGAACTAAAGATAAAATTAATACAGATAAATAAGTAAAAGAGAAATCAAGTTAAAAATATTAATATTAATATTTATAATATTATATTATATATAATTCCACCCTTTATTTGAGAAAAATGTGAGTTACCACAAATTCCAAGTGTATTTACTGTATATATTTCACGGTGCAGTACTCAACAGCATTAACATATATAATTTAAATACTGTAGTTAACTTAAGCAAGATGAGTTAAAACAGTGGAATAATATTAAAAAAACAAGGCATTACCCACCCTAACTACAATCTTACATGAATGATAAATTAATCTGATAATGAAATAAAGTCATTCATAACTCAGTCTGCATATCCATAGTGGACTGTAATGTAAGAATGCATCCTTTCAGAAAGAACTTGGCATCTTATGTGATTGTGAAGAAGGTCATTTTTTTCATTGTGGGATGTCCTCAATTCGGCAGGGTGCAAAACTGCAAACTGAATACCAATATTTCACAGCTGTCTTTTGAGTCAATTGAAGGATGTTTTCATGCCAAATCAGTACTGAGATCATGGAATACATTAATTATGTCATTGTCATATATTAGTGTGTCCCATTTTTCAATTTCTCTGTGAATAAGTTTTCCCTGTTTTGTAGAAAAAAAGGATCCGCAATGCAGCTACACACAATCTTTTGCCTAGTCTTTGTGTCTTGTCTTCTTTGGGGTTTTCATTGAAATTATCCCCAATCAATTTTAATGAATAATATAAATTAATTTGGTCTGAGAAAACAATTGTATGCAACTTCTTCTGTTGTAACCATCTGGATTTTTCCATAAAGTTGTGATACATCATTTTAAATAAATCAAGTGATTGAGATTTTTGGTAAGTTATAGCAGGAAACTCAAACTTTCCATTGGTAAAAAAACACCACAAGAGATTGTTTTTCAGACTGAAAACAGCAAATTAATACATTATCAAAAACACAATAATAGTTGATACTATAAAATTCTAAATCAGAGGGTTTATCAAAAATTAAGTCATCCAATTAGATACTTACTTTATTTTTTTTTCAACAAAGTTTCAACGCTGTTAAATGTATGGTCATCTTTGATAACATGGCCACATAATGTAATTGGTCACACCTCACAATCACACAGCATCATAGCCACCGTTCACATAAAATTAGAGTGACTTTGAAAGAATCACCAAATTGCAGCATGTATGAAAAACTCTCTTACATTTTGATGACAAAAAACATTACAGGAATAATGGTAACAAAATAAACTCATCATAAAACAAAAATGGGATTTTATTTGTCAATCCTGACATCTGCCTTCTGGGTCAGTTTACCAAATTATTGTTTTCTTCCTTAAGTATGTTAGTTTACACAGTCAAGTTAAAGCACAAATGTTCCGGGATAGTTATCTCTGCATGACTTTCTATGTTCAAGTTTCTCAATATACAGTAGCAACATTCCTTCGAAGAGTCAGTCACAGAAATTACAAATAAATTACACAGTTTAGAGTGGCCATTGTGTTTTGGGTTGTGTGAATAAATCTATCCCTTTCTGTAATGGAATACAATAAACACTCCAACCTTATAAGAGAATATAAAGTACAACCATAAGTTACATACAAGATAAGGAATAAGCTGGTTGGAGAGGTACCACTGTTAACAATGGTTTGGTACTGCATGTTTATTATGGCTTGACAGATTAAGTTCACAGAAAAAATAGAAAGGCTACTCTGAAAAGTTTAATGTTATTAAGTTGGTAATTTAAAAAACAATATACTGTATAACGCATATCATGCTAGTAAAGGGCTGTGTCAGTGTGCATCTGTAAAAAGACAAAGAAATTGAAAAAATAAAAAGTAGTGTTTAAGCTAATTATTTTTATAGCTAATAAATTGTATTTCTGAAAGACTGTGGTATTTGCTGAAATGGCTACAGTATGCAGCTTCATCTTGTTGTGCTGATATGGTGTGATTGTGTTCCCCTGTCTTGGTCAATATAAGTAACTCAAATAATAAGATCAGTTGACCAGTGCACATTGTCAAGACAAGAGTTATTGGACCAGTAAGTTCCAATTTGGTTCTAGAAAAACAATATCCAATTAGCAAAAATACCAAGGATTTATGTTACCATTTTTAGTTTTCTGATAAAAAATATTTGTTCTGGTATGTGCACGTTTTTCCCTTAGTCTCATGATTTAAACCATTTACAGATATTCCATTATGTTTGAGACTCAAAAATAATTTGTGCATTTCTCTATCTTTTCTTTGATAAAGTTATATATATATTACATATATTTCTACCATATACATTAAAAATTTTTAAAAAATTTACAATATTTACCTACCATAACAATTTATAGTTAATAAAATTACAACCCTCCAATACAATACAATCTGAGGAGATCGTTCCTCCCCCACACTATGCGACTCTTCAATTCCACCCGGGGGAGTAAATGCTAACATTTTTTTTTTTTTTTTTTTTTTTTTTTTATTACTATTTAATTTAATATTGTTTCTTTGTATCAGTATACCGCTGCTGGATTTTGTGAATTTCCCCTTGGGATTAATAAAGTATCTATCTATCTATCTATTCATATCGTTTATAAAAAAATCACATATATTATTCTATCTAAACAAACACCTACAGTATGTAAAACTTATTAGGACTGGCATTTCCATACATTGAGGTTATTTTGTATCAAATTCACACATTTCGAATGACCTAAAAGAAGGACAAAAAAAGAAATCAATGTAACATACAGTATATATGTAATATACAGTACCTGTATCTCAGTTGTCAATTATAATAGTCTTCTTGCCTCTGTGCTTTCCACACCATATCTAAAGTTTTTACTGTTTGTGCTGCTGTCTGTCACTATTGTTATATCCTTGTCCTCTACTACAGCGTTTGCCAAAGTTCTTCCATGGGCAGATGACACATGCAACATACGCTTAACAAAGCATGATGTGATTGGTTTGTTAGTGAATGGTAAAAGCATGCATAGATTCCCAAAAACAAAGTCAGTAGAGCCTTTTTACTGCATCCATCTACACTAGGGTTTTCCAACCTAGGGTAGGTACCCACACCCCCTGGGGGTGTGAGATGGCAATTCATGGGTGCGGCAAAGAAGAAGGCTGAATCATAATTCGCCAAAATTGAGCAATATGCATTGCATGGTACAACTGGTGTTTTGCAGTGTGCCATCACTTACAGGTTATTTATTAGTAAGTGCTCCTGTTCTATGATACAAGTATTGCGTGAGAATTGTCACCTGAGAACAAGCCTCAGAAATGTGCATTCTCATGGGTTAATTGTTGCAAGCAGAATGTTCGTAAAGATGAATAACTTTTTAAGAGAATGAAATTTGGACCTTACAATGATCTGAAGAGAAGGGTAGATCTAGCATTGATTTCTGTGCAAGCCTTTATCATGAAATGCCTCTGATTTCAAAGATTAATTGCTATTTTTGCTAGGAGAAGACAAGGTGAACTGAAATGGTTGAAAGACTGGCTGCTTACACTCACCCCATCTCGCCTGCTGGCAGTCCTGACAGTACAGCAGCAATTTAAACTGTGCGGTACATCTGTTTTTGAACTGCAGTGCACATGCTATCAGGGGACAAAGCTCGTTGACCATGTTTCATTGTTTAGCAATGCACAAGCACCGTTAGCTTCAAGGGTTCTGTAATCCCTTAAACCATTGATCATGTGTCATTTTCTCATAGCGCTTGATGCTTCGCAGGATACCCCCTGTTTTGTCTTGGTAGAGTAATATATTGCTCTACTTTCCCCTTTTTTATTATTAATATGTAGCCATTGTAAGAACGCCTCAAATCTAACAGACTTACCACTGTTTATAAGGTATTATAGTATATAAACTTCTCCCCACCTTCCCTTCTACATCTATAACCTCAGGCAATTAGGTGTAGTAAAAGACAAGCAGGAGTTAAGTTACAATCTAAACAATGTATTATTGATAATATTCATAAATAATAACAATATGAAAAGAACATTTGAATATTGGCAACCATACAACCTGATAAACGTTGATGTGTAGTTTCAGGCGGCACAGACTTTTTAGTTACTTAAAAAATGTCTCTAGTTAAGGCATCTTTTGTGGTCAGCTTTCTTCAGAACAGGCCGCATTCCTGTCTCAAGATGGCTGTCAAGTGTGCTCTTCATTGTGTTGTTCTTTCAGTTTATGGTGTGAGATGGTCTTTCATTAGTTTGGTAAGAGAGAGAGAATGAGGGAGTCAGCAAATTCATAGGTTTTCTGTCCAATCCCTAGAGCCAAAAGGACGTCATGGTACTTACAGGCTTATGATACAAGCCAGTTCCAAACAGCCATACTTCAGACCAATGGGGGGATAGAACATCTTCACACCTGCCCCCAAACCATATGTTAAGGTAAAGCTTGGCAGTTAGGCAGCTTGGCTTTGTGTGGGGGTTGACAGAGAGACTTTAGCAGAGAAACACTTACCAAACTTGTTTTAGGCACTTCCCAAAACCCTGTCGTAAAACTCAAAGAGACAGATTCCTAAAATAGGGGGGTAAACATGAATGCTTCTCATTAATGTAACACTAATATTATATTGCTTTGCTTAAGTTATAAATAAAGACATACAAAATATTTATCAAGTTGTATGCAAAATTTCACATCACAACACCCCCCAACTCCCATTAATCAAGTGTCTAAACTTCACTGGGACATATTCACAAGAATACTGACATTTATGAAGGTAAATTGCTGAATTCAATATTTGCTAGGGGTGCGGAGCATAGAAAAGGTTGGGAACCACTGTTTTTTTTTTGCTACGCTTGTTTGACCATTTCTTTGATATACTATACTCCATTGCAGTTATTAATTTTATGTGTGATGGGTGTATTTATTCGTGCAGCACATGGCATACTAATTTGGGGTCAAGCGAATAAACACATTTTCTAAATGACAGTATGTCACATAGCCTTGTAGACATGTCGGTTTCAATAAACAGGTTTACTTGTGCTTCTTTGAAATTTTAGTGTTCAGTCGAGTTTACTCCCCAAATTGCTGTCCTCAGCAAACATAATGTTAATGTTTGCTGTCTTGTATTATGTGGACCTGAACTTGCATGTGTGCTGATTGTTTGTGCTTTTCAGCCTTTCTCTTCTTTTGCCTAGAAACAGGTTGTAAGCTAATTTGTGATGGCTATTTATGTGAACTTTAAAGTTTGTGAGGTTTTTACCTTTAATCAGTACAGCACAACATACCTTACTGTAACACCACACACTTACTATTATCGCTTCTCATGTTATACTTAAAAAAGTTCCACACTAATAATCCAATTGCCCTTCAATCACTCATAATATGGAAGTAATGTAGGAAGCATTTTAAGATAAAGAAGTTTTTATCTGTTGCATCTCTACATGACAACCACCTTTTTCCACTCTCTCAAACCTACACAGTATTTAATGTTTGGAAAATGTCAGAGATTAAAACACTTAGGGAATTTTTTTTATAGATAATGTCTTTGCATCCAATGAACAATTACGCTTCAAATGTAACTTCTCATCAGCAAAATTTTTCCACTACTTTCAAATTAGAAACCTTGCTATACTGAACCTACCCAATTTTCCTCACCTGTCAGCTATTTCTATTCCAAAAATGTTGATCAGTCTTGAAGACTCAGATAGCATTTCTATAACATATAAAAACATTTTAAAGTCCCTTCCTTTCAAAGTGCCTTTCACTTAATATTTCAGAAAAGGAGTGGAAGGCAGCCATGCATAGAATACACTCCAGCTCCATATGCGCAAAGCATTCGGTCATTCAACTTGAAGACTTTTATTGAGCACATTTATCTCGTTTATAATTGTCAAACATGTATCCAGTGCAAGATTCAACCTGTGAACATTGCAATCTAGCTCCAGCCACATTGAGCCACATGTTCTGGGTGTGCACCAAATTAACAACATTTTGCCCCTCAGAGTGCCTTGATGTCACAATCACTCCTAATCCATTAACAGTTGTGTTCAGTGTACTCCAAGATGGGCTAAAAGCAGAGAAGGGCAAACAAACTGTAATTTGCTTTGCCTTTACCTCATTACTAGCATGTAGACATAACTTGCTCAACTGGAAGAAACCCACCCCACCACTACTAAGTCAGTGGGTAACTAATGTCCTATACCAGGGGTGGGCAATGTCGGTCCTGGAGAGCCACAGTGGCTGCAGGTTTTTGTTCCAACCCAGTTTCTTAATGAGAAGTCAATTACTGTTGATGAAGCACGTATTGCTTAAGTGACATTTTAATGCTTCATTTTAGTGGTCCCATTTGTTAAGGTTCCCCACCCTTAATTTCTTATTTCAATCTTAAACAGCTGCATTCACTGTTTTAGTGGCTCCTTATTAGCAATAAGATGTAAATGACAAAGCAGTCAGCAGTTCACCATCTAGCTTGTTTCGATTTACAACTCTGTGTGTTCATCATGCGCCGTTTGATTTATTAAAACGCTTAATAGAAAATGTGACAAGCTTCAAATCATTTTAATGGTATCCTTGGAAAAGAAAAAATCTACGATATAACAACCTTACATTGCAGACTAACAAGCCATAAAATTAAAAAAGGTCTGAGATTGGCAAGGATTGGTTTATAATTAAGCAATTGGGTTGGAATGAAAACCTGTAGCCACTGCGGCTCTCCAGGGCCGACATTGCTCACCCCTGTCCTATACTATTTGTAATTTGAAAAAAAAATATCTAATTTTCACTTAGAGGATCTGTTCAAAACATTTTTAAAATATGGCAAAATTTAATCAATAACATTTCAGAATAGCTGCCAAAGCAATTGAAGGACACACAAATAGTACCACTAACCAATAAGGTGGAGTGATGACTGCACAAAGGGCAGTGCCCTGGACAGGAAAAAAGAGATGTGATGATGTTGTGAAATGGCAAGAGAAAGTTTGGCGAAGCTCAAGGTAGTTGCAAAACTCAATGGTTAGCAGGCACTGTTCTTGGTTATCTGTTCCACTCCATCGACCTCCAGCCCCAGATACAGCACTGAAAATTGCATGGGTGACTGATCCTCCCATGCACTCTCTTCAATCGAGATGTTTAAAACCTTAAGGGAGAACTCAGTTCTTTGACTGCAGCACTTAAGTTACATAATACCCCAGCATCAATCTTAGATAGCGATGCTTGAATTTGAAATAAGGGAGCCACATAAATTGTGTTGCAATGTTTGAAGCTACTTTTCCCCAGCTTCTTACTCTTCATGTTAATACATCAGTGTAACACATAGGGTTCTGGCACATACTGTATGTAAATCTACTTCAAGCACAGCTTTGCATATACATCCTGCAGACTTTAAAGGGGAACTACATACGAGGGACAAACACACAAAAAAGAAATACTGTACTTGAGTGAATGGCATAAGGAAATGAAAATTGTAAAAATCTAATAATGTTAATAACATATACTCAAATCTCAGATTATTCCTACTGATTACCTATTTCCAGTGATAAACCTACATTTTTGGGGACCTGAAGTTTGAACTGTTACGGGAGGCCCTTTTGCAACCAGCAATGAGGTCTGAGTAACCACTGTTATCGTCTTCAGTGGGATTGTTCCATGAAATATCACCATAAACTTTATTTTTTTATATTTTAATAGCCTTTTTGTTTTTATGTTAACTATTATTTTGTATTGAAATACATTATATTATTAATATTATTTAAAAAATACCTTCTCATACATCAGATGCAAAAAATATTAAAGCAATTTGGACTAAAGTTACTTCTGGGGGCCTATCCAAGATTAGAGGTCCTGAAGCTTAAGCTTCATCAGTTTCATAGTAGATCAACCCTGCCCATTTCAATTCATAATAACTGTAAAACTGTGTTTTTCAACGACCATAAACGAAAGCCAAGTAATTAAAAAAGCAGAAAAAAAGGTATTGATGTAATGCAGGAATGTTACAGTCATTGACAATTGTGTCTAGCATGTTCAAGAGTATGTCGCTCCAGTGACCTCATAATATTATTACTTGTTATTTGACTGATGCCTTTATCAAAGGTGACTTACAACATTTAAGATACAATTGGTTACATTTTTTTTATGTTTTTCCAATTGGAGCACAGGCAGGTGAAATGACTTACTCATTGTCACACACTGTCAATAGCAGAATTTGAACCCAAATTTTCAGGGTTTTGAAGTACTAGGTCCATAGCCTTGACTACTAAACCACGCTGTAGGTCAAAAACATTAGCCCTTGATAAATACAGAAAGGATGATAAAAAAACACAGATAACTTATGCAGAAAAGTACTTAGCTACATAGTACTTCCAATACACCCAATGATAACTGACGCCATTGTCTTACAAAATATTCCAGGCAAAGCCTGATAATACAACTAGTAACAAAATATAATATAAGCTACTACATAATAATATACTATCATTAATGTAATAATTATAAAATCTAATTTAAAATATGCAAATAAAACAAGTCGGATAAGCAAGTTGAAACTGGTTAGATTGATGTACCATCTTAAGTTCTTTTCAGTTACTGGCATTTTTTTATGTTAACAAAAAAGTTTTACCATATGACTGTGATTAAGGTACAATTGTTGTTTATATTTTAAATTAACAGAAATATTATTTCACACAATGTGTACCCACCTAAACCTGTCTAATTTAGAGGCTGGAGCCCATTCCATTAGCATTAGCTATTAGTAAGCCTCGTATACAAATTCTGAATTGGGCAGCAGCTGGTTGTAGGTAAACCAATTCAGACATTCACACATTTTCTCACAAACAAAATATGCAAATTTAGAGTCACCAAATATGCTAACCTGCTTCTGATTTGAATTTCGGAGGCAAATTCATAAAGGTATTGGGTCCAGCCATCCTTCTTTATCTATCCCATTTACTGGACCAGTACCTTAGACCGTTAACTCCACACAGGCAGTGATTCAATCCACTCTCTCAGACCTATGAGGCAGCAGCTTCACTCACAGTATTATACTGCACAGCATGAGAATTTTATTCCTCTAATTCAAAACAGAGTAGCTAAGGATAGTGTTGCTATTTTTTATAGATGAACTCCAATCTTCTCCAGTCAGCATATTGCTGATAATAGTACATAGTATGCAGTTTCTGAAAAAATAATAAATTACTTATTTAGAAATTTGCAGATTTCAAGAAATCATTTACTTTGTGACAGCAAATGGATAATTAATTACAAAAAAAACAAAAAAGATGACAGGATTAATGTAAATAAGTGCTTGGAACACTGAGATATTTAATGAAAATGTAAGCCTTGGTGAAACCACAGCTATCCATCCATTCATCCATCCACTTGACCACTGCCTAAAACTTTTTGGTTTAGTTTCAGCTAGCGCCAATCCTGGCAGCATTAGATATATTTTGGAAAAATACCCTTGACTCTACCTGGCTATGTCTGGGTCCAATCACACACCAATACTTAAACATTATGGTGGATGGCAGGGATGGACAGACATCCTGGCCAGGATAAACCACATACCATTATCTGGCAGGGAGGCCAATGTAGTATATGGACAGGGGGATACAGTCCCTCAAGAGAGCATGCTCTCCTGACATACTGAGTGGCAGCATTCTTAAGCCAGTATGTCCATTCATGTGCCTGCTTATATTTGACTATAGAGTGCTTCATCACTGACACCAGAAGTATTCTAAGTTCCGGCATATAGGGGCTGCCTCCGTCCACTTGGGGAGCTGGAGTCAAGTAGAGGAGGACAAGGCTTGCCTGTAGAAGGAAATGAAAGGAAAGAAGGAGTGTTGGTTATTGAGAGACATGAAAAAGGGATTTTGTTTAATAAATTTTGAATCTTGGAATTTAATTGGTGTAATTGTGTCTGAGGTGTGGTTGTTTGGAATGTGGGATTAAAACTGGGAGAAATCAATAAAGTTATGTTGAAAGCATGTAAACTCCACAGACATAGTGTCTAGGCTGTAATTCTAAGTGGGACTTCCTAAATGTGATCAGACAGAGATGTGGGTGTGTGTGGGTGTGTGTGTGTGTATACACATATGAAAAAGTTTGAGAACCCCTCTTAATTCTTTGGATTTTTGTTTATCGTTGGCTGAGCTTTCAAAGTAGCAACTTCCTTTTTAATATATGACATGCCTTATGGAAACAGTAAAATGTCAGCAGTGACATTAAATTTATTGGATTAACAGAAAATATGCAATAAGCATTATAAAAAAATTAGACAGGTGCATAAATTTGCGGCACCCCAACAGAGATATTACATCAATACTTAGTTGAACCTCCTTTTGCAAATGGGCCCCAGTCCCTGAACTAGCCACACAGCTCCACAGCATGATGGAACCTGCACCAAATTTGACAGTAGGTAGCAGGTGTTTTTCTTGGAATGTGGTGTTCTTCTTCCGCCATGCAAAGCGCTTTTTGTTATGACCAAATAACTCAATTTTTGTCTCATCAGTCCAAATCACTTTGTTCCAAAATGAATCTGGCTTGTCTAAATGAGCATTTGCATACAACAAGCGACTCTGTTTGTGACGTTAGTGCAGAAAGGGCTTCTTTCTCATCACCCTGCCACACAGATGTTCTTTGTGCAAATTGCACTGAATTGTACAACGATGTATAGTACACAATCTGCAAAAAGATGTTCTTGCAGGTCTTTGGAGATGATCTGTGGGTTGTCTGTAACCATTCTCACAATCCTGTGCACATGCCGCTCCTGTATTTTTCTTGGTCTGCCAGACTTGGGTTTAACAGTAACTGTGCCTGTGGCCTTCCATTTACTGATTACATTCCTTACAGTTGAAAAAGACAGTTTAAACCTCTGAGATAGCTTTTTGTAGCCTTTCCCTAAACCATGATACTGAACAATCTTTGTTTTCAGATCTTTTCAGAGTTGCTTTGAGGATCCCATGCTGTCACTCTTCAAGGAGAGTCAAAGGGAAGCACAACTTGCAACTGACCACCTTAAATACCTTTTCTCATAATAGGACACACCTGTCTATGAAGTTCAATGCTTAACGAGCTAATCCAACCAATTTGGTGTTGCAACTAATCAGTATTGAGCAGTTACATGCATTCAACTCAGTAAAATTACAAGGGTACCCAAATTTTTGTACAGCCAGTTTTTCACATTTGATTTCACTTCATACAACTAAATACTGCTTCACTAACAATCTTTGGAAAACACCTCAGTACCCAGATGTTCCTAGGAAATGAAAGGCATACCACTGTTATTTTTTTTGTGGAAAGTAAATTCAGAGTAAATTATTATGCAGCCTGAGAAGGGTTCCCAATATATTCATAGGATCCGTGCTCGGAGTCCCGATCTGATTGTATGGGTGGTTACCTACCTGGTAACGCATGTGGTTGGTCTACCAGTCGACAAACATCTGCCATGGGGCCCTCTTCAGTAGTGAGAATAGACCAACTGGACAGATTTGTGGCAGATGAAATTTAATGTTGATTTATATAATTATTGTATAGGAAGAAAAAATGTTACAAGTGTATGCACAATGTGAGGTCTGAAACTTGAAAGTACACCTTATGAAAAGAACCTATGAGTCATGGTGGACTCATCACTATCTACATTCTGGAAGCATACAGAAGAAATCAAAATAGCCTAAAAGGATGTTAGATTATATATCATGGATGTGTAGAGTATGTAAGTTAAGAGAGGTTATCCTTAATTTGTATAACTTACTACTGAGGCCTCATCTGGAGTACTGTGTGCAGCATTTCTCTCCATATTACAAAAAAAGACATAGCAGAAGTAAAGAAACTTGAGACAAAAATGACTAGGCCTATTCCAGGACTGTGAGTTTTGAACTATGAAGACAGACAGATGGAAACTGAACCTTTTCAGTTTAAGCAACAAATTACTTTAAATAAAGTTCTTTAACAAGAACACAGGGAAACAGATGGAATCTTGTTAAGGGTAAATAACGCACAAAATTTAGAAAAGCTTTCTTTACACAGAGAACCATAGACACATGGAAAAAATTACCACTTATTATGGTGCAGCGTGGTTGTTTTGGACTTACAAGACTCTACAAAATACTTTTTTTAGGGGACAAGAATTGGCAAGCCTTGTTGGGTTCAATGACCTGTTCTCCTCCAAATTGTTCCAATGTTCAAATTATTCTGTGAAGCCACAGCATTAAGTATGGTTTTACTGTGCCTCTCCTCAAGGCACTTACACTGAAATATATTTTCACAGACCACATCGCACATATAATATAAATGTGATTAACATGGTTTTATTTTATATCGTGGCCTACATTAGCATTAAAAGTGGAAACATGTTTAACAACAAAATAGAATAATTGCAAAAGCTAGAACACAGTATAGCCAAAGGAAATAAAGGTGTGTTAGTTACACTTACTCCAGAGTAGAATCCTTTGATACAGTTTGTTTCCTCAGTATGAAGCAAATTTCAAATAATAAGAGCTGTGATGTAAATGCAGAGGGTGGAGTGGTGGCTCTGAGGTTAAGATCTGCGCTGGTATCCCGAAGGTTGCCGGTTTGAATCCCCGTCACTGCCAAAAGAGATCCTACTCTGCTGGGCTCTTGAGCAGGGCTCTTAAACTTCAACTGCTCCAGGGGCGATGTATAATGGCTGACCCTGCGCTCTAAGCCCAAGGGGTATGTGAAAACTAATAAATTCCTAATACAAGAAATTGTATAAGGCGAAATAAAGAACGAAAAAAAAATGGTAACTTGAAAAATAGATGATGATAAATCATTTGAACAGACTATTTCATTCCACGCATACATTTCAAATGATGTTGTTATATGGATTTAATTAACCTGCAGCCTTTAGCTTATTTTGCCATTACAACTGGGCTTGATTTTCACATTAAATTAAAAGAGACCCATAATTCAAGTCAGAGAAATGGCTTTGATTGTAATGGAAGTACTTTGCATGTTCAAGTAAGTTTGATTGACAAGTATTTTCTTGGCTGCTTGGCTTAATTCCCCAAAATGTCACTCTCAGGGTTTTCCATAAATAGCTAGCTTTCAGCTTAGCATTTTGAAATGTGTATGAGACAGCGGTTTGCAGTCTAGCGTACCGGATGTGATTGGGCTCAAAGGATTTAGTGCTATTGAATGGGTCGTCTCCATTTCAATGAAATCTGACAGCAGAGCACTACTTTCAAATATGAGTGTCTGCTTGCTTCAGAACTTCAGTTTCATGGATGATTTGCCAAGTAGGTATATATATATCACTATCTTTTAAAACATAATTAGTAATAAAGATTTTTGAATTCTAAAATGGACTGGCACCCTTCCAGGGTTTGGTCCTTGCATTTTTGCATGAATATTATCAGCTTACCCTTTTAGTTTAGACTAAAATAAATCAGTTTATAGACAGGATAGTTGTACTGGAATTTGAGGTTGTCACGCTTACCTCATACTTCACAAAAATAAATCAGAGCAGACTGTTATTCTTTAGCCCCTGTAAAAATAATATTTGAATATGACACCATAGGGGAAATTTCTATAGAAGTCATGCTGTTTTCTTTGTTTAATATTTTGTATTGATACCCATCACGATGTGTAGTAAGTAAATAGACAGATGATTTATAAAGTGATTAGTTTATTTATTGATGAATTGCATATGAAACGAAGGCATAAGCACTCAATGCTTTTCTCCTGATTCCATCCATTAATAAAGAAACAGCTACTCTAACTTAGTTCATTTTAGTGCTCATGCTAAAAAGAGGAAGCTTTTTTGCCTTTTTGGTCAAGAAGTCAAAATTCATCATCTGCTGTAGAGTATATACAAATTGCAAAAAGCCCCATATACTGGACCTCAACTACATTTCAACAGCAACTTTTGCACGGACTGAGATGAACTGGGTCCAGGGTTCACTGAAACTAGCATTAGGTGTCTTACTCCTGTTAATGTAATCCAGTCACCCAGTTTACAAATGAAAGAGACGATAGGGGGAAGGGAATTAATGACACATAAAGGGGAGATGACAGACACTGATAGAAAATCTTTGCAGTTAAACAAATGTGATGCTGTAATGATTTCAGGCTCTTTTTAACACAGTGGAGATTTTCTTTAAATGTGTTTGAAGTGAATGATCTATTCAGCTGTTTTTGATGCCAAAATTCTGGAGACTTTATATTCTCAATAAATAAATACAGTATTAAAGGCATAATCAAAATATCATCATGGAGACACATCCTGTAACCTATCCCTAACACTTCACTTCTCCCCATTTTCTCTAATGTTGTTCTTCACATGGCAGCTTTAAAGCCTTTTTTTCTTTCTGTCTTTAAATCCAATGCTGCACTGACACCTCTGTTGGTGTGAGACTAGAGTCTGAAATAGAAGTGATGGGCTGGTGATAGTTGCGACTGAACATTCTGCACTACAACATATGTTCCAATAAGATGCAGAATGGATGAAAATACATAAGAAAAATTGGCAAAGCAGGCAGAACTCTCTCAGCACAATTCAGAAGCCATAATGCCTTGAGCTTTATCTGTGAAAATAATGAGGCAGAGAACTTCATAAAGATGTTTAGACACATTATTGGAATGTGTTCACTTTTTTAAAAGCCTCTTAATATTTTCACTTTTTACAAACTGGTAGGCAGAAGCAAAATATGGCAAGCTGCTCATCTGCTGGGACCTTATTACTTGACAGCATGTGTCTATGCAAGAGTTGCATAACCACACAGCTAGTAGAAGGCAAATCAAATAAACAGAGTATAATCCTTCAGGGTGGCTGACATTTAATAACTTAAAATATGTGATTTGGGATCAGTTAATAGGAGGCTAATTGCCATAAAAAACAAAAGTAAAAAATTACCCTCTAGGATCAGACTAAGTATATCTCTGCTGTAGATGTTGCTCTATGACGAACTTGAGAACTTAACAATAGAATTACCAAAGTCTACGAAAAAACTCCGAAATCCGGCCAACCTTAAATCCCTTTGCACCTCTCCGTCAGTGTCTTTTGTCTTGTAAATGTGCCGATCAAGACAAGCAGCAAGTGTCCTACTATTCAACCGCAGAACAGGCACAAAGTTCTCCCAGTTCATGCCTTGATTATCTGGGAGAGAAGTGCTGGAGTTTTAGAGTGGAAATAATAGATTGTTATTTGGAACACATGCATTTCATGTGTGTTTCATTTCTATAATAATCTGTGTAAACACATTGTTAAAACAGAAACGTTTTTCATATTTTAGTAATAAATG
>JANRMT010062806.1:38882077-38893535 GCA_026402145.1 Polypterus bichir lapradei | reverse complement strand
TAGATAGATAGATAGATAGATAGATAGATAGATAGATAGATAGATAGTGTAAAAGAACGAGTCTCAACACTTTCAAAAGGTTTGGGGCAGCCACCCGTATATTGTTCCTAGCTGCAAAGGATTATCTTGGGTACAGCGATGTTGCTTATTCGAGTTCCACATTGAACTGTTTGAGTTAGCCAAGATGGAGGCTTTTATGTCTTGTAACCCGGAAGTGATGTCAGTCTGGGTACAGGGACAGTAAGTGACGTCAGTCTGGGTGGCGGGACAGGAAGTGACATCCGTCTAGGTGCCGGGACAGGAAGTGACGTCAGGTCAGATAGGTTTTCCCATATTTGATCTGCAGAAATAACAGACAAAGGTTTAGAGCACCCCGTCACCCCCTGGCCTGGCGGGTAATTACCTTCACTTGGTCCCTTCAGCTCGCTCCTAGTCGCACGTGTGTGACAATAGATAGATAGATAGATAGATAGATAGATAGATAGATAGATAGATATGAAAGGCACTGTATGATAGATAAGTGCTGCTTTAGTTTGTTCCCCCAAAATCTACACCCCCGCCCAACTTTTTTCACCAGCTGCCACTACCCATGGAACTTTTTTCAGACTTGTCCAATTTGGTGGAAAACTCGCACATCTGTCAACTCAGGGTGCAACTGTCAGTATGAGAGCACTTACTGTAGTAATACATTTTGATTGTGCATGTCATCACAGTGCACAAAATGAGGACCAGCACGAAAGGGATCCAAAACCTGTTTACCTGGGTCTCTCAAAGGTCATTGTGTTATTACACTTGATTTGATTCATATGTGCAAAAGTGATTTATAGAATTGACCTGCAATTAGACAAGGAGGTTATATTTAAATTCTGGTTTCTTGGTAAAGTGCATTGTGATTGGTTGTAAAGGTAGGAAGGAGTGGGGCTTATGTACTTCTTTTTTTCCTTAAGAGGTTTTTAACTTCAAATTGGCTAAACGTTTAACTGTTGTTTTATTCATATCCCTAAAATGAATATCTTCTTAGACTGAGAATAAGTACAAGATTTTAATTTTGATAGGTCTTTCATCAATTATTATATTAACTATGTTTTTAAACTGTTATAATAGCAACATGAATTTAAAAAAAATCTTTAGTTGCTCAGCTTTTTCTTCAAGTTTTACTAATTGTGTTAGATAATTCTCCCTACTGAGAATGCAGTATAGAGAAAAAGCTAAACTTTAATTTAATAAAACTGAATTGCTGGCCAGGCAGTGACTGATTCATCTCTTGATCTGATTTTTAATTAATGCTTGTTGCCCCCAGAGCCCCTGAGCAGCGTTTCTTCTCTGGAGGTGCACTTTGACCTGCTTGACCTCACGGAGCTGACTGACATGTCCGACCAGGAGCTGGCTGAGGTCTTTGCTGACTCTGATGAGGAAAACCAAAATGAATCCCCAGTGTGTAAGTACTTTTTTCATTCCACTCAGTCAGTGTGACCCTTGGCACCTCTTGTTGAAGTAAAAGGACCTGTCTTCCTATATTGATTTGTTTGCTATCAATAACAAAGCAGAGAATATTGAGCTGGATGAAAAACAGAAGTTCTTTTTTGTTCTTGTTTATTATAGATGTAACATCCTGTAGGGGTAGCGCTAACACAGAACCACACTACCAAAAGAAAATAAAGAAACAAAAAGAATGTTTTTTTTAAACCAAAAAATAAAATGTGCAATGGAGAAAAAGAGAGACATTACACTCACAACAAAGCATCAAAGCTTTTCCATTTTCCTATCTCCCAAAGAGTCTTTGCTGGGCCTTCTAATATGATGACAGAATCTTTCCATCCGTTGATGGCTATTCTAGACTTAGAGGTAATATTATAGTATGATGCATATATATCCTGTTTTATTGTATTATCAGACCACCTTTGACATGCACCTAATACAAAATGTACCACCTAACCTCTTAGGTTATTTTCTTAATGGGGAACAGCAAGAAAATTCTAAAACTGTTATCTGTAATTTCTTACCTTTCTCACTGTCCATATGGTAGCACCCCTACATATTCAACCCTAGGAACCTCTATTGGCAAGCCATTTGCTCACTGGTAGAGTCTTTATTTTCAAACCTTTACGTCGACCAAGCTTTACCACCAAAAACGGATTCACAAGAGTATCCTCTTGTGCCCTTTGAAGACCATATCTAGGCAAGGAATGGACAATCTAGCTCCTTGGTTATGCTAAGAGAAATCAGACAAGCAAACACTGACTTTAAAAGCTTTCACTTAAAAATTATACTTATTTGCATCAAAACCTTTAGCTGCAAATATAAGCAATACAAAGAATTATACAACCTGGATAGGCTTGTGCAATCTTCATTCAGTCCAATTAGCAACAGCAGAGATGCATATTACAGTTTTCCATAGCTTTCAATTCCTTAGTTATGAATTATATATCCACAATCCTAAATGAAAAGAATATTTTTTTTTGCTGGGGAGAGAACTCCTTGTGATGAAGAAAAGCTCCATGGAAAGTGTCTGTAGCAGTGACTGAGCCGAGCTCTTTACAAAAGTGACAGAAAAGCAACAGATGAACTGAGAGAAAGCTCTGTTTTTACAACAAGCAACAACTGAGAGAAAACTCTTTTTGAAAAAGTCTAATAAAAGGCTTATTTGTTTTAATCTTTGTTAGCATACAGTGCCAAACCACTTTTGAGTTTCTCAGAAGACAGAAATGTTTCAGAATCATTATCACAAGTTCAAGGTTATTTACCTATAGAAATCAAAAGCTACATTTTCTAATTAAGCAAAATATGCCTTTCAAGATTTTCAGGCTAACACCTATTACCAGAAATCTGTCATTTGAAAGGTTAACGTATTTCCTATACAACCCCCTAGCAGACTGACATATGCTTAGTTTGAGCTCCTATATTGTGCCCAATGAGTCATATTGAGTGGTTTTTGTAGACAGACAGGTTTCTGTGGTTGGTTGGATGGATGGATGGATGGATAGATAGATATCTTTTCATTCCTATATACATCCATTTATTCTATGGCCTCCTTATCCTTCTCGACATCATTTACATCCTGTACTTTTCCCAATTATAATGCCAGACATGTTCTTCCACTACAATGCATATTAAACTTGATGATCTACAGAAGGCATAACCCCACAGCTGTGGCTGTCTGCAATAGTTGCACTTCCATTGAGAAGGTGGCTCACAAGAGCATCACCTATTGTCCTCTATCTGTTCACAGGAAACATGTTAAAAGAGCTTTAAATGTATATTTAGGTCAATATATCATTATCTTGTGCTGAAGGGATAAATTGTTTGGAACTTTCATTATTTTAAAAAAATTACCTCAGTCTATATATTTATTGGAAACAAATTTGCTCAAAGCCAACTGTCAGCAAATATGAAGACATGCTAGAATGATACATATATCAAATCAAATTATTTTTCTGCATTGCTGCTTTTTAAGCCCAGCCTTCATGGAGCGTTGACTGAATGTTTTTATTGGCACTTGAGAGCTTAGTGTTAAACAGTGAAATTTGACAAAGTTTTTTTTTTCACCGATGACTTTGTTTGCCAAATATCATCTCTAAAAATTGTTTGGAACATTTTTTCTCAGTTCCCTGTGATGCTTTCTGAGGCCAGCGTGACATCACACAGCGGTAGGGGCCATGTGCAGAAGTTAATGCATGCATACTATAAGATCGCTGCTCAATCTGCTTCCTCACAGTTCAGATCACATTTTTAGCCACAATAATCGGTTTAGCATAATTGAAACAAACTTCCCTAGCTTTTGTATACACTTAAAAGACCACTGCATCATTATACTCCACTTAAATCTAGTTCAATTCCTCTATCTCCATTAACTTCAATGCAATTCATGAAGTTCAGTGAAGTTCCCAAACATTTTTGTTATTTCTCTGAAATGAACAATTTATACAATTCTAACTGCCAGCAAATATTCAAAGTACTAGAAGAATACCTATATCAAATCAAATTGTTTTTCTGGATTACTGTTTTTAAACCCCAGCCTCCATGGTGCTTTGTCTGAAGCTTTTCATTGGCTGAGAGCTTAGCGTTGATCAGTGAAATTTGCCAAAGTGTTTTTTTTGTTGATGACAATTTCCTGGAAATTTGACGTGCAGTGACAATTTTTATCCAAGACTTCCATGATGCTTTGTGAGGCAAGTGTGACATCACACGGTTGTAGGAGCCATGTGCAGAACTCTCAAGCAGGCATACTGTAAGATCGCTGTTTGATCTGGTTCATGCATGAGTGATGTCACAAACTGATCCACTTGCAATATTTTCATTTGAAGGTACAATAGCTGAGAGTACTGCTGCCAGATGAATAGCACTGATCCCTTTGCACTGGCTCAGTATCTCCTGTGTAGCACTGCAAGTACCACAGCTATGAGTCAAAACAAGATGTAAAGAAGCATTCCCCCTACCTGTACCAGAGACAGAAAACATGAGACGCTATGAAATAACAACAAAAGATTTATTACTATTTACAAGGCGTTTTGGTCTTTTTGATAGAAGGAAAAAGTGCAAAGCGTCTGTACAGTTAGATCGAAAACAAAAACCATGTTCCAACTGTGCCCAGACCCTTGACTTCAAACAATGGAGCAAACTAGTCTCACACTACTGCTTTGTGGTATGGGCAATGTGTGTTCCAAGTTTATGTCTGCATCTCTGGTTTGTGGCACAGCGGGGCTGGAGCAGTGGTTAGCACTGTTACCTCACAGATCAGATCACATTTTTTGGCCACAATAATTGGTCCAGCATAAATGGTAGATGCTTCCTTTGCCTTCAGGTTTATTTCAAAGACCATTGCATCATCATAATCCATTCAAAACTAGTTCAATTCCTCATTCCCTACCAACGTCAATGCATTTTGTAGGGTTTAGTGAAGTTCCTGAACATTTCTGTTATTTCACCAAACTAATGGCAATGGAATTTGCTCATCACTGGAGCTTATCCACAGAATAAAAAACACTGTTACTTATTGTAGATCCTTAAGGTTTTCGTATCTTTATATATGAAACAAGACTGCAAAAGTGCACTTTGACCAATTTGCCTAATGAGCAAATTATTAGAGCTTTCATTTAGTGAAGTCATTTATCTAATTTAAAGATGGAGGGAAGACAGAGCCCTCTGAGGCAGCATTGGGTGCAAGGCAGGAACCAACTCAGAATGAGGCACCACAATGTAGATGTAAATGTCATTTGGCAAAGAAAAACAAATGATAGAATTTTCCCAATATGTAAGAAATGAGTGAGAGCAAAATGTACAGAGAAGATGTCCCAAAAAAGCACTGTCTTGTTGCCTCCTCATTGAACCTTTGTGAATTAAAAAATAAAAAAAAAAAAAGCATTTTATATACAAGAGAGCAGATTCACTCTCAGGTCACTGAATTTTCCATGATGACTTTTAACAATGCTTGGTTTGAAGGCACAGGAGACCTTTGGGAAGCACAAGTTTAAAAATAAAGCAACAGCACAAAGACAGGCAATTCTTACATTCATGGGACTGCCATATTTTTAGAACAGCTCTAAGAATTCAAAAGGAAATAATTGCTAGTGTCAGCTGCACGTGCCATGCACCCACAACTTGTCCCTTTTTCTAAAATCTTATGACATTAGCTCATTTCTGAACAACTTATGTTTATCAGAATTTTACTATTAACTGTCTAAATTTCCTCTGTGTTCAGTGCTGACTGGTGCTCTGTTACGCACTAATTCACTGCTAACCAGTTTGGCTTTATCTACAACTTACTGTACTTTACATTACCACATTTAGGAGCTTCAGCAAACTAAATACAATTTGTGGGTGTATATGTGTATAACCTTAAATATAACACGTTAAAAATATTTTTTATTTTAAATAAAAATATCACATAGAACAAAATGTCAGTGTACATACTGTTATTTTTTAAAACATGAAATTTGGTCAAGAGTCTGAATATTTTTGCAAAGCACTTAATATACGGTATATGCATATAAGGTCTGCCATTAAATTAGTGACTGATTATATTTTAACATGTCACAGCAATACCATCCCAATAAAAACCGTGCAATTTTTTGTTTGTCTACTCTCAGATATAATAATATTTGTAGCAATTTGCTTCATTATTTATATTCCAAATGATCATGAAATCAGTAACTGTAAGTTTCTCAATCCTAAGCAGCATCACAATAGCAAACTCTGCTTGGAACTTCTCAAACGTGCAATGGAAATAAATATTGCAGTTAAATCATAAGCAGCTTTTAAGGGGTGGATGGGGAGCACAGCCCACCCTGCAGATGCTCTGTGCTACTATAATAACATATCCAAAGACATTCAAGTTAGGTGAATTTTTTAATCTAAATTGAAACGGGTATCTGTGTGTTCACTCTGTGATGGGTAAGTGCCCTGTCCAGAGGTTGTCCCTGTCTGCATGAGTTGCTTGCTGGGATAGGCTCTAGCAGTCTTGTGTCTCTACCCAGGTAAATGAGTTTAGAGAATGGATGGTTCAACTAATACTGTAATCCCTTTAACTCTAAGCAATGGTCTCTCTTGAAAGCAAGGTTATTATAGTTTTGCCTTTTTTTATTAATTTTTATTTCTATATTTTTTCTGACCTTACTTGGAAATTCAATTTAGTTTTAGTTTTCCTTCATCATATATTTTTAGTTTTTATTTAGTTTTTATTTCACAAAGACATTTCTATTTTATTTTTATATGTATTAGTTTCAGTTTAAGTTTTAGTAATTATGGTATGGTTAAAGAACTACTATGGAGTTTAGTTTTGTGTTGCAATCAGACAGAACTGTACACTTAATGGGTTAGGATATAAGTTTAAAAGCTTACTACACTACATGGCTTACTATCTGGTTTTGTTTTTGTCTGATAAAAACAAGCATAATCAAATACTGAATATGAACAATTTTATATTTTTTTAAATATTTTCTATGTCATTTGTGCTAAATTTCTACAGCATACAACATATCCAGCTCCAAGACAATGTGCTTATAATGAATGCCTTCAATATTGCATTCAAAAATCTCCCATACTGGTCTTTTTAATTTCTACCAGCCATATTGATCTCTGATTCTATCTCAGGCACATACAATTTATAGACAGAATTTTGACACCATTAGGCCTGAAAAGATATCAAAAATAAGAAAATAGATTCTACTGTGTTCTGACAGGTGTGGTCATGAAAATAACAGAGTGTTAGGAAGAACAGGGTCTTAGGCTTGAATCAGTGTGCAGACCCCATTGGCTGTATTTGAGGGAAACAAAGAAAAAAAAGCATTTAGTGTCAAGGGTAGCGGCAGTGAGACTTGAATAGCCCATGCATAACAACAGTAAACCCTTAATGAGCAGAGCAAGAGTAGGAAATAGGAGTATAGACAGCCACAAAAAGATAGAAACAACATCTAAGATTAGGAACAATAGATACATGATCTAAACCTGTTTATCCAAAGCAGGATAGCAAGAAACCTGGAGCCTACCCCAGCAGGTTTGGATGCAAGGCAGGGAAAATCCCTGGTATGCAATATGTAGGATATGGCTGATGTTAAGAACAAAAAGAATAAGATATTTCAGCTATCTATTTTGAGAAAGAGAGAGAGAGAGAAATTGAAAAAAGGGGGACACATATTTTAAAACATAATTCTGCTACTGGATTATTTTCTCAATATCCAGCATTTTGAGCTGTGAATATAAACAAAAAAGATGAATTAATAAATATAGAATAAATACAAAAATTACATTAGTATGTTTAGTTTTTCACCAGTTGTCAGACTATCTTCACCTACCTACCTGTAGTTCAGTAGAGACATTGCAAACTCAAGAATTTTACAAGGTTTGTGTTGCTTTGTTGTTAAAGCAAAATTGATCCAAAATGCTGATCTTGTATAATGATCAAGTCAGTCTCTCTGTCAGTGCAGTTTTATTTTCAGAAAGGATATCTCCTCCGAAAAGTGGCAGGTGAATTATTGTCAACATAACGCAGGCACCTGAGAAATAAACAGAATCGTCACTCACTCGTGATTTTTCTGTCCATATGGTAAAGGTTTTGTTGACCAGCACATTCTGATTTCAGATGTTTGAATTAAAGCTTGATATAAAAGAGGCTCAAAGAAATGCAGCACAGTAAATCGATTTCTGTTTCGCACGCTTTACATGCCCGTGTTCAACTTGCTCTGTCACTGCAAATGCTGCGTGATCACCCTCCCTCCATCACCAGCCGCCATTCACTGGATGAATACGTGCGGACGGCTTGCAGTGGATGACTTTCTGTTTTAGAGTCAAAACTTACAAGGGTTAAAGACTAATGGCAAGAATATTCATTCAAAACCAAAACAAAAAATATTTTTAGTATATTATCATTTTATTTCAGTTAGTCTTTCCAGCTACTTTAATAGTTTCATTTAGTATTATTTTTCATTTTGGCTTTGTTAATTATTTTATTTCAGTTTACGAAAATGTTTTGTTAATAATAGTTTCAGTTTTGATTTTAGTTTTTGTTAACTATAATAGCCTTGCTTGAAAGTCACCTATCTTTAAAACAGACAGAGAAACATTCTGTACAATTGCATTTACAGATTAGTTTTCTGTTACAGAATTTTCCTGAGAGAGTTTTTTTTTTTCAAACTGTATATTTTGTAAACAGAATTTTCCTCTCTTACATAAACAACAGCCAGTCCTGTTGGCAAAACAGAACCTCTGTAGTAAGCACAAGCAACTAAAACAGTGGTGCATATATGCCAGGCAATTTATGCCTATTTATACAAATATGGCAATCTGAGCTAATCTCCATCACACATCACTTGTATTCCCAAAACAAAATATGTTAAAAAACAAAAAAAGTGATATTTGTCTCTTTGATAAACCAAATAAATATTTGAAAACACTCCTAGTTCCAGATCAATTAACTAAGTTCCCGAACGCATCAGAATGTTACTCCATGCATGGATTTTCGAATTTGTTTTTTTAAAAAAAGTGGCACAATTATTTTGCCACAATTAGAAATTAGGAGACAAACAAAGTTAGATAAGCAATGATTTTGTAATGTCAGTGAACTGACAAGGATTTATGAGATACCCAGGATGTTAAAGACAAAAAGCTTCAAAACCAAGATCCAAAGATACTGAAGCCAAGACGAAAAACAATAGTCATAGTCAAAAATAACCAAAAGAGCCTATAATATCAATTAAAGATTATAGTACAAGTTCTGAAGTAGGTTTGTCATCTGCTGCTCAGATAACGAAGTAAACTCTTGGCTGACATTTTAACCTATTGTGTTATAATTCAAAAGGTCATGACCTCAGAGCACACACTTCTAACAATGTGGGCAGCTGCCCTAACAACAGGAGTCCTAAAATGGTGGAGATCACAAAAAAAGGGCAGCTGACAAAAAATAAACAGAGAAATCATAAATAAAAATCAGAATCAAATTCTGGTGTAGAAAATACAGTAAAAAGTAAAAAAAAAGCAAATTCATATCAAACGTATGTTCTTTAAACATTGCTAATGGTATTTGTGTACTTTTTTGTAATTTTTTTTAAAATGTGTTAATGCAATGTAACAAAGGCACTATATAGGAGCCTGACCAGACACAGAAAGACACGGAGGCACGTATAAAACCACAAAGACTTTATTTCTCTCTTCAACTGTGGGACACGTCTTCCCCGTGCCACACAGCCCAAACACAGTCCCAAAGCACAAACACTAAAGCACAACACATTTTTCTTCCTCTACCACCACTCCTCCACAAGCGTTGTCCTCCTCCTCCCGACCCTGGCTCCTTGAGTGGTGGTGGCTGGCCCTTTTTATAACCCACCCAGAAGTGTTCCAGGTGCTTGACCACCTGGTCCTAATTGCACCTCCGGGTGGGGATGAAGATTCGTCCAGCCAGGCTGCTGAGTCCATGCAGCTCCCCCTAGCGGCCATCCGAGCCCCCAACAAAGGCTGTGGAGGACTCCATCTCCCATGGAGCCCTGCAGGTGGTTGGGGAATCACAGTCAGCCATGGAGGCTGCCACCAAGCATCCCGGGGGAGGTACTGGACTGCCCATGGTGGCTCCCCCGGAACATAAGCAGCAGGGGCGTCCCTGCCGGGCATGGGACCCGGCTGTCCTTCACAGCAAGTACAACTTTATTGTATATTGTAACTTTATATTAAAAACAATTTATGGTATCTGGCATGTAATGTAAATATACAGCAGTACAGTGGTGACTCTAAAAAATGCAATTATTTTTTATGGTTTTGTCTGTCTGACTAAAAGTAAAAATCCACCCATTGCTGAAACTGCCTATGTAGGTGAGGTTTATATCCTGGACTCAAATTTTTCAATGGCACATGGCTTACTTCAACATGAAATTGTCAAAACTTAGATCCTTCACCATGACAAGCTTTTTCAGTCTTTCTAGCCTACATGCATATTTAGTGGCTTCACCAGCCATCTTATTCACTTTAAATTGTAGAATCACCTAAATGGGCATCTTTGTAAAATGACTGAAAACATGCATTACTGAGCCATAACCAATGTCTGACAAACCAATAAGAGAGCACCAGCCTGGTAAGGCAATGCTAGGGGAAAGATTGTTGTGATTTAGGGGCCAACAACTATAAAAAAAGTCTTGAATAATGCAAGTAGGCCTATACTCTCAATAAAGTCTGAGGCCTAGAAAACCCCTTAAGGGAGAGGGAACCCATTTAAACCCTGGGCCAAACTAACAAAACTCTAAATACTTAATATTTAATTTTTTGAATCAAAAAAGAAAAAATCAAAACAAATCAAGAACTGAAAAATGCCAAAATAGCAGAATTAAAAAGTGCACAGAATGGATTTCAAAAATAATCAAAGTACATACCAAATTGTAAGGCAGGTAATGGGAAAGAAGTCAGAAATATTTTTCCAAGTGTACAATGGCAAAATAAAAGGAGTCCTGTAATGTCCAGTAAGGAACTGATGCCAAGAACAAATGGAGGCCTGGGACTTTAACATATGACGGCGTAGGAGTGCAGAAAGATCTACTGTATTATTTCTGGATGCTCTTGTTACTAGATATATGATGCACTTTCTGCTGTTCTGTTTTCTTCAATCAGTTTTATTAGCATTGTTATGATTTTTACACAATTTAATTATTTAATAAAGGTTCCACACAAGTTTTATCATTTGAATTTTTAAATTTCAAATGAATATTTTTTATATATTAATGATGCCACAACTTACTATGGCTACAGTGCGGCATTGCAGTCATATGATCATAACACTGGTCAAGGCATGACGTCATCTTTGAGTACCTATACCACACGATGACACAAAGCTTTCAGTCTGTAAGTGGGCAAAGCTACTGTGAATTACAGTGGTGTGAAAAACTATTTGCCCCCTTCCTGATTTCTTATTCTTTTGCAGGTTTGTCACACAAAACGTTTCTGATCATCAAACACATGTAACCATTAGTCAAATATAACACAA
>JANRMT010062806.1:38845585-38863263 GCA_026402145.1 Polypterus bichir lapradei | reverse complement strand
GATAGATAGATAGATAGATAGATAGATAGATAGATAGATAGATAGATTAAAATATACCAGTAGGCAACTTAGTGAAATATCTATATTTCTGTGATAATGCAATGTCTCTTTCCCCCTAAAGCAACATCTTTCAAGTCAACAGTTTTTGAGTTCTCCTGAGCAAACTGCTCTTGTAATCCTGAAAATAAAACTCAGTAGTGCTAATGAAAGACTGTCATGAGACATATCCAAGCAGTGTGCGAATATGTGATGTTTTGGACTATAATGAGACATCTCTTTATACATTAGTGATTACATACATATAAAATAGCACTGTATGTCTAATGAGTCGGGAGTTCAATTATACCCTATTAATTAATTCATAAATATAGAGTGCTGTCTCCTGCCTTGCACCCTGTGTTGGCTGGGATTGGCTCCAGTAGACCACCGTAGACCTGTAGTTAGGATATAGTGGGTTAGATAATGGACGGATGGATGGATGACTGCCTACACAAATTTCTTTTAGGGTTATCTGCATTAAGATAAATGATTTGAAATGAATACTGGATATACCCTATATAAGACCCTTAATGGTATGATAAAGAACAGGAGTTCTCTACCTGCAGCCCCTTCCGGACACACAGCCTACACAAGCTCCTGAGTGTTACTGATATTTAGTCAAAAATCATGTACATTGTTCTTTCCTCTGCATATTTACAGTATGTTAAGGTGATATCTAACATTGCGTTACAGTATATGTAAAGGCTATTGATCTTCTTGCGATCTGTGTGTCTAACAAATCAGATTATTAGGACATTTTACAATGCCTCATGAAGACTTCTTATTGTGTATTCTTCCCATAACATTGTGATCAGTAAGTGTAAAAAAAGGCAATTAGGAGATGGGGCATGCAAAAGAGGAGGGATAACAGCAATTAGTGCATTCTAAATCCAAGTGTCAGGTGATTAAAAGATGAAGTGAGTTGCGTACAAAATAAGTGTTAGTGGTATGAAGACAGAAATTCAGTCTACTGACAGTCCTTATATTTGCTAACACAGGCAACCCTCATCATATGTGTGGACAGGTTCTTTGCACTGTGCCAAATGTAGTCACGTTTTCAAGCACATCATATAGGCAGCTATCCACAGTCTCAACTTCATTGTGTTGTCATTCACCTTTTGTTATGTAATAGCCAGGGTTTTTTATTTTCTAGGGATGCTGATTAATCACCATTAAAGTGTGTGATTAATGCGTTAAAAATTTCTGCAATTACATTTTTTAATGCAACCCATAAATGCATTAATTTAATCTGGTTAATTTGACCAATTCACATGTAACAAAGCAGCACCAAATAAATCCAAATTTATTAAGTAGCGGGTCACTGTTGCATGATCACAAATACCAGAAGAGTCATCACTCAATCCTTATAATACAGGAGCATCCTGACCTGGAACATGAAATGCTGCATACCATACTGAATCAATAAGGGATGCGGTTTGTCCCATATTTTCCTACACATTGATGTTTGCCACTGTGGTGGGCTGGCACCCTGCCCGGGGTTTGTTCCTGCCTTGCTCCCTGTGCTGGCTGGGATAGGCTCCAGCAGACCCCCGTGACCCTGTGTTAGGATATGGCGGGATGGACAATGGATGGATGGATGATGTTTGCTGACTGGCTGACCAACCACAAGTGTTACCTGGTAGGTAACCACCCAAATTATCAGATTGTGATTCAGACCTATGAATAAAATATTCCCATCTTCACCCTGTCAATAAGCGAACCATCTGCCATTGCACACTGTCAGAGATTTCATCCCTGCAAGGTGAAGCAAAGGTGCTCACACCTGGTGAGCCCCAGTTAGGGTGAAACACATCATGTACTCTTTGTAATTTTGGCAGGTACTGTATCACATCATTTCATATACATTAGCTCTTTAAAGTGTTGACAATAACAAGAGAATAATTAAAATTAACCCAGTTATACTGTACATGTGGAGTGAATGAGTTTCATTTTCGTGTTTCACTAACACTGCAGACAAACAGGCTCTGTGGGCAGTGTGACACTGCACGTCAGCATCATCCTTGCATTATGCCACATTCACACATTGGTGATTTAAAAAAAAAAAAAAGAGTCACATTGCACAGTATAGCGAAATGTCCAGAACAAAATGCTTACATTCAGTAATGTTTGTTTATGTAAGTCTGCCAGTGAAATGTAAGAGGCTGTCAAGGAATAGGTTTAAATGGGAGACAGAATGTCATAGGGTCAGCCATGTCCCTGATGATGAATACACTTTCCGTCAAGCATTTTCGGTCATCCATGGAGGAATATCCAACCTGAAACAGCACAGTGCAGTTGATGAACATGTCCAAGCAGCTAAAGAGCCAATGAAGCAGAGTGAAATTAGCTGGATAGGTTGCAAAAGTTGATCACCACAACAGCTATAATGTTAGCATAACAAAAAAATATAAATTAACAATGTGACACATATACACAAAGCAAAAAAACATTCATTAATAATTTGACAGATATTCACCGAACAAAAGGGTTTTTAATTTCTTCTTAAGCTCATTGAGGGAGTCAGCAGTTCGGATAGAGGTGGGCAGCTCATTCCAATAACTAGGAGCTACATATGAAAAGAGTTTAGATTGAGATTTGATGCCATGCAGAAGTGGCCTGACCTGAGTTGGTAATAAGGAACTGTCAGGGATGCCAGGGGCAACAACCCGGCCGGGACGCCTTGAGGGACCGGAAGAGGGTCTACGCCCATCCTGGATCACGTGGGGGCCACAGGTAGAGGGCTTGGAAGCCCAACCCTGTAGGGGCCCGTGGTCACCGCCAGGGGGCGCCCCAATGCCTTAGGGACCCTAGACCTCAGCACTTCCGCCACACCAGGAAGTGCTGGGGGTAAGAGGAGCAGGGGCACCCGGAGAGCTTCCGGGAGAACAGCCGGCACTTCCGCCACACTGGGGCGTGTCCAGGGAGGAGTGCCGGGAAACACCTGGAGCCCATCCGCGATGATATAAAAGGGGCCGTCTCCCTTCATTCGAGGCTGGAGTCAGATGGAGGCAGGACAAGGCAAGAGAAGAGAGAGTGGAGGCGGCCCGAAGAAAGGCATTGTGTGGTCAGGACTGTGTGGGGGTTTGTGTGCACTGACTTTATTCTGTGTGAATATTTGTAAATAAACGTGTGGTGGTGATGAACAACATGTCCACCTGTCTGTGTCCGGGCCGCGTACACAGAACATAGCATCTCACTAATGTCACCTTATACACTAAAAATGACCCACTGAACACTCTAAGCAAGCATTAAGGATAAGCTTAATTTGTGTTGCTACAGGAACCCAATGTAGTGACCTGAAGATATTAATTACGTGAGCCCATCTTTGATGGATGAATACAAGATGGGCTGCTGCATTTTGGACTATCTACAGTGACCTGAAGACACATATGGGTCCTCCTGCTAAATGTGAGTTGAAGTAATCCAGATGTGACAAGACCAATGCCTAGAACAGAAGAGAAGGTCTGTAATGCTGATGTCACATGAAGGGACTTCTAGTCATTGAGTATGTCAGACTTGCCAACTGTAGTTGATCTCGCCGTGGGACCAAAAATCATTGGGCGTGTCAAAGAAAGTCGCACTTGTACCTTTTTCTGGCAAACAACAGTGTGCTACCTGACTAAGCCAGTGCTGTGACATCTTCAGAGCAATCCTAAAAATGGTCATATTTTGCACCATTTAGGCATCCGTGTTTGAATAAATAGAAGACTTTATGCATGTTTCGCTATGCCTTTCAACTTTCTTTTCGTCCCAGATGTCATGATTAGCGATCACGTGAATTAATTTGGTATTTTCTAAAATCTTGAAAACTATTTGTTTGTTTTATCCTTTCTTAGATCCACCACCAATTTGAGGTTTCCTTTCATTATCCAATCTGTAGATAATGATAATAATAATTCTTTACATTTATTTAGAGGTTTTCTGACTAATTAATGTACTTTACACTAATTGTGCAGTATCCACCTGAATAAGGCAATGGCAGCACTTTTGCGACAGTACACTCACAACACATAAGCTATTAGGTGGTAAAGGGGTGAGAGATAGTTAACCAATTAGAGACGGGATGATTAGGGGGCCAGAATGACTAGGCCGTGGTGGGCAATTTAGCAGGACATCAGGATACACTATACACATTATGAAGGACGCCAAGGATCTTTTATGACCACAGAGTCAGGACCTAAATTTTATGTTTCATTCGAAGGAAGACAAACATCCTCAAAAAAATACTTAAATCTTTTTTATTGCGATTCTCACAAGCTTCATTTGGTTTGACTTCTTTGCCTGTGTAAGTGCCAAACAGGAAGTAACTGGCATCCTGACCAGGACAGGGGAAGGTTCCTTACCTGGACAGGAGGTGCCAGGTGGATGGATGAGCATCCCAACCAAGAAAGAAGAAGGTTCCTTACCTGGACAGACACTCTGGCTGGATGCATTTTCAGTACCTTTCCAGGCCAGGATAAAATAGAAAGACAGGGAAGGACTGTCTCTAAGGGACTGTTTATACCTCCAGTATGCTAGGTGGCAGCTGCCCTCGGGCAGAGCTCCCACTCATACTCCTAGAGGCTACTTTGGGAAATGTAGTCTCGGAGAACAACCCTGTCGGGGTGTGTGGATGCCACCTGATGGATCCATTAGAAAGGTGCACACCTCAAACGAAGTTCCGCCTGAACCAAAAGTGCTGCCAGGCTGTAATCATTGGAAATCGGAAGTATTCCCGGGTCCTGAGAAAAAAGGAGCCATCCGGCCTCATCCAGGCAAGCTGAGTTGGGAAGAGGTCGACAAACCTTGCCTGGAGGAGAGTTTGAGGATTTATTGTGGAATAAAGTATGTGAAAGGAGTATTGAAGCCTGTATATGGTATTTAATTTAATAAAATCACTTTTATTGAAGCCTTTTGACTGAGTGAGTGCATGTGTGTTCTGGGTTTGAGGAGCTACAGCGCCCTCTAGTGACCACACCTGTTTTTTCAACTTTGATTCTTGTCTCTCATTAGGGTTTTGCCTGCTAGTTTATGTGCTTCTCCTTGTTTAGCATAGTAAATAAATATATCACTTATTTCTAAACGGTACACTGCAGTTCTTATTCTTGTCTACATTTCTGGCTTGCCGAAAAAACAAATTGACTTTATTGTTTTGATCACTGTACATTACTTCTTTTTGATCATGTTACATTTCCTGGTTCTTTAATTAAATTTCTCTCTGCTGAGGCAGAACAACTGGGTATGTCACATTACTTTATATTACTTACTTACTTGCCATCTTTGGCCTTTGGGGTTCCAGAAATGAATGGCCTTGTTTCTCTGAAGTTCCTCCTTTAGGGTGGCCTGAGGCCATATGATCACAAAGTATAGTCCCCATTTTGGGCAGGGCAACCCCCTAAGGACTTTAGGTTTCTACTGGAGCGTGACTGTCTGCATATGCCTCTAGTCCACTCCTGAGAAAGAAAAGAAAAAAAAAAAAAAAGTTGAACATTTTTTGAGGCAACTGAATTTCCCTGATTTATTTCAGATTTTCTAATTGCTGCCAACAGGGATTTCCCTTGAAAGTGAAATGAACTGTAACAATACATAAAGTAAATTAACATAGGGAGAGGCGCTTCAACAACTAGATTAGATCTCATTGATACCCTCCAGACCTAGGATAGTGTGAGCTCCTCTGTTTCATTCTCGCTTCCTCTATCAGTTACTTTCTATAGCTCGCCACTTTGGTTCCCTGTTTTATCTCCTAGGACTTTCACAACAGCACTACAAAACTCAAATGAGCCATTTTGAAGGTTTCCTTAAGGGCAAGTATCGTCTCTGATGAGATAGCAGACTTCTGGCCATTGGCACCACAAATTTTAAATGTCTCTCTAATATGATTCCCTCAAAAAGGTCAGATTAACATTCTTTATAATGTTTATGTAAATGTATGCACAAATGTGTATAATCATACAATTTACACAGATTCAATTGTGTACTTGGCTGGAGGTACCATTATGTTGCAACTTAATACAGATAATTCTTTTATAACAGTGCTCCAGTATGTAGGAGTAGCAACAGACATAAACTTTGAAGCTAATGGCATTCGACTTGCTAGTAAATTGATTCTGCTGTACATCTCTGGGGAGCTTGTACACCCATTACACTATGATAAAGTCAGCTTTAATTTACAAAACATTCCCTGAAAGAAGAAAACTGCAAAACGAAATGGAGAGTTAAGGTTTATAGCATGAAATGAAAAAGGCCTCAGTGCAGTTATTAAGAAGATGATTTTGAAATATCAGAGTAAAAATGAAAACGCTTTCTTGCCCCTAGACAGTCTTAAAAAGGGTTTAGTTTTTTGTTGCATAAATGAGTATTCTGGGGAAATGCTTAGCAAAGGAATATGAATATTAATAGTAATAGCACTATTACTATTTGGATCATTAGTCTAGCCTCATAATCAGGCATTTGTTATACCATTTTAACAAGATTTTATATTCTTGCAACAAAAACATTTTGAGCTCTGGAAGATTAAGTTACAATACCTTCCACCTTACGACTTGTTTCCTTTTAAATAAAATAAAGCAATTGATTTTAATATATTGTTGTGGTGATATGCTCCAAGTTGGTTGGATGTACAAGAAAGAATTTTAACATATTCTGTACACTTGACAATGCTACTAATAATAACAGCAGTAACAGTTAAATTTCCAAAACTGAGGTAATTTATGGATGAATTTCGATACTGACCAGAGGATTTTAAGTCAATACAGTATGCTCTAATCATCCCACATTTTTTAAATATCAGTAGTTAGTCCATTTGACTGACTTATTAGCCTATCAAAAAATCATGAGTTGCTTATGTTGCAGATCTAAATATCACAGAAATGTGCTTGAAGTTACATAGTGGTTTTCCTTTGAGAGATGTGGTGTAATAATAACTGATTATCTACATAAAAATACAAAAAAAGTCTACAAAGCTTATTGTATATTTTATTTATTAAGTATTTTAAAGAAAAAATAATATGCAATACACTGTATATGAGATGGGTGACATGTTGGTACAGCCTACCCTCAAGAAGTCGTCAGACCTTTCCCCAAATTAGTGTTATGAATATGATCTTCAAGTGCTCTTTTATGCTGTGGTATGTTGGGGAAGAAGCTTGAAAACTGTGGATGAAATCAGACTTAGAAAGGAAGGCTAGCTCTCATCTGCAGACAAGTATGGACTCTTTGGAAGCAGTAACAAAGAAGAACAATGTTGGTTAAGCTGTGGATTGTCATTGACAATGACTTACATCCTGTGCATGGCACTCTAGCCACAGACCTTTAGTACAATGCTGAATCAACTATATTCTCCCAGGGAACGCTATCAGGCTTTGTTCTTACCAGTCGCCATTGTATCCAACTTTGTCAATTTGCAACCTGCATATGATTCTTTTCCCTCTGGTGGCAAGTGATCGACAATTTTTCAGTTATTTTAAAATCACATAGAATCTATAAACATCAGAGTTTGAAAGGGTCAATTGCAGATTTCATGTTAGAATCAAAACAAAATGAAATAATCCACTCCATGGTTTCCACTTTAAATTCAAGAGTCATTATCTTACAATTACAAGACAATGAAATAATCACTCCACAATTGCTGCTTCAATTATAAATCCAGAACCTAGCACTCAAAAGCAAAGAGGAACAAATGGCTTGAAAGTGGCACATGCCTGCTGTTTTCCTCTGAATTCTTCACCATCATATACACATACACTGCATATAAAAATTCTACACACCCCTGCCAAAATGGCAGGCTTTATGTGGTAAAAAATGAAACCAAAAGAAATCCTGTCAGAACTTATTCCACCTTTATTGCAAAATTGCAATCTATACAAAGAAGGTGAAAACAAATCAGAAACTGATTAGTGAAAGACGAAAACAAATCCTACAAAAACCTGGCTGCATTAGTGTGCACACCCCCTAAACTAAAACTAAGTTCAAGCACCTTTTGATTTTACTACTCACTCAGTCTTTTTTGGTAAGTCTATCAGTTTGGCACATCAGGACTTGGTGATTTTTGCCCAAATCTCCTTGCAACAAATTTCCAGATCTGTCAAATTATGAGGGTATCTCCTGTACACAGCTCTCTTCAAGTCACTTCACAGATTTTCAGTTGGATTAAAGTCTGGGCTCTAGCTGGGCCATTCTAGAACACTTTGTTGATTTTGATTTATGCTTTGGGTTATTGTCATGCTGAAAGGTCAAATTCCTTTTCATCTTCAGCTTCCTAGCAAATGCTTGAAGATTTTGCACCAAAATAGACTGATACTTGGAGCTCTTCATGATTCTATCCACCTTGACTAAAGCCCCAGTTCCAACTTTAGTAAAGCAACCCCATTGCATGATGCTGTCTCCACCATGCTTCACTGTGGGTATGGTGTTCTTTTGATGATGTGCTGTGTTATTTTTGGAACCAAATATACCTTTTGGAATTATAGCCAAATAGTTCAACCTTGATCTCATCAGACCATAATACATTTTTCCACATTGTTGTGGGAAACTGGATATACCTTTTTGCAAAGTTTATCCATTCTTGGGTGTTTTTCTTTGTGTCATGCTACCCTATCCCACAAACCAGACATATGAAGAATATGACTGATTGTTTTCACATATGGGTATAACCAGTAATTGCCAGGAAATCCTGCAGCTCCTTTAATGTTGCTGTATGCCTCTTGGTGGCCTCCCTAACCAGTATTCTCCTTGTCTTCTCATCAATCTTGGAAGAGACATCCTTATCTTGGTAGAGTCACTGCTGAGCCATATTTTCTCCACTTGTTGATGACAGTCTTCACTGTGCTCTATGGGATGTTTATTGCTTTGGGTACCCTCTTTTTTACCCCTGTTGTGACAGATCCCGTTCATGTTTTAAAAGCTCTTTGTGGAATGTGGATTTTGGAGTATAGTATGTTGAAACCAAGAGGATATCAGAATAATCTCACAGGAATAGTCAAACTTTATTTGAGCTCAATCAGAACCACTTTAACTGATGTCAGGTGTATACTAACTACAGTACTACTTTAGTGAGACAGTCTTTTTGCATTGGTTGATTCTGAACGCAACGACATCCTTGATTATTTAAGGCTGTGCACATAAATGCAACCAGGTTTTTGTAGGATTTGTTTTCCTTTTTTCACTAAACAAGTTTGTTTTCACATTCTTTATATAGATTGCAGTTTACCAATAAAGGTGGAATAAGACCTGATAGGATTATTCTTGGTTTCATTTTGTTTTTTGTGCGTAGACTTTTTATATTCACTGTAGTTGTGCAATGTGTGTGTTATCTTTCGATTAACCAATGACTAGAGATACAGTATGACTGACACAGTCTGTCATCCAGCTTTGGAAAGTCTCTACCAAGACATCAACAAAACATTAAAAGGTTGCAGCTGACAGTGCTGCCCGTTTCAAAGATTCAATAAGGTTACCACTGGAAAGCTTGAATAAAACACCAAAGAAATTCTCTTTCAATACATCTCAATCAGTGAAGGTTTTATTATGCCTAACAATGTAATATAGCTAAGATGGAAGCACTTGTTTTTCTTTTTTGTTGAATTAAGTTAATAAATGTGTGATGACATTATAAAGACAAACTTCAGTTCACTCAACATTGAAGTGGTGACTCTCAATAAGCGCCAGCTTCTCCATGACCCTGATCAGGATAAAAAGTGGGTTTAGAAAACGTAAAAATATTTTTTAGAAAACGGATGGATATTTTGCTAGTTAACTCATTGTAGTGGCTAATTTGCAATTTTAATTTTTAAATGTTTTTCGTAAGGGGTATTCCAGCTCCCCAAACCTGATACAGGCAGTCACAGGCACAAGTTCATCAACACACACAGACTTTTATTTGTGGGAAACTCTTTCCCAACAGTTTCCCACAACAGCAATGCACAGTACAACACACAGGAATAAAAGAACACAGCACTTCATCTTCTCCCGCTCACAGCTGGCTCCTTTTATGTAATACCCGGGAGTACTTCCTGTGTCCCATAGGCTTGGTCCAGAAGCACTTCCGGGTAAGGTGGGAGCCCGATGAAGCAGGGCTCTCCCTGGAACCCAGCAGGGCTGAGTCACCAAACTCCCAAGTCCAAGCATGTCCTGTGAGAATCCAGGGGGTTGCCATCTAGCGATCAGGGGGAAATAATGTCCTGAGGATGCTTTGCTCCCCCTGTCCTTCCATCACAAAAGCATCCTGGCCAGGTAGGAGTGCCAGCTGTCCACCACTTGTGCTAATCACCAAAAGTTTCATTATTGGATACAATCAGTGTAGATTTTCAGGTGAAAAAATATGAATTTAAATGATTAAGCTTGCTCATCTGGGATGATAACAACACCAAAATGAATTCAGTGCAAAATATGCCTAATGCTTCCTCACCATGTATAGATATGAATTTGGCAGAATTGGGTGTGAGATGTGAAAGAAAAGGTGACTGGATGAGTGTCCAGGGTTCAATAAGGGAGTGTACCTGTTAAAGTGTGTGAGATGTGTTGTCACATTATGATGGGGTCTTTTCTCTGGGAGAATTTGGACTGAGATTAAATCAATTTGATGACGCCTGCTGCTTTAGATGTTACAACATATCCTATGCTATTTAACATGTTGATTTTTTTAATAAAATAAGAATATATATGTTTTATTTATTAATATGCTGTGACAGTTTGGGGGCGCTATCGCTCCCTTGAACCCTCAGACAATACGTCAGACACCAGCTAAAAGTCCAAATAATGGATTTATTAAAATAATAATAATGTGCACAAAGCACCGTCCTCTCCACAATACTCATATAAATCACCAATACAATAGCCAAAAATCAATCCTCCACTCTCCCAGATGCGTTGCCACCCTGCCACCCAGCACAGCTCGTTTGTCTGGGATTTCCCAGAGTCCTTTATAGTCCTTGACCCGGAAGTGTTTCGCTCCTCTCAGTCCATGTGATTGGCAATACTTCCAGGTCAGATAAAACTCTTCTTTTTCATCCTGGAAGTACAGTAATCCCTCCTCCATCGCGGGGGTTGCGTTCCAGACCCCCCCGCGATAGGTGAAAATCCGCGAAGTAGAAACCATATGTTTGTATGGTTATTTTTATATATTTTAAGCCCTTATAAACTCTCCCGCACTGTTTATAAATATTCCCCGCAGCGTTATACAGCATAATCCCTTTGTATTCTCTTAGATATTAGGTAGGATTCATTGAAATTATGTATATAAACACACACTGTTTATATACAGTAAAACCTAAATATTATTTTAAAGATAGAGTGTCTCCGATATCACATATGTTACAGCCATTACGATAGACAGGTCACCAGCAATAAATACGTACATTGCAAGAAAAATAGTATACAGTAAATGTATTAATTATTTATGGTTACTCACCAACAATGACACGATGACTTGTCCGATAACAATGAGTTTAATTTTACTGCACAACAAAGGAGAGCGTTACAGCCCTTGTAAAGGAGCCACTTCAGGCGATTGTGTAGCACTGCCGTTGTTCTTCTTCTGGCAGTCTTCAATCCAAATCCCTAAAGCAGATTCCATCCAGACTACTGCCTTATTACATCCACTTACAACTCGTTTTGCACTCTGGTTAAAAGGACGCTGCAGCCGTAGATCTTATATTCCTTTCCTACTTTTTAAATAAAAAGAATCGTAGCCTTCAACAAATCCAAAACGTTTACCTTTTCGGCAATCGTTAACATCTTCTTCTTGCGCTTGGGCACAGCCCCTGAAGCAGTAGCAGATTGTTTTGGAGCCATAATGAAGGGCTTGACTATGCACAAAGATAAACACTAAAGAGCACAACTCTTTACACAGCGAAGCACGTTGATGCTGAATGAGTGAGATGAGACTTCCTGGTTAACACTGCATAGCTCCTGCGTGCTCTGATTGGTTAGCTTCTCAGTCAGGAGAACTTAACTGCGTGCTCTGATTGGTTAGCTTCTCAGCCATCCGCCAATAGCGTCCCTTGTATGAAATCAACTGGGCAAACCAACTGAGGAAGCATATACAGGAAGTAAAAAGACACATTGTCCGCAGAACCCGCGAAGCAGCGAAAAATCCGCGTTATATATTTAGTTATGCTTTCATATAAAATCCGCGATAGAGTGAAGCCGCGAAAGTCGAAGCGATATAGCGAGGGATTACTGTACATCATTTCCTCTGTCCCTGTGACCAGGATGTACTTCCGGGGTATAGGGCAAATACAAGTCTCTGAGCCTCCCTGCAGTGTCCCCTTGCGGCCCCCATGGTATCCAGCAGGGCTGTGAAGTAAAACTCCAATATCCATGATGCCCTGCTGGAATTCGGGGCACCTCCATGCTGCCAGAAGGGCTCCATCTAGCAGCGTGGTGGTATTGGCCGGGATGAACGGCCGGCCATAGTTCACAATACGTGACTCCTTCAATATGCTTGTATTTCTGCGTGTCTGCCCAAGACAGACAGCAGCTTCAGCTTGATATTAATAAAGTATCTGACAACTTGTAAAAATGAAGACAGAAAATGAATAGATTGATGGATGAATATTGAGAATCTTTTCTGAACTTATCTAGTTTCAGTACAGCTGCTAATTGAACTAATAATTTTCATGTTTATTTCAGCACTCCACCAGCCTCCCATCCCTCGTGGTGGATACCTGCGCTCTCCCTCCTGGACACGAACCAAAGGAGAGCAAGGCCGCGAAAGGAAACCAAATTCCAGTGATTCAGAAGTATGCCTAGAAGCAACAGAGTCCATTTTAGAGATGGAGAGACCCAAACAACATTGAGGAGGAGGAGGAGACCACTGCTTCCAACCCATTCTGAGCCGCAGACTCTGACATTTACCAGTCTCTACTTAAAACTGGTGCTAAAGAGATGCTTGTATTTGGACCTTGTGCACTGTTAACTAAAGTAGGCAAATAGTGAGGGAGCACAGCTATATGGGGGACTTCATCAGCTCACATTCTGCTTTGATTGGCTGTGTGTCCAGAATTATTCCATTTAAGAGCCAGCTGGCTGAAAAAAAAAAGAAAAAGTATTTTTCTGGATGAATGTTTTGCCTAATTGCACACAGGGACCTGGAGTTAAGTCCATCCCGAACACAATGAATGGGTCATAAGTAGAAAAGACACGCTTACTCAGCCAAGATCACCTTTCCTGTGATACATATTACAATTTAAAGTGACCCTAACCTTAATCTTTTAAGCACTTTCAAACACATTGCAGTTTTAGGTATTGATGATGCTGTTACAGGTCCACTAAAGATAACTAACCCTCTGCACTCATTTGCCTTTTTTGTTTGTCTTGGTCTGTTTCTTTTTTTAATTTGTTTTTTATCTAAAATAACTTAAAGCCTTATGGCCAGAAACATGAGTACTTTGGTCAAAGGAATAAAAAAGTCAGAGGGCTGCCAAAAGGATCTATGGCTAAAAAATGCAGACACTCCATGAATAACATCAAGATTAAAACACTGTGGTTTAGACATTTCAAGAAATAAATTCAAATGAATAGAAACCCAAAGTGCGCTGCCATCACTACATTTGATATAATCAGGGGTATGTAAGGTCAACAATTGAAGCCGGAAATTAATGAAGAGAACTGGCTGTCTCGTTGGTCCCCTATTCCTAGGGATGTCACCTAGATTTGCCTCATTGCTGCTAAGTTTCATACTTCACAATATCTAAATCACAACAACAATGGGCTATAAATGATCTCCATGATTAATAAAATCAGGAAGAAGTGTAATGTGGTTGCACCCTCACTGCCCTCGTTTGGATTCTGCTTCACTTGAATATACTGTATGTTCTCACTGAGGGTTTGAGCCCACTCAATTAGGGTTGAACATTTGGCACATCAAGGCTCCATTATGGTGAGATGGTGACAAACTATAAAGTGAACACCTTGCTTAAGAAGAATCCACATTTCACTTTCTTAAAATGTCATTTTGTCATGCAAGAAACACGGCCACTTTGGTCAAGGGAATAGCATAAAGTGCCAAAAAAATCAATTGCTAAAAATTACACAGAGACATGCAATTTTCTTCCCTGGCCTTACAGTATCCTTTCAGTTATTTAGCTCCTGTGGTTACCTTATGGTGTATTTAACAGCTCCAGATCGCAACTGTTTGCTCAGTCTTTCACTTTCTTTAGTTGTCTTTTGTAACAATGGCTTCACTCATTAACTATGATTTACCAGAAGATTTGACATGTGTTGAATTTTGACTTTGATGCCTATATTTTTTATAATGTACTCTTGTTTACATTACTAGTCAACTGCCGATCTTTCCACAATTATGACTATGATATGAGTCAATAATTTAAAAATGTTGCCAGCTGCTACTTGAGGTGTCCAAAAGTCCTCTCCCTACTCAAAGAAGTTATAACCATGAATGGCAAAGAGGAGGTGAGGATCTATTTTGGACAAAGCTGAGCACATCAGCATTACAATACTGCAGAATATTGTAGAAATTTGGGACTTTTTTATTAGAAATAGATGGCTATTTAATCTTGATTTAGCTCCAGAAGGAAGAGTGGTGGCAGATGAAAACATGACAATGTATTAGCTACTGCTCCTGAAGACACCTAATCAAGAACAATGTGAAACTGGAGGCTTTGTGATGAACTACTGGATTTAAACAGGCATACAAGAACAGTAATCTCAGCAAATGCACCAAAAGTTGATTAAAAAAAATAACCATTTTGGCTTGAAGGGGGCGGTCCAGCTCCCCAACGCAGACAGACACAGCCACACATCCAGCAACTCACAGACTTATTTTGTCCAGGGAAACTCTTCCAGTAAGTGTTTCCCTCAGCACAGTACAATAAACCACAGCAATAAAGCAGCACACAATACTTTTTTCTTCTTTTCGTCTCTCTCTCTCTCTTTGCCTTCTCCTTCCTCTAGCAAGCTTCGTCCATTTTCCTCCGGATCCTGGCTCCTGGAGCTGTGGCAGATGGCTTCTATTATGCTGCTCCCAGGAGGACTTCCAGTGTCCTGTAAGCCTGGACTTCCGGGTGAGGTGGGAGCCCAAGAAAGTGGGGCTCAGGAGTGTCTGCAGTACCCCCTAGTAGTGGCATTCCTGGAACTCAAAAGTGCTGAGCCACCAAACTCCAACTCCAAGAGGGTCCTGTGAGAATCTGTGGCACTGTAACAACCTAGGGGAACTGAAATCTAGCAATTTGGGAGAGATAATGCCCTGAGCATGCTTTCTCCCACACTTTCTCCCACACTTGCCCAGCCAGGCAAGGTTTCCAGTCATCCGCCACACTATACAACTGATTTTATAATGAGGTGACACACTAACTTAAAAATACAAAACAAATCCTTATAGAAAGAAAGGTTTACCTATTTGTGGACTGGTACTCCATTCAACACCCATTAATGATTGTTTTGTTTTTAGTAAATGTGCTGAGATCTGTTTGAAGGTAACTTCCTGGAGTAAAATTGACGTCATGTGAATAACATTTGTACTCAACAAAGACCTTCAGAAAGTTGTAAGACCCCTTCACTTTTGTCACAACGTATGTTGCAAACTTGTGCTAAAATTATATAAATAGTTTTTTCCCCTCACTCAAGCAATTGTTATGAACTAAAAGTCCCAATCACTAAACGAGTTCCAAGGCATGTAGTTCCAAAAACTTCCAATGTTGCCCACTAGAGGGGGGTATCACCGTCAAACCCAGGCCAGCTCCAAATCTTTATAAAGTAAAAGATTAATTTTTCACAAGATATTCCAATCACAATGGAGCTCTGTGGAGCACAAAGGTAAAATGGGATTGCCTGTAACAAAAGTCACAGTGGCAATACAGAATCTAAAGAGAGCAGTCGAAAAACAACTGCAAGGGGGTCAAAATTCCAAAAGAAGCAAAAGGCTTAAGCAAAATAACTCACTAACTCCAAAGCGCATTCACAGTCAACCAGCAGGATTTACAGAATGGTGGGCAGTTCTTGGCAGTGATTAGCTGGTGACACTGCCCACTGGGGACGCATATAAACATAAATTAAAAAATAAAAGAGACGTAAAACATGAATTAGAAACCCAGCCAGGGGGAGAACTTTGGCCGAGACATGACAGCAATGCTTGATAATCCACAATGACAAAGTGAATCAGGATTGCTGACATTTTTTCAAATAATTTAAATGTAAAAAAACACTGAACTATCACAATCACACAAGCATTCAGACCCTTTACACAATACTTAGCTGAAGCCCCTCTGGCAGCCTGAAGACTTCAAGCTTCAGACACCTGGATTTGGAGATTTACTACAGTTCCTCTCTGCAGATTCCCCTCAAGCTCTGTCAGACTGGATGGAAACCATCGTAGGACAGCTGTTTTCAGGTCCGGTTTTGCTTTGTCATTCTTGAGTTTGGCTTGATAAGAGGAACAAATGCATTTAAATGATTTTATGATTTTAAAACAAGCCTGCAAGAAAGCAAAATGCAAACTTCTGACTCCACTGTACATTTACATATCTGGCCAACATTTTTATCCAAAGCGACTTACAATATCAGACAAACAATTGGTTACATTTGTTTTATTGGTTTTTCCATTTGGGGCACAAGGAGGTGAAGGGACTTGCTCATGGTTGCACAGTGTCAGTGGAGGGGTTTGAATCCACAATCTCAGGGTTTGAGATCCAAACCCTTAACCACAACGCCAAATTGCCTTCCTACATGTAAGCAAAACTTGATTTTGGAATCCCCAATTCTGGTCATTTCTTTCAAACAGTAAAAAGGGGGAAATTGTGACAACAGAATTATAATAACAAGGATCAGCATCTGACGGAATTCCTTTAACAAAATGTGTGTTGAATTTGGGAGAAACATATACAAAATCTCAACAAGTTTTGAGGGAAAATTCTTTTTTGCACAAAACCAAACATAACCATGAATGTTGGATATTTCTAGTATAACTCACTGAACAGCTATAAATCAGTGGAGAAGCAAAACAGCCCTGGATTTCTTTACCAGCTTGGAAGCAGAATACTCATTTACAGAAATTAATGCACACAGTTTTTTGATCTTTAATGCTAGGTTAGTTAGAATGTTTTCTTCTTAAAAATATACTTTGTTAATATATTTACATCGTATAGAGCAGTGTTTGCCAACCTCAGTCCTGGGGGCACACTGTGGCTGCAGGTTTTTGTTCCAACCAGATTCCTAATCAGTGACAACACCTGATAACACTGATCTCATTTAATTAGCTGGTATTACTTTTTCTTTTATTCTACATTCAGAAAAGCACAGCAGCATGATTTTTACATTTATAAGACATTGAGAAATATTTCTGCTTTTGCTATCGATTTTAATTCTTAACTCTCTTTTGTTGATTTAATTATATTTTGCCCTTTCTCTGTGCAGTTTTTCCCCTTCGTTGTATCTTATTAATGACAATTAAAAATGAGCAGAGTAGACACGCTGGCAAACAATACTGAATAATCAAAGGCTGCAACTACTTTAGCATCAGACCCACTAATTAGTAAAAAAACGGATTAATTAAACAATTTGAACACCTAGAAAAGTAGAATGAAAATTAAGATGAAAATATTTTTAAAAAGAAAAAAATACATTATTCCCATATAACTGCTTGGTAGATTTTAATATATACAGTACAGGCCAAAAGTTTGGACACACCTCCTCATTCAATGTGT
>JANRMT010062806.1:38801771-38845185 GCA_026402145.1 Polypterus bichir lapradei | reverse complement strand
TATATAGTTTTTTTTTTTACCAAACTTAGTTTTTTAATTTCTATACTATTCTCAAAACACAGAACATGGGAAATAACTCATCACTTAATTAGGAGTCCAGAAGTCCAATTAAAAATGGAAGCTGGTTAGAACAAAAACCTGCAGTCACAGTGTGCCCCCAGGACCAAGGTTGTGAAACACTGGTATAGAGCACTAAAACACAACTTAAACACAATCTCATTGTATAAGTAAATTGAAAAATAAACTTTTATTTTACTCTTCAATTTAAAGGCATAGGAAGTATGTATACTAAGAATATCTTACAAAACAATCCATCCATTCATTTTCTTTACCTGCTTATCCAGGGTTCATCCACCAACTGTGGGATATCCACACCGACTCCCTGCATCTGCATCTCGGGTAGGGAGGCTCACTTCCAAGTCTAAACTGGTTCTTGTACAGCTTGGCATGCCCACTGGAAGACTGGCACTCTTTTCCAGGGGGATTCTTGCTCCAAGCCTGATGCACATCTGGGATCTCTGTGAAATGAACATCTTGAAGTTCAATGAGAAGTGAAGCAAAATGGCTAACTCAACAGATTACAAATATGCAAGCTTTCAAAGTATTCAGGCCCCTTCTTCAGGCAGGTTGTAGTACAGAAAGTGGAGTTCCCTGTGTTCACATAGTGAGGTGGGCAGCTGGGGCCTGTGCCTGTGCCTAGCCGGGACGCCAAGAAGGACCGGGAGAGGGACTATGCCTCCCCCGGAGCACGAGAGGGCAGCCACCCTGGTTTGTGTGGGGGCCACGGGAATTGAGCATGGAAGCTCAACCTTATAGGGGCCCATATTCACCGCCAGGGGGTGCCCTGAAGACTGCGAAGCCCTGGACGTCAGCACTTCCACCACACCTGGAGGTGGCACTTCTGGGTGCTTATGCGGCACTTCTGCCACATCAGGAAGTGCCACAGGAAGCTCATTGGGAGGCACATGGAGCACGTCCGGGTGGGGATAAAAGAGGCCACCTCCCTCCAGTCGTCAGCTGGAGTCGGGTGGAAGAGGATGAAGCTCAGAGGAGAGGAGTGGAAGAAGCAAAGAGAGGACAGGATTTGGAGAGGCCTGGACTGAGGGTGTGTGGTGCAGGGGCACTGGGTTGTGTATGGGACTGATTATTGTAAATAGAACTGTAAATAAACATGTGTGGTGATTTGAACCATTGGTATCTGCCTGTCTGTGTAGAGGCTGGTCTCCTCAATAGACAGTAGGACAGAGACAGCATTGGAAAACCTTTAGGTGGGTCACCTTCAATGCAAAAAATGAACAGATCTCTCCAGCCTAAGATTCAATTAGCAGGAGAGGAGAACGATGTATAGTCAAGATGCTTTGTTAAGATAACTGTCCAACAAGTTATCTTTTGAAGTTTTTTATGAGTTTTCCTTACAATGTGGATCTGTAGTCAACTCATCTGGGACAGCAGGACCATTTCTGGGCATTGGTGGTCCAGGCAAGCAGCGTGGATTACTGCAGCCCCATGTAGAGATTACTATCTTTATTTTGTTTAGAAAAATTTGTTTACACCGGACCAAAACACAAAGAAATCTTCATGTTCTGTGCCTCAGCAGTGCCTGCATGTCTGCACTATGCACAGCCCAATCTGTTGCCCAGAAGCGGCCCTGGATGACGCAACATTTTGTTTTAATTTTTTTTTTTTTTTAAACGGTACAGACCTATGAACACTCGGACTCAAAGCAAATGTCCGATTATATTGTGTTAGAAATGCTTGGTCTCAAAGTCTGACAACTTACGCAGTCCAAAAATAGCATGAACAACAACAACAATGATGATGATGATGCCAATAATAATAATTCTTAAACTGTAGCATAGAAGATACAGACATGGCAAAATAAAATCAAATGAGCTCTTGTGTGAATTGCTAAAAGCCGATTTAACCCAAATTGTGATTGTCTTCCATATAGACATTAATTAAAACTTGGATTAAAATTTAGCAAATATTGTCCTTGGTTGCTCACCATAATTTGTGAGATTCGCCCTGTGTAAAGCAGTACTATAGTATATAGTAAACAGGAATTGTGGGTAAAGATTCCTATTTAAAGATAAATATTGTCTTTTTCAATTTATTTCATTAATTTAAACAACATGTATATGTCATGGTAATGTTTCATTTAATAAAAAAAAAAATTATATGTAGAATATCACCATCATCAATAGGCACACATTTAGCTGATGGTTTAAATACAGGTAAATAACTATTGCTAAAACTGCAATTTAGTTTCTATAACTTAGGCAATTCTTTCTTAATGTACTTTAGAGAAACGTTAAAAGAAATAAAGACTACTAGTTCAGCCCGATTCCTACTTACTTTCTGAAGCGGCATACCTCAAGAGTGTATTTTTCTGAGACAGTCTTTTAAACAGATGTTGCTATAACTTGACATTCTCAAATTGTGAATTTGAGGTCCTAAATATTTCGCTGTCCCCAGTCCTGTCTCCAGGTCTCAATGTACAGGTCTAGCAGTGATGATTCCTCTCAAAGCAAAGGGGGTGGTGGGGCGCCATTTACAACTTCACCTAGGGCAGCAAAAATCCTGGAACCAGCTCTGTGTGTCAGTCAGACATAAAATTTTTGTCTCTATTTTTAACATCAGTTTAACTTCCATTTCCTTTTTCTCCTGCTGTATTTTGAAGTTCACAATAAGCACAGTGACTTTAAAGTCCTTCTCACCATGTCCAGTGCTGTTGAAGTGAGCTCCTACATGAACATCTCTGCTGCCATGCTTAATGTAGAACCTGTGTAAGTTCATTCTTTGGCGGAGTGTTTCTCCAGTCCTCAACTCCCACATAGCATGAAGTGCTGGAACACTTCATACACAGAATTAGGTAGACCGTATTAGATGATATGCAGGTAAATGACTTATTTATGAGATCTTCTTGGTGGCTGTGTGGTATAACTACAAAAACTGTATTATAAATGTGAGCACATGTTTTACATCTTTCCTGTAGGCAAGGAGACGTACCGTTTTCTGTTGGTTCACTCAGGGTGCTTCAGACAATTAGTTGATGCAGGTTTGGTGATTGTGTGTATGCCAGGAGGTAAGAATCTAGGAATACAGTACATCTCACAGCATTTCATTATTATTTAGTAAGGGCTGAAACTCTTATAATTTGTGAAGTGCTTCAAGACATGGGTTACAGATGACAACAAGGGGGTGTGCAGTTCTTGTTGTCGGTTTTGTTTTTATATGCTACGAGCTTCTCTTATTCGAGTATCCATTGTTTTGCCTTGTCTAATGAAGTCTTGTCTAAGCTCCTGCAGTTGTTTATCCTGGTTTGTCAAGTCTGTGTAAATACAATTGCTTGGCTAAAAATGATGGAGCGCCTTATAGGTTTGGGGTGGAAGCTATCACTTCTCAGGTATGTCCGTCTCTGTTGATTTGTGAAAACAGATATCACAACGGTGTTAAATTTCAGGTAAATGGTGGTGTCAAGGAAGCAGACTTCTATTTTTGAGTAATTTAGCTTCTGCTTTATGTTGAGGAGGTCTTTCTCACTCACAGTCCAGATTATAAAGTTGTCATCTATGTAATAGAGATACAACAGTGGTTTTAAGACACACATTGACATAAAATCCTCCTCCAATTTTGCCATAAATAGGAAGTTCAAGAAATGCAGAAATGAAAAACAAATCAGACAAATTAATTAAAGAAAGATCGTTATAAGATAACATTAAAATTGACAGATTAATGATTAAACTGATAGTGTTGCTAATTCTGAGCATCTGAACCACGGTTTGAACGAAACAATAGCAAAAACCTTTCATTTATTTATTTACTCATTCTTTTTTCCAATACCTTATGATAGAAATGAGCCTTGGATGGAATGACAAGCATTGTGCCACTTTGGAACTGCATGTCTTTAGGCAAGTGGAACCACAACAACACTCAAAAGAGACTCCGGGCAAGCAGTTGTGCATGAATGCTACCTAATGCATCTAATAATAAAGAACACAAATATGATTACAAATTCATATCAATATTTTTATATTAATCAATTTTTCATCTCAGACATTTTATATCCTAATGCTTTAAGGTTTATATTTAACCATATCTAAAAATATTAGAATAATGTCCCCAGCTACTTCAAGAACATGGGCAATGCTGAAGATACCTTGTTTATGTGCAGCTCCTTTGGTACAGTTGATTAGTTTCTTCATACTGCAATAAAAACATAATACAGAGATTTTTAACTTATTGCTTCACCCATTTGTCATTAACTGTTTTAGCCATTATGTTATCAAAGGCGGTCTACTTTAGCCAAAAAACATGGATTGAATGCTTCTGAAACTCTGCTGGGGCACGTTATTATTAGGGAGATTCTTTACCTCTAAAAAGACCACTTCTATGTTTCCACCTCAACATTTTTTCGCTGAGGTACTTGGAGGAGTATCAAGAAACACATTAACGTGGATGTTGAAAACAGCAAAATCAAGTATTGTGCTATTCCTTCTCACTTAGCATGACAAGGATCAGTTCATTTCTATGGTACAGCCAGGAAAAAAGTGGCAGAGAATTCTGTCATGGTAGAACAACTTTTGAATATGACCTAAGCCCAAGCTGGCCTTAAAAATCGAAGATAGAAGAAAGTGTTGCCACCACAGTGTCATGATTTTGGGTCCTTAAACAGTGCCATTGTTTTGCTGCACTCTGTTTGAAGTGGGAAGTCACAATTTCCAGAGTTTCTAGTGGGAATTTGCAACTGGAACACCCCCTCAATTTCCAACTAGGAAACTCTGGGTTGGTCTGTCAAGCTTGAGGTTGTCCAACTTCATAAAATCGTTGTATATTATACTGTTTATTAGCACTTCCATTTATTTGTGTCATTAAATCAGTCGTACACACAGTACTGCACAGAAATTTCGATATAACGAAAATGGAGAAAAATACATATACTATTGTGACCAGGGTCGCAAGTGATTCGCCATCTCTAACGGCAGAGGTGCAAGGACCGCTCTGTAGCTGCTCTGGTGCGTTCGGTAAACAGTAAACCAAGGGCAAAATAGCTGGTTGTCCTCTGCAGGATCAGGCTTACTGCATAACGTGCTTGTCGAACCATGTTTAGAACATTTAATACTGGGCTTTCACCTGATCTTCCTCTCCAGGTCAATTACAGCAGTGACTCTGAGCCGCTGGTGTACTTTTGTCCTGAAGATGGTAGCTAATGCAGGACATGGTTCCTATCTCATGTGCTTGAGTACTGAAGTAACAGCTCTTGTTTTGAATGAAGTCTTGAGACTTTATCTGTACAGTAATAAAGTACCTGTATATTCCTTAGAAACCTGGACTCTCCTTCCTGACTCTCGTGCAACTCGGTGACCCAAGCTTGACAATACCTGCATAAACAAAAGAGCGCTTCTTATACTGCAAAAAAATATTTTATTTGAAAATGAGACATTAAATGTAACTTTTATTTTTTATAGAAATATGGTATAAATACAGAATGAAAACTGAGATGTTAGATGCAACTTTTTTTTCAGCATATACTCACACTATTTCTCACTTTTTTTGTTCCTTGCAAAGAAAATTTTAAGAAGTGGTATGAAACTCAAACAGTACAGTATCTGCACACGACTCAACTACCCATTTAGTGGAGAATGGACTCAGAATTTGGTTATATGTGTATAATGTCTCACCTACACTTTCTCAGAGACTGCCCGAGACTGTAAATTTTGCAAAAGACTGTCACTTTCTCTTGATTTGTCTGTTGCAGGGTTCTCAAGACTCGGTGAAAGCTTAGGCGTGGCATTAAGTGTTTTTTTTGTATCACATTATTGTATTTGGTGGGCATTTTTGGTTAAAAAAAGTTTATTATACTGAAATTTACCCTTTGCTAAAACAAAATTCGTTAAACATGATGTTGTATGAATGGTTGTCCGAGCCAACAAAAAGTATTTGTTATTCTGAAAATTTAACACTGGAGGCAGTCCTAACAATGAAATTAAGCAATGGAGGCATTTAAGGACCCAAAATCATAACAAAGTTTGACTAAAAGGGAATCATAATGGAGAAACAAACAGTAATGGTGGTATAGAGATGAGTTATAGGTCAGTTCATTCCATGCCTCCTAAACAATTAAACATGAGTAAGGTGTGTGCATGCTGAGTGCCAATAATGTTTACTTCTAAAATGAATCATTACCATCAATCATCTAATGATCCAAGGAGAATCTTGAGCTAATGAATTCAGACTGGGTGAGAGTTATGAAACATTTTGTAACTAGCAATAAAACTTGTGGATACATCAATATGACCAAAAGTGCAAACAGCAGCCAGAACAACAGGAGTGTGCTGATCCTCCACCACCAACAAATTAAAAAAAATATTTTCACACTCTTTTATGATGTTGAGGATGTAGACCATATTAACTGCATACCTCAAAACACAAATATAACCAATTCTATAATGCAAATTTGCTTTGGAATTTGTGGAAGCCAATCAGGGAAGAACAGTGTGGATTTCAGCCTTTTCTCTACAGTTTCACAACAAGGCACCTACTCACACTGCACTTTTTTCAAAGACTGTTAAGCAAAACTGTGAATTCTAAGAAATGGCTCCCTGACTCTTTTCTTCAGAGGCATCTCGTGGACCCCTACTGGGCCACTCATAACCTAGTCTGAAGGTTACCTCCGTGAGATGCACTATGCCAATGATGAAGACGTCAAGTCCTTAAAGAGGAAATGCACAAGCTAGATCAAATGTCTTATCTGAGTGGCATAGAAGACATCTATATAGGAAAATAAAACTTGCTTGGCTTTACTGTTGTTTCTCGTAATAAGTAAAACTATAAAAATGTTTTGATCGCTCCTTGCATATGGAAGGACAGAGTTGAGCAGCCATGCAGCTCCTTAAGGTTGCCAGTGAACGGGAATGCACTAAGAAAGGCCACACTAGTTGATGACTACTGTGGAGACCCAGGAGTTGATACGCCTTGAACGCATGTATGCTAACTTTAGAGACACTTTGTCCGTGACCTATGACTTATCTCATCTTTTTCTCCTTACTGTATGTTCTATACTATGCAAGCTCGTCCTTTAAATTTGAATTTGGTTGTTTTAAGCTTTTTCTGTGAGCACTGCTCCATTCCCAGATTGCTCTATCATAACATTAAGTGCCTGCTGTCTTGCTCTTCCTGATTTTTCATGAAATGTTTGCAGGTTTCTCTCAAATTTCTCTTTTTAATTAAATCCCTTCATTATGGAATCCATCATTTCTAAACTGCATAAAAAGCTTTTGCAATTTACACTTTAAAAAATACACCATATCTAGTCATCTTCCTGACTGATCAGCAAAAATTGCGATCTCACCAAATTCAGAAAAGGTACCAGTACAAGAAAAGACAAAAATGCCATATTAGCACATTTTTCAATAAAAACTATTTAAAGTAATATAAAAGGTGAATACAATTAAAGAAACTGTGCTTAAACTCTCAGCAGTTTTGGTACCATAAACTTGAATATTGTATATGAAAAACACAAATCTATTTGTATATTTAAAAAGGTTTAGAGCACAAAGCCACAATAAACAGTCAACTTACTTGAACCATGTCATGGTTGAATTTCTTTGACATATACTAAAGTCGACAGAGTGAAGATGCTGGATGATAATAAGTCACCAATATCCACCTCTGAACACCATAACCTCATCACCTAATTCAAATACACAAGGGGGCTCACTCAGGGAGAATCGTGTCAGTTATTTTATTCAAAGCTCAAACGTTCTTTTCAATTTTAAAACGCTGTTACACAGACATTGGCAAATGTAAATGCAGAAGCCAAGACAAAGTATAAACATTTCACTTTTATTTTTTTTTTAAACAAAGTGACTGCTCCAACCAGGGATAAACAACTGGTTATCTCAGCAGATCCCCCACACACCCCACCCTCTATCAATACTTACAAAATGAAATAATAAACACACTCCAGTGGGGAGAAGGTCAAGGTGTAAAATGTAAGATGAAAGCTGTCTCATTATGTATGTGTAGTTAATTGGTCACACATCAAGATGATACTTCAAATGGTCCATTTTAATCAGCACCATTTATTTATTTTTTACACTTGATTTGAGATCCTGAAGAACTAAATTGTTGTTTGAACATTAAATTTTAGTTTTATAGGCATTCATTTCAAGCAATATTTATAATTATTTGTTCGAAATCCAAACTTAAATACCTGTTTCAGCTATAAAGGCACATTACGTTTAAAAGCCCTTTATAAAAAAAGATAAAATTCAGGAAAATGATTTTGCTAAAAAGTTACCACATTCTTAATTAAACCCATGCAATGTAATCTTTAATGATAATATGGATTTTATGATTTATTATTGGCAATATGAGATATGAAATGGTATTCTGATACAATAAACTTTAATTAACTCAAAGGCTTAATGTGTTTCTGCCTTCATAAACTGCACTATACAGACTATAAAGCACAATAATTAACAATCTACTGGTGCAGATGGCCTGCTGTGGGGATGTAGCAAGAAAGATTTCAAGGCAAGCCACAACAATAAGAAAAGCGGTTTTATCTTAGTAAAGAGACACCCCTAGCAACTGGTCGCAATGACATAAAATTAATATTTCTGACAAAGAAAGCATGGCAGCTCCATATGAGGAATAAAGTAACTCAGGAGAGTTAAAATTATGAAGAGGAATACGCATCTCTGAAGGGAGCAGGGACCATCATTTTTAACCATTAGAGCTAGTTGTAATTACACAAGGGTGCTGACCAGGGGTGCTCATGCTTGGACAGGTGTCAGTATTGTATTTTCTCTACTGTGGATGATGCCCAGTGAGTAGTCTTGTAGAACCACACATATAATATAAATGTCTAGAGACAACATTGAGTGAATTTTGCTTAAAAGTAGGAGGCAACAAATAGAAAGTTCATTAAATGTGACATTTCTAAACCTATCCACTGCCTCATAAAGGCAGCACTCAGACTACGAGCAATGATTTTGAACTGCAGCGAGCAATGATGGTCTTGTTAATCTGCTCCAACACTGAGAAAGCCTCTGATTACGATGAACTGTCTACAGCCAAAAAGTCTTCTGAAAGACATATAAATGTGCATCAGCACACTGCATATGTTACAAAAACACATAACCTGTTGCAAGGATAAACCTTTATGTAAAATCACATTATACTTTGAAATGTAAAGTTAATTAAAAGTGAAATACATTGTTGCTGTTGTTCACAGTTACGGCAAAAGTGTAGGATGTATGTTTGAAAGAACTGACAGCTATGTTCACGAAAATATGAATTGCAAAATATTAAGTCAAGTAAACAGTGTGTTGTACCTCACCCAAAAGGAGGTGAAAAGGACTAGCGTTAAGAGAGCTAATGATTTAACAGGAAATGCTATTTTGGCACTCAAAACACATAAACTAGTAAATGTGCCTAATGACATTGATAACACTCCAGCAGGACCTTTCCTGAGGCCGCACAGAATTCTAATTCTGATTGCATGTATAAACGAATAACTAAATGAAGTTCATATTACTGTGTACTTGGATATAAAAAAAATGTCAAACCAGAATATAGCTGCAGCATTTTAACACATTGTATATCCACAGAACACAATGTTTATCTAAACTGTATTAGCTGTTGTTACAACATGCAGTGATGCTACAGTTAAATGATATTGCATGGGGCCAGGTAGTACCTGCAGAGGCCTAAGTGTGTGTGTGTGTGTCTGTCTGTTGCTTCTGTCTATGCATTCATTACAAAATACAAACTCCTTGTGCTACTGAGATTCTGAATTGAAAAGTGAATTGAATTTTACTTTTGTATTTTCCCTCAGCATCAAGTTTTCTTTTCATTTTGCTTTTCTCTCTCCCCAAGAGAAAGTTAATTTAATATATTTGTTTAATGATTGAGTAGAAATTGGACATTGCAAACCTGAACGCTTAAAGTGTACAGTCTGGAGGACTTGTGAGTGGATCTTTAGTAAGGAGCTCTGTGGGCGCAGTCTTGTCAGCAGTGGATTTCCTTGTTAATTAATTACAAACTTTTCCATGAATTGTCCCCAGACTTGTATCTTCACTTGAGAATCACTTCTGGCCTGAGGAGTCCACCCAGTGAGGGAATACTGGAGTTCTGCTGACTATATGGAAGGGCAACTAAACCAGTAATTGCCCCACACCTCAATTGGGTTTGACTGGGATAAGGAGGGCACTTCCCTGAGCTACCAGGAAGCAAAATTACAAAGGGGCCTTTGGATTCAAGACACTGACTGCAAATTCAAATCAACAATACCAGTCAAAGAATTTTCACTAAAGAGCAGATGACTGAAACAAAAATTCTCCAGTGTAAAGAAAAACGACTCATGTGGGCCAAATCAAAGAAATGATTAGTTTCTTTCTACCATCTAATTTTGGAATGCCCACCGAAGTCATGTTTTCTATTTAATTATCATTGTTTTTATGAATTTATACTATGCAACTAAAGTTTAGACAAGCGATTTTTTTTTCTTGTTGTGGTTGTATCATAAAGTACTGCCGTCAGTATATAATACATGATTGACCCAGAATAATTACATGAGAAGGAATATGATTAGAAATTTAACTGGATTTTCTGCCTCTAAAGCAAAAAATATTCTCAATGATTGTATGCTTTGGTTTCGACTCCCTCTAGTGTCAAAAATAGTCAAGGAAACTGAAACTGTTAATAAAAGTACTAGAAAAAGTGAATTACTGACATATTCTTAAATATAAGGCATTATGCCTTTCAAATTACAAGTCATTAGATACTGGATGGAAAAAGTGAATACCTTTCCAAACACTGTACATAATTAAAATATCTATAGAGCTAATAATAAATAATTTATCTATCCTATGGAATGCTAAAAAGAACCACTGTCATGTTTATCTAAACATGTCAAGAATAGTCAAAAAATGGTATGAACTTTGCCTTTGCCTAACTGTTTCAGTATATAAATTAACCAAAATGCTATGAAAATATTATAGCTATGGTTACACTGCATACATTTTACAATGAAGTACATTTGAACAAAGACTAGAAGCTCATATTTTCTTTCATGTTAAACAACAAAGTCTTAGTGATAAGTAGGTTCACCTGTAAAATGAATTTTCTTTTAAATGAACAATTTTACCGTTATCTCTGTTAATACTGTAAAACTGCATTACAAGAAAAATATTTATCTAGCTGTTTTAAAAACCCTTTGCCTACAACATAACTAACTTTCACAATATTCATGTAAAATTACTCTAAATGAGCAATCAACCCTGTTTACAAAGAAGCCAAAAAAAAAAAGATTACATTCAAATGTACTCCATTGCTACACTGTGGCCACATTTGGAATGATGTCCTACCCAATGTATTATTATGTAACTTTAAAAACAATGTAATGCACATTCCTTTAATATGCTCAACAGAACATCAAAAAAATGTCTTATACTGTCACAATATAAACATGGGCAGTGGTGTTCGCTGATTCTTTTATTTTTTCTTTATCGTTTGTGTCCAATTACACTGCCTGTTTCTCTTGTGTCATTGCTGGTGGATCAAATTGTTTTTTGCTTTTCTCTATGTCCCAGTTCTTTAGTCCTTCTGGTAAAGTGGTATCTTCTTCAAAACTTCCAGTTCCCTCCACAAACTCTTCATATGTAGACTTCTCCAAAAAAGGCCGCGGGCCTAACAATTCTAGCATATCAGCTTTGTCAAGAACCTCCTTCTCCAATAGCCTCTTTCCCACCTATAGAAATAATTCATAAAACAATTACCTACACTGCAAAATATAACAGTCATTATTTTTAGGAATGGACAGTATTGACATTTAAAGTCTGTTTTTAACACGTTATAGTCCAGAAAATTTTATTTTTGATGAAGCATATAGATACATTTTTATTTAGTTTTCTCTTGTGGTCTTGAACATTATTAGGCAAAGTTGTTAACGACTGGATGCCTTTAGTTGGATTACTTCATTCACAGACTGGATCTGCTTTGTTTAGTGCAAGGTTATTGGGAACCTGAGCCTAGCAATGAAGAGTGTTCCAAAGGAACCAACATTTTTTGGGACAACTTTGCAAAGTACGGTCGCTCATAACTACACCATTCCAATTTATTGCTGCCTGTCAACTTTACAGCATGTCCATGGATAGTGGGAGGAAACTTGAATTCGTAGTGGAATATCATATGAACATACGAAATCCATTCATGTGCAACAATCAAACTGGGCTTCACTGTCATTCCACTCAATAAACTGTAGTGACAGAATCAGTTTTACTGTGATAAGAATTCATTACTGTGTTACTTAAGAGCTCATATTCTCTTGTATCAATCAGTAACAAACTTTCAGATAATACAGTCTGGCAATTCTAAGCTATTAATGTTAACATGTTCTCAAAATAGTATTAGGAATGACAGGCCTGGAAATACAGTGCCTCCGGAAAGTATTTACAGTGCATCACTTTTTCCACATTTTGTTATGTTACAGCCTTATTCCAAAATGGATTAAATTCATTTTTTTGCTCAGAATTCTACAAACAACACCTCATAATGACAACATGAAAAAAGTTTACTTGAGGTTTTTGCAAATTTATTAAAAATAAAAAAAAACTGAGAAATCACATGTACATAAGTATTCACAGCCTTTGCCATGAAGCTCAAAATTGAGCTCAGGTGCATCCTGTTTCCCCTGATCATCCTTGAGATGTTTCTGCAGCTTCATTAGAGTCCACCTGTGGTAAATTCAGTTGATTGGACATGATTTGGAAAGGCACACACCTGTCTATATAAGGTCCCACAGTTGACAGTTCATGTCAGAGCACAAACCAAGCATGAAGTCAAAGGAATTGTCTGTAGACCTCTGAGGCAGGATTGTCTCGAGGCACAAATCTGGGGAAGGTTACAGAAACATTTATGCTGCTTTGAAGGTCCCAATGAGCACAGTGGCCTCCATCATCTGTAAGTGGAAGAAGTTTGAAACCACCAGGACTCTTCCTAGAGCTGGCCGGCCATCGAAACTGAGCGATTGGGGGAGAAGGGCCTTCCTTAGTCAGGGAGGTGACCAAGAACCCGATGGTCACTCTGTCAGAGCTCCAGAGGTCCTCTGTGGAGAGAGGAGAACCTTCCAGAAGGACAACCATCTCTGCAGCAATCCACCAATCAGGCCTGTATGGTAGAGTGGCCATACAGAAGCCACTCCTTAGTAAAAGGCACATGGCAGCCCGCCTGGAGTTTGCCAAAAGGCACCTGAAGGACTCTCAGACCATGAGAAACAAAATTCTCTGGTCTGATGAGACAAAGATTGAACTCTTTGGTGTGAATGCCAGGCGTCACGTTTGGAGGAAACCAGGCACCGCTCATCACCAAGTCAATACCATCCCTACAGTGAAGCATGGTGGTGGTAGCATCATGTTGTGGGGATGTTTTTCAGCGGCAGGAAATGGGAGACTAGTCAGGATAAAGGGAAAGATGACTGCATCAATGTACAGAGACATCCTGGATGAAAACCTGCTCCAGAGCGCTCTTGACCTCAGACTGGAGCGACGGTTCATCTTTCAGCAGGACAATGACCCTAAGCACACAGCCAAGATATTAAAGGAGTGGCTTTAGGACAACTCTGTGAATGTTTTTGAGTGGCCCAGCCAGAGCACAGACTTGAATCTGATTGAACATCTCTGGGGAGATCTTAAAATGGCTGTGCACCGAAGCTTCCCATCCAACCTGATGGAGCTTAACAGGTGCTGCAAAGAGGAATGGGTGAAACTGGCCAAGGATAGGTGAGCCAAGCTTGTGGCATCATATTCAAAAAGACTTGAAGCTGTAATTGCTGCCAAAGGTGCATTGACAAGGTATTGAGCAAAGGCTGTGAATACTTATGTACATGTGATTTCTCAGTTTTTTTATTTTTAATAAATTTGCAAAAACCTCAAGTAAACTTTTTTCACGTTGTCATTATGGGGTGTTGTTTGTAGAATTCTGTGGTAAAAATGAATTTAATCAATTTTGGAATAAGGCTGTAACATAACAAAATGTGGAAAAAGTGATGCGCTGTGAATACTTTTCGGATGCACTGTACCTTTCCACAGAAAACATGAAAATGTAAATAAAACCATTACATACTGCTGCAAACTACCAAATTATATTTCAAATTTACATTCTGGTGTTATCATTAGGATGTGTCAGACCCAGGACATGCTGGATGGATTACACAGCTGTGATGAAAAGTACAATGGACATGTTCATCAAGGTAGCATTGGGCTTTCAATGATTTCTACAACTGTTCTTTCTCTGTGATAGAATGATTGCACAACATATTAAAAAAACAGAAAATTATCACACAAATTTGAATTTATTGTGGGTTTTCTGAAACCATAACATGGTCAAAACTATACATACACCTGCTTGCAAAAATTTCAAAATGTGTTTTAATTTGGTGCTTCTTAACTGCCTGTTAGTGATCATGATTGAGTATGGAACGTCACGTCTTTGAGTTGCTCATTTTAAGACACTCATTGGAAATCCAAGGAGCTCAGTGCAGGTGTAAGAAAATGGATCATAGATTTATCCAAGTCAGGAAAGTATCTCAGAGTCAATTCTAAACAATTTCAGATTCCAAGATCATCAGTTTAAACAACTGTTTTTAAATACAAGTTATCTGAAGCTGTAGTTACTTTACCATGGTCTGGAAGAAGACCCAAACTGTCACACTCAGCTTAGAGCAAACTGGTCCGTATAGTAATATATAATCCAAGAACCACCAAGAAAAAGGTCTGTAGTGAACTGGAAGGTGCTGAAACGCTAGTGTCGCTGTTCACAGTCAAGAGATTTTCACATCACCACAGGCTGATAAGCTAATGTCCAAGAAAGATGCCCCAGTCCAAAATCAACACCTTCAAGCTCACCTAAGTTTGGGGAAGTGCATTTAAGACTGAAGCCTGGAAGCACTTCTTTACGCAAAGAGTTGTAGAACGTTGGAACAAACTACTGAGACATGTAGTTAAGAAACCTTTGAAAACCTTTAATAAGAACCTGGATGAGATATTGGGACAGCTTGGCTATTAGCTAAACAAACAGGCTTGATGGACTGAATGGTCTCTTCTTTTTTGTCAAATTTCTTATGTCCCTATGTGCTTGTTTGGCCAGAGTAACCAAAAGTATGTTTGGAGGAGAAAAGTAATGGCACCCCAAGAACACCAGACCAACTGTTAAGCATGGTTGGGGTCATGCTCTGGTGCAGTTTTGTTGATAGTGGGACTGGTGCACTGCAGAACATGCATGGTATAACAAAGGAGAAGAATTACCTAATACTTCTTCAGCATAAAATTGGACAAAACTGGGTGTTCCAACAGGACAATGATCCTAAACACTCATTAAAGCTAGTTTTGAAATTGCTACTAACATTACGTGTTTTGATTGGTCTCCCCAAAGACCTGAAATTAACTGTACTGAAAACATATGGACTGTGCTCATAAGACAGGTATATGTCAGGAAACCAACAAATCTGGATCAATTATAACAATTTTGCCTAGAAGAGTGGTCAAATATCCAACCAGAATTCTGCCCAAAAAATGTTTTTGATGTCTACCAGAAGCATCTGATCAGGGTGAAACAAGCTAAGTGACATATAACTAAATACTAGGTGTGTTAATTGTTTATTTTTTACTCTGTATGGAATGATTTCAGAAAACCCATAATAAATTAGAACTTGTCATCTAAATGTATGATTCTTTTTGTAATAAAGACTTCTGTTGTACAATCATTCTGTCACAAACAGAGTACAGCTGTACAAATTATTGATAGCCCAATGCTGTCCTTGAATAAATGAGTCTGTTAAATGAGTGTATGGAACTTTTTTCTCAGCTGTGTCTCTTGCCCGACTTAGGAACACCAAGGAATTCCCAAGAACAGCTGGAAACTGTAGCTTGTGATAGGGAAGTTTGGGCTGACCCACTTGGCTTGCTGCCACTGTGATTCTCACCAACAAAATTTGTTTAAGAAGGTGAGATGAAAGGATTTAAATTGAGTAAAGTGTCTGCACATTAAACATGTTTTCAATATTTGTTCATAAGTCCTTAATGTATGCAAGACAGTAGCTACTAACTGTAGGAGTGCTATGAAAATTAGAAATGTATTTGTGATTCCATACAGTAATATTTATTTAAGATTCAATAACCTAGAAATTAAGGTTAACGGATGAGATTTTTAAGGGACCCATGGATGTTTATAATTTGCTTAGCACATCACCTTTTCAACAAGCTCCTGCTTTTCAGTAAGAAGATTCAGCGTCCTTTCATGAGCAGAGTTAATGAGGCAGCGGACCTCTTCATCAATAAGCTGTGCAGTTGCTTCACTATAGGGCTTTTCCAATACCATCTCCCCTTGTCTGGGAAGGTCAAAAGAAACCTGACCAATCTTATCACTCATACCAAACTGGACAACCTACAGCAAAAAAAAAAATTATGAAGACAGTGTCAAAAACACCAGTTCAAAATGAAAAACACACAATACATATATATAAATAACCAAACTACTATGTGTAACCCATTAGCTGTGTAAGGTGGGTTATTAGTGTATTAACATAAACTCAAACAATCTGCTCGTCTGTGTTATATTTTCAGTTTATATTTAATATGAATAATATACTTTTGAAAACAGATAATCCCTTATAAAGGGGCTATAATAAATCAAATGGGTATTTATAAAATGATAGAATTTTTGAAGAAAATACTTAAAAAAAAAAAAAACAAAAAAAAACACATGCCATGCCTGTAAAAAGTATTCACTGCCAAATCCAACCCAATGTGATTCAATGTTGTATAATAACAACATGTGGAAACTTCCAAAAGGTGAATATTTTTTATAGATACTATATTACAGGACAGACAAGATAAATATCCCATGTGGATTCTAGCTCACTAACACACCTACATTTTTTGATATTGGTGCATCAGCCCTTCATGTTTCTTAGTAGATTGGTCTTTTACTGTGGAGATTCTTTTGTTGTCACTGGCTGATCCTGTTCCAATACAAACTGAGTTGTACAAGTATTCACACCTTCCCATAGTTTAAGAATGTATTAAATGCAAAATATGTCAAATTATTTATGATGGGTAATTATTTTTGCACACACAAAACCCATATAATATAATAGGGGTGTTCAAATATAAACAGGAATTTAAGAGCTACACTTTATTTACTGAATACATAGAAACAACTTACACACTATTTTTCTATGTAGTCTCCTGCCACTGCAATACACTTATTCCAGCAGTCAATAAGCTTCTTAATTCTAGAAGAATATAAAAGTCTTTTGACTGCACATTGAACCATTCTTGTAACAGCATCAATAACCTCCTTGTTAAACTTGAATTTCTTCCCTCCTAAAAATTCCTTAAGTGGACCAAAGAGATGACAGCTCCTCTCTGAATAACTTGCACCAATCATACACTCTAGACTGAAAGAGACACTAATCCCCCAAACTGATTTTTAAGTCTCAAATAAATCTGAAATGGAACGACTCCTTTGTTTGTCAAAAACACTACTGTGTACCTCCTGCTCTGACATGTTGATTACAACTGACAAGAACAGGGGAATGAGCGTCTAGCACTACTAGTGACAAGTTCAAACATGCATATGTTTGTCCAATGAGCCATGTCTACCTTGCACTCTTCATAAGAACAGCGCATGAAAATTCCTATTTATAACTGAACACCTTTTGTATATCAGCATTTAATAATACCATAGAATGTTAACTAACAGGAATCTAATACTTATTGATATTTTTTGATCAAACTAAAATGGAGGATACCTGAGCATAAGCACTCTGAGTAATCTTTTTCAAGTCATCCTGAGCACCTGTGGTGATTCTTCCAAAGAAGATCTGCTCAGCAACACGCCCACCGAGCATCATGCACATGCGATCAAATAGCTGCTCCCTGGTGTACAAGTACTGCTCTTTGGGAAGATACTGAGCATACCCCAAACCTTTCCCCCTTGGAATAATAGAAACCTAAAACAAAAATACAAAAAAAAATAGCAGAGAAACAATCAATTCCAGCTCATAAAATGCATTGTTTGATTTTTGTTTTATTCTTATCTGGTTTGTAGGGAGCTGAAGATGACGGTAGAGTAATAACTAGTGAGGCAGAGAACAACTCATGCTGTAATGCCAGTATGGTAACTTCATTAAATATTTATGTGCAGTCCTATTAATCTAACATCATCTGACATTGATCTGTCTTTAGATTTGGTGTGGAAATAATGAGGAGAACACATTTCACAAAGAAGGAAATAAATCCATTTAGGATTTAGGAGCTGTGAGGGAGCAGCGCCATCTGCTGCCCATTGACAACAGCCATTTATAACTTTGTTGTGCATACTTTCTCTTTTCCTATTCATGATCTCTAAATAACATGTACAAAGTAAAACGATGTAATCTAATTATCACCTAGATAACACAAACTTCCAGAATAATTAGTATGGTTCAGTAGTGGCAAGTTGTTAAGTTCTAGGAGAAGTAAAACAGAATCAACCTATAGAATTCCCAACCACTTAATTAACCATGGAGATAGTTATAGTATTGGAGATTCACCAATATAGCATTTTTATTATAGTGAAAAAGATATCAAAGTGATCTTTTACAAATTAAGCATGAGTGGTGATGTTCTTTTTTTGATATCAAATATTCTCCTGGGAGTTCTTTCAGAAAAGCTGTGGGCATTCCATTTGCATTATATTACTTAGACATGAACATAGGTATTACCTTGTCTTTCAGACAACCAACAGTATGCTGGTTAATGTGTTGCAATTTTAAATGAGGCCCAACTTTAGTTATGACTGACAGTGAAGTTAAACATTTCCCAATTCAAACCTATTTTGTATTGCAACAGACTATTAATTCAACTCTCAATAATGAGTATGTGAAACAATCTTTTTGATAATCTCTTACATTTCTTTAGAGTGTGACACAGCATTTTAGACTATACAGTCTGAATATAATTGCCTGTGCTACATACTGTATTCCTGATTATGCTTAATAAAGTTTATCCTCATGATTGACTCTTTAATCAATTAACTTGGCACCAAGACTTTTTAAATCTTTATTTCTTTTTCTACTGCATGACTCAGCTTCTCAATTTTGTCAGCTTAAACAATACATACACTGCATATTTATTATTAAAAAACAGTTCTTTTGTAAAATAACATGGGTGGTAAAACAAAAAATGCATTTGAAAACCAAAACACCCCATCACATATGTAAGAATTTTTACAAAATATTTATTGAAAACAAATGCATATAGCAACTAATAATGAACAGCATGAAGGCATGGTCAAGAGCTTTCAGCTGCTGTTCTAATTGACAAGATGTGTGATCTGAGTGATTTTGACAAATATATGATTGTTGGTTTCAAACATGGTGATTCTAGCATTTTAGATTTTTACACACAAAAAACTTCTGCCGTTTACAGAGAACGACACAGTAAATAAATAAATTAATAAAAAGCCTAAGTAATGTTCCTATAACCTTGATGAACTCATACCTCAGAGAATTTAAGCAGTTCACAAAAGTGGATCCAATCTGCTACTATATATTGGAAATTTTCCTAAGAATGTGGCTGCTTGAGTGTATTTAAACAATTTTCAATGTGTGCTTATGTTTGGCACCCATCAATGACTATTTGTTTCAAGAACCATTTAAATAAACATCCAATAGGAAGGCAATTAACACATATAGGATTGGATGAAGTATACAGTACACCATAGTTTCTTTCTGTAAGAGAAACATACATGTAGCATACTTTAAAATAGTGGGTATAAAATCACAAGAATAGCCTTCAAGTGTAGTACTTTAAGCACAAGTTTCAAAGCTAGGACTTAAGTTAGACTCACAGATTTATTAATTCACTCATTCATTTATTTTCTGAACCTGCATACCTGGATTACAGGTTTGTGAGCAGAGGTCCAAAATAAGCATTAAATATTTATTACCTTGAGCAAAGGATCAGCATGTTCCAAAAACCAGCCAACAACAGCATGGCCAGCTTCATGATATGCAACAGTTTTCTTTTCAGCTGGCTGAAGAACCTGGGTCTTCTTTTCCAGACCTGATAAAATGTTAAATGGATATTTGTTGTACATCAGAAATGTATTACATAATATTTTACACAAGCAGATGATGACTCACAAATATTATAGTATGAATTGCAGTATTAAAAGATAACTTTTTCATGTCAAAGTTACAAATATGCTATATATGCATTTGTCATGTGAAATTGTATTCTAAAGTCAAGTACTTTCAATAAATTAAAAAAAGTCTTGACCACTCTGGTGCTTTACATTGCAGTCTATGGGGCACTGAGAAAAAACTTAAAAACGTACTAAATAAGCTAAGACAGTTAAGGTTATTGACTGTTAAGTATATTGGCTTTTGCAAATTCTCACATACAGTAAATACTGAACTAAATCAAAAAAAAACCAACCACATGGCATGAAAAGTTTACTGCGATTTGGTCTTCTGAGAGGAAAACACCCCCAGGGTGGGGGTGAAGATTAAGTGCTAAGCTACCACGCATGGCTGGTCTTATTTTAAAGTGGCTGAATTTCATAATACTGATGTTTTATTTGTTTAAAAACAGCATGTATAAACAATTTACGATGTGTGTGTAATCTCAAGATGAAGATAAATGTGGATTTCATTAAGTTCTGTACATTTTTGTCTGTATAGGATTCAAAAAATTTCTTGAATTCTTATACAATATTATAAATACATTCTATTTCAATTAGGTTATATGTGTTTCAGTTTAATTATTTTGATTCTACATGAGATCAAAATGCAATACTAATTAAAAACACCATTGTAGCATAAAAGAACTGCATAATATGAAAAGTAAGGCTGGGAGCCAACAAAGCACTTAAGAAATGTAAATACATTATATATAAAACTGCTTCAAAGTGGACTAGAGCAATAAAGATTTGTAACTATTAATTTGTTTTTCAAAAAGACAGTTACACAGAAAAGATGCCCTATATATGATCTCATCCTTAATGTTAATTAAATTTCTTACAATATGAATTACAGATCAGTACTTGTAAACACATTTGTTACACCTCAGTAATACAACAGTTATCCTCCATATACTTCAGAATGTAAACCTTGTATGACAAATAAAGTTCTACCTATCTATCTATCTATCTATCTATCTACTTGAATCCTTTAAGTTTCTTACCTCCAATTACACGCTCAATGGCTTGCTCAAAGTGTTTTGAAAGTATGAACTCATTTAGATGCCTTGCAGCAATCAGAGCAGCTTCATTGCACACATTAGCAATATCCGCTCCTAAAAAAATAAATAAATAACCAATGTTTGCTCCTTACTGACTAATGATGTCATAATGCATACAGTAACAAGGTATTCTAAAATTTGTAAAAAAATCCAAATTGCCAACCCACTGCGAGTTTATTTTAGGGCTAACTCATGCACAGTCATACTCACACAACTGCATACAATTACTATTGATATACAGTGATCCCTCGCTATATCGCGCTTCGACTTTCGCGGCTTCACTCCATCGCGGATTTTAAATGTAAGCATATCTAAATATATATCACGGATTTTTCACTGGTTCGCGGATTTATGCGGACAATGGGTCTTTTAATTTATGGTACAGTACATGCTTCCTCAGTTTGTTTGCCCAGTTGGTTTCATACAAGGGACGCTATTGGCAGATGGCTGAGAAGCTACCCAGTCAGAGCACGTATTACATATTAAATAAAACTCCTCAATGATATACGATTTGCTTCCCGCGCGGTGCTTTGCACACTTCAAAGCTCTAACAGCCCGTATTGATTTTTGATTGTTTGCTTTTCTCTGCCTCTCTCACTCTCTCTGACATTCTCTGCTCCTGACGGAGGGGGTGTGAGCAGAGGGGCTGTTTGCTTAGAAGATACGGACGCTCCTGTAAAAAATGCTGAAAGACTACCTTCACATTGATCCCTTCATTGCGGCGGCTTTATCGCGGGTGCTTCGTATACTTAAAAGCCCAACAGCCCTATTGATTTTTGATTGTTTACATTTCTCTCTCTCTGACATTCTCTGCTCCTGACAGCACTCCTTTGAAGAGGAAGATATGTTTGCATTCTTTTAATTGTGAGAAAGAACTGTCATCTCTGTCTTGTAATGGAGCACAGTTTAAACTTTTGACTAAAGGGTGTTATTTCATGTCTAGAGGGCTCTAATAATGTTAAAAAACATATTTAGAAGGTCGTAAACAGATTTTCTATGCTCTAACTGCGAAAATATTAGATTTATAAATAAAGAATCCTACTTCGTGGAAATTCATTTATCTGTCTGGAGTGGATTAACTGCGATAAACAAGGGTTTGCTGTATAACTGTGCGGAGAATATTTATAAACAGTGCGGGAGAGTTTCTAAGGGCTTAAAATATATAAAAAGAACCATACAAACATATGGTTTCTGCTTCGCAGATTTTCACCTATCGCGGGGGGTTCTGGAACGCAACCCCCGCGATCGAGGAGGGATTACTGTATTTTAATAATAAATGTAAAAACAAATCAGAAACTAAAGCCAGTATAAATACATAACAATTATATTTATATTCAATCATTATTATAATCTTTTCCAGATAAGCTTATGGCTACAAAGTATTTTCTTACAGTTACTGTTTAATTTAAGATGGGAGTTTAGAAAAAAAAAACTCAACTTTTAACAACTGCATGTGATAATTTTTCATATTATATTACAATTCTGATCAAGATGTAAAAATAAACAAATGCAAGTGTCACAAAAATACTACAATTGTACTACTAATTGTACTACTCATCTATTAGACCATAATTTGGTATGAAGAGCAACAAGAAAAAAAAGAGACCACAAAAAACAAAGATGCCACATTATACAATAAAGGAAAACTGAAGTATCAAAAGTCTTACTAAAATAATGATGGAACATTTTCAAAAAAGATAGAGAGAAGGTTGCAAAGACAAAGAAAATTTACAAGACAAAGAGAAGTTCTCTATAGAAAGCAAAATTTATTGTAGAAAGCATCTAGGCTCATTTCCTAGAGATCCATAAACCAGTTCTATATAGAGAAAAACCAGATCTATTAGCAATGAATATTGTTTCACCAAAACAAAGCCCAGGCAAAAAAAAATATAATGTTGCTTATTTAATTCTACATTATTAAATGTAGCCGACTGTGACCTATGACATTTATTCTCAGCAACTGAATGATACAGGATTTAAAGATCAGTAAGATGATTAAAGTCTATAAATGGAACACTTCTCAACTGAAAAAGCGCACACACACATGATGTGTACACTCTGGTACAACTTCGCATTTTTGCACAAAACTGTTTTGGAACAGTGCTTATAAGGAATAAGAACCAAGATTTATATACTACTAGCCATCCCCCACAGCTCCACCCGTGTAGTAGTGAAAAAGAACAAACTTTAAAAATCAATAAACAAACAGGTATCACTAGCTAAGGGGAGGCAAGGTCTGCTCCAAAAAATGGCCTGAGGTAGGTGATTTGAATGGAGGCTAGCGCGTGAGTGAGGGTGGCCTTGCCCAGTTCCCCACTCCTGATGTCATGTTTCCCCCTCCCCTCAGCCCGCAGCCTCTGTCTCCGATTCAAAATGAATAAATTACTCTAGAAAGCGAACTATGATACTTAGCGTGATGAAAAGTCGCAAAATCAACCAGAATGTTTAAGCAAATTATAGAAAAAAACCTGATCTAAATCTGTTAAGTAGTTCTCTCATTAAAAGCGGAGCAGACAGACACAGAGACAGACAGAGGTTGGATTTTATTTATATATATATATATAAAGAGAGAGATATATTTAAAAAAATAAAATTTGTGGCTTTACTTCAGTACCATGGAATTTCACTCATTTCACAGACGTTTCAAACACATTTGCTGCAGTTCGAATAATTCCTCCTGCATTATGTACTATAACTATTCTTCAAATCATAAAATTTTTGCGACACACTTCAAGTGTTTATGAACATGAATGTGTAGAAAACATAACCATATTGCTTACCAGTGAAGCCAGGTGTAAGGGTTGCAAGTTTTCTCGCTAATGCATCTTTCTCAATTTGTGAATCCAGCTTTAGTGGACGAAGATGTACTTTGAAGATAGAAGCTCTACCTTTGATGTCTGGTGGACCTGAGAAGATAGTTTTATACAGGAAAGATAAAACAAAGTAAGATATACAAAGTCTCCCTGCAAGTTTTTGTTTGTGAAAATGATGAAAAAAGCAAGTAACTATATGGGGTGAGGCTTCTGATGAATATGCAAAGGCTTGTTGAACTAAAAGAAAAGTAAAACACTAAAGTACAATTATTACCAAACTGTACTATGTAAGAAATGTTACCAAATTAAGTCATTTCATGACTCTTAAGAAGTAAAATAAAAATTAAGCAACCACCACACATTAAATTTCTGCCATCAGTGTCCCAACATGCTGTTTATAATGGCTGTGGGGTTCATTAAACCAAATTGCTGGGAAACATAAAATTTCGTTGGTTTGTTAGGAATAAATATCATAAGCCAAGTAGTAAAAAAATTCTTGCTTTTTCAAAACAACAGAAGCATTTTTCTTAAATATAATTAAACACAGTAGAACCCTGATTATTGTGGCCAAATTAACAGAGGTTCTGCATTATCTGAGGAAAATCTGTAAGTGTAATACACTACTTTTCATACAATTCATAAAAACACCAAGCGCATACGGTATTTTTAACCTTGACTATACTGAGTGAGTGGTCAAAGAGCTGGTGACTGTGGGAATGTGGGTGTGATTAACTCACCCTCCCTAACTACAACCTTCAGCTACAGTCTTTGTGTTACCAACACTGACTGTGTGTACATGCTCTAATGTTTCATTCCCTTAGGAATTTTGTGTTTATAAGACAATGAGGAGTCTAAGCAGTCTAAATTCCATTGAAACAACACTTTTGCATATTGATCAGCAGTAATACACTACACACCCTTCAACATTTTGATTCCGAGGTGACTGCAAAATATAGTATTTACTAAGGTACAAAAAGAGGCTTAAAAGTGATACTGTACCATACAAACTGACAACAATTTTTATATTTGCAATTTTTTAATCCAAAATGGTCATGGCCACTCATTTTACTGGAATGTTCAATTATCCAAATTAGCATCAGTCTGGGTTCTATTGTACTATTGCTGCATTTAACACTACAAATGAGACTGGTCACTAAATACAATATATTTGATGTTTTTCTGACATTTCACTTGAAATGTGCAGCACAGACACACTGGGGCATGTATTATATCATCATGATAAGAAAATGCTTTCATTACCAATATAAATCTGTCGGTCAAATCTTCCTGGTCTCATTAGAGCTGGATCCAAGATATCCGGTCTATTGGTTCCCGCAAGAACTACAACATTTGTGCTTGAGTTGAAACCTGAACAAAATAAAAATAGGAATCTGGTTTAAACACTGTAAAACTTTATTGACCTTAATCATTGAACAAAATAGTGTTTTTTTTCATAGACTTTGCTGTGATTTCAAATTATTTATTCATTCTTTAAAAATACTGTGGCATCTTGGAATCTACTTGGCACCTACTATGCACACTGGTTCTTTTCCATGTTCTGTTTTTATCTTTTAGACTCTTTTAGAGATGAAAACTGGCCAAGTCATTAGGTTAACAAAAAAACTGTACAAACTGTAAAAGTAACTTTAATATATTATCAGTACATAAGTAAAAATCACTCTACTAGGCACCAAAAACCCAGATCAAGCCCATATGACACTGTAGTAAATCATTTCAATTAGGCTGTAACTTTTAATAAGGAATAAATGTTTCTGCGCACACACAATAGCAATCCTATTAACCATAATTTGAAGGCAAAGTGCAAAGTACTTGGACCCCCATTTGTTATAATAGCTTTATTTTCCTTCTTTCTTAATTTCCTCTTCCAATAAACCTACCAAAGCATTGCCTCTGTACCAGTTATAGGAATGTTTTACTTCCATGGAAGTACTCTTTAAATCTATGAACTTACTGCATGGCTAACAGTAACGAACCTGTCAGCATATGGTATGTCACAGAGACATCTATGATGAGGGGGCTGTTTTATGGTGCTGAACTTCAATATTTCAGACAATTTTTTGAGGGGAAAAAAATTCTTTGATGCAAATGAAAAAAAAAAACAAAAACATCTGGAATATTTGGAGTGCATTATTGGACTTGGCCTTTATGACTAAAATCACATGCCACATGAACACACTAAGTCATAGCTCTAAAATAGAGTACAATTTCTTTGTAATGTGTTGCCTGTGATTAAAGACTTCAAAAACTAAATTACACCACAGTACATACAGTATGTGATAAAAAAAACACATTACATTTTCAGAACTAACAATAGTAACCATAGATATTGCTGAACTGATGTTGCATTTCTGTTAAATGCATTTAAGGAAGTAAAAGAAGTGCATTTGGGAGGTTGGAGTCTGAAGCGAGATTCCAGAATAGGATGTGATGTGGTGCAAGTGCAAGGTCTTTCTACAGTTCCTTAACTGTACTTAATAACCATTTTTCTGTGGCTATCTCTTCCCTGATTCCAGTCATCACTCATTTCTGTCCTGCTGAACATGCTGTATTAAAAAAATGACATTAATAAGAAGCAGATGCGAGAAATGCAATGTCCTTTTGCCAGCATATACACTTTGCATATACACTTGTGAATTTCCATATTTTCCATGATGAAGATAAAATATAAAACACAATGACAATACCACAGTTGCTTAATTTCCATTAACCACTATTTTAGCATTTAATTTTAACTTCTATACAGTGTGTGTGTGTAGGTATACACATACAAAATTTGATTATGTTAACACACAGCCAGTGACTAGGTCTAATCACTGTGTTTTCATGATGTGAGCATAAAAAATAATTGAAACCTCATCTTCCTTCTTATTTCCCCAACATTTAAGTAAAAAAATGGATTTCCAGTACTGAATACATTTGCTAAATACAAACAAATATTTAACTAGTGCAATATCTAAAATAAAAAAGCACTGAACAAATTTAAAGTGCTCCCTTTTATTTTAATAGCTATAAAAATCAAATACAATTGTGATATAAATAAAGAGATGCAACACAGAGACTGAGGGATCAATAATAAATTAAATAATCAAAATAACTGCAAAAAAATATTTTTACCCCCAAAGATTTGAGTACAAAATCTATCATTTCCTTATTGTTTTAGGATAAAATAAAATCTTGTCGCTGGTCTAAGCAGCCTGTCTGGAAAGTGCATTTCCATCCTCTGAGCTTTTTTACACATGCCAATGAGTGACTAAATTATATGTGGTGTTGGCAATATGTTTATGCAAATTACCTGGTATAGACACAGCAGCGGATTAGGCAGCTGTCTCTCCTGACAATGATGAAGTAAAGACCATGAATAGCTGCCTTCTGCTGCATTTGAACCCTATCACGGCATACTGTAGCTTCTTAGAACACACAGTGCTGAACAGGCATGGGTTCTTGTAATTTGTAAAATGGGCCAAAACACTGTGAACCCTCCTCTTTCCTCTAGTCAAGATTGCCTTCATTTATTTTTAATACCTCTTTCTACTGCATTTGTGTATTTCTCTCCAGCCTTAACCAACTCCATCTCAAGTAGAGATTCTGAAACATGCTAACAGCACACTCCCTACAACTCAGAGAAAGAAGCTTACTGATGGCTGGTTAACAGATTACCCAGCTTGAATACCATTGATAACTGCATATAATACTAACAGAAGACTGGTTATAATGTTTTCAAAACAAAAACCTGCACTGTTGCATTTTTATGTTGTTGTTTGCTTATTAATCTAATTCAGCTATATGCTGGAAATTTAACATGTTGATAAAAAACTTTAAACCTTGCAAGTTACATTACAGATACTGAAGAACTTTAAATTCTTCAAAAAAGTTTTCTAAACATCTAGGGCCTAATGTATAAATAGAAATGTAGCATATACCGTTTCCAAGCTCACAACGCGATATATAAAAACTAAACTTGGTGTAAAGCCACACACATTCTCATAGCAGCACAATACATTGCGTACACACATTTTCTGCTCTGTTTTCCAAACTGCTGGTGCCCAGAGTCAAAGCAGTGCTACTGTTTGTGTGTGGTTTCTCTTTCTTTTTTAAATTCACATTCCTGACAGTGCTTTATAAAATACACTGATATTAACTGCAAATTGTTTATAAATTTAAGGCACCTAATTGTAATCAACCTGTAACAATATAATGGTCCACGAAATGACCAAACTATTTCAAATACCATAGCTGCTTTAGCGTTGTTACTCTCAGGGCACCACTCGGAGAATTTTAACCCACTGTATCAAGTGTGGAATCACAGTCATACAGCAAAAGATCGGAAAGATCTAATGCGAGATTGTGTCAAAAGTGCAGGGGATTATTGGGATACAGCTTCCAGCCCTGGAGAACATTTATAGCACATGCTCCCTCAGCCATGTGCACAGTTTATTTGATCTTCTCCTATTTAGGAAACACTTCAGAGCCTTTCCTGTTGGGACCTTGCAGTTCAGAAACAGTTTCATCTCAAGAGCTATAAATGCAGTGCTGGTAGAACTGTTTGTACTTATAAACAACTAGCAGAATACCCGCGCTTTGCAGCAGAGAAGTAGTGTGTTAAAAAAGGTATGAAAAAGAAAAGGAAAAATTTTTAAAAATAACGTAACATGATTGTTAATGTAATTGTTGTATATTTTATATATATATATATATATATATATATATATAGCAAAATACATATCTATATACATATCTGCATATACACATATATATATGCATACCTATCTACATCATATATACACACACATATACATACATACATACACAGACACACACATATATATAATTTGTGTGTGTGTATGTATGTATGTGTGTGTGTGTGTGTGTGTGTATACACATACATACAAACATACACACAGGTATATATAAATATATGTGTGTATATATATATATGTATGTGTCTATATGTGTGTGTATAGCTTTGATCACTGAGTGCAAGGGAAAAATAATAAAATGTAGTCTATAAGTTATTAAACAGTAAAACATTAACGTTTTAAGAAGTAAAGGTACATTGAGCACTACTGGAGTGGTTGCGGGTAAACTACATTTTAAAGACGGTATAACAGAAGAGGTAAGTAGTACTAACAGCAGCTAAAATGTATATGGATCATCTCTCGGTAGTAGATCCCTTTTGAAAGGCGCTACACGACGGCTGTGGTATAGAAATTACATTTTCTATGTGAAAGTCCAAATTTCTGCCTCTGGTAATGTGCCTTACCAGCAATTAAAGAAAATTAGTTTTGTGTCCTCTGCAGTGTTAAGAGAGAAAGGCTTTAGTTTGGGATAAAAGGAAAAAAGGTGTAAAGAAAGGAAAGTTGCCTTTTTCTTTTATATAGTATAGAGAGATGTGTTCGGTGACGATATGAGCGCCTTTTGGGGACAGTCGCGGTGGGTCTTGTGCAGACTGGTGAGACGTCCCAGCTATTAATTGGCTGTGATGGCACTGTCAGTCCTTCACTCCTGTGCGTGTCTTCATAATCCGAGCTGACGACCTCATAATCGTATACGTGCAAAATAAAGTGCGAAGCGCCTTAATATTATTTTGCCGCGGTGTAGAAAAGGGGTCCCGTGTTTGCACTTGTCTGGGCTATAGCTCAGGGGGAGGATGAAAAAAATTAAAAGTGCTCAGTCAGCACCTGAAAGGCCGGCACAGCTATGCGCGCGCGCCGGCTGCTCGACTTTTGCTGGGCAGGAGACGCCAGTTTTTGCAGACACGTTCACATGATCAAAAGTCTCCGCGCTCTTTGGAGGTCATTCATATACAAAATACCCGCGCCTCGCAGCGGAGAAGTAGTGGGTTAAAGAAGTAATGAAAAAGAAAAGGAAACATTTTAATAATAACGTAACATGATTGTCATGAGTGTTGCTGTCATATATATGTCTGCCTAAATAAGTCACCCTCGCTTCGCTCTTACTTTTTTACCGTTCATTTAATCATGGCTAGTGGCGGAAAAATTATAAAATGGAAGGAGGATTACACTGAGTATGGCTTTACCAAAACAATTATTGATGGCGAATCGATTATTCATAAAGCTTGAATTGGTGATCTGTTTTTGTGTGTTAACCTCATATTTTTTCATACTTCTTCTCAAACCAAGGTGGTGCGAGGCTAAAATGAATTGGGATGTGCTGATCAATGTAATCGGTGTACCAGGAAATCATGCATTGACAAAACTTTGATTGTAATGCAAAGTGTGATTAAATGCATTATTTTTTAACGCGTTATGGAGCACATGCATCGAAGCTTCTCAGCTGTGCTTGTGCTAAGAAAATTAAACATTTTAAAAATAACGTAACACGATTGTCAATTGTCAATGTAACCTTTTGTAAGTAGTGCCTGGAGGATTCAGTGTGGAGAAAGTCTAGAGACAGCGTGTGTATTAACTTGTGGATTTCTCTGTATTTGGTGGCAGTGTGACGAAGTTGCTTCGGAAGACGGCGTTAGCCGCGGAGCTCAGCTCAGTGCGAAATGAGGTAAATGGGAGGGGAGATGATGACGTGACTCCCCCACCCGCCTTAACTGTCAATCCCCCACAAACACAGTCTCTCGGAATTTGCATAAGCACACCCCTTCACCTGCAATTTTAACTTAGTTACAAAGTGATCAAAACTCTCGTTTATATCCTGCGTCCTCTCATTAAACTTGTATCCCGCATTACCCGTGGGCATGCAAAACGCCAGCGGCAGCCTGTCTATTAAGTTAATTTAAAGTTTCGGTTTATACCTTGCTTTGTTTCCGAAGTAGCTGCAATGATGAATATGGTAGTATATGTCACTCGCTCGCTTCTTATTGTTTCGCTGCCTTCTCAATTATATAATGCATGTTTTGTTCAGCGTATTTTGGAGCTCTTCCTGGTTTTCTACATAGTGCGTTGACAGTCAGTTCACGTGATTACGTGGGCGGCGTGATGATGTCACACGAAACTCCGCCCCCACGGCGGTCAAGCTCAACTCCATTACAGTAAATGGAGAAAAATACCTTCCAGTTATGACCATTACGCGTAGAATTTCGAAATGAAACCTGCCCACCTTTTGTAAGGAAGCTGTAAGGAATGAGCCTGCCAAATTTCAGCCTTCTACCTACACGGGAAGTTGGAGAATTAGTGATGAGTCAGTCAGTCAGTCAGTGAGTGAGGGCTTTGCCTTTTATTAGTATAGATTACCTCACTGTAAACTTGCACTACAGTTGTAATATTGTACAACCTGAGCCACTTTATGAACCATTTGTACTATCTTCACTATATGTAAATGTATATTGTACTTATGCTTTCATATTGTATATTGTTCATTGTTTTTTATCATATTATTATTATTATTATATTATCAGAAAATATGTTTATGAAGGATTTGCATATTGAATCTTATTGTACCATACAATAACAATAAAGGAATTCAATTCAATAGAAGAGAGCAATTATTTATAAAGGATGATGACTGGCTTCTGGCTTCTCGGAGCTTTTGATATCATTTTTAAGATGAAATGAATTAAAGTATGTATATTACATCATACCGATAAAATTTTTAACTTCATTTAAATAATCCATACTGTTGATAATTAAACATGTGGGCACGGTGGCACAGCAGTAGTTATGAGTTGGCACCCTATCCAGGGATTGTTCCTGCCTAGCGCTATATGCTTGCTGGGATTGGCGCGACCCTGGATGGATAGATGGATAGAATAATGAAACATGTACTATGAAGACATTTCAATGTTCCTTAAAGGTTTTGAAGAATCGGCGTTCTAAGCTTGACATTTATTACAGAGCTTATTGTGTGGCAACTGGTTACGTGGAGAAAGAAAAGGAAGGACAGGAATTGGGGGTTGGTATGTTTTAAAGAGACAGTACTACTGCAATAAATGATTTCATCAAGGGTCGTGCACATCCCATCAAGTATGTTGCGGAAGACAGGAACAATCTCTGAACAGGGCCCCAGCCCAACACTACCACTGAGCCACAGTGCCACCATGTTTAATACATGCTTTAATTCATTCAATCATGAAAATGATATGAAGTATACATCTTAGTATTTAAATTGTTCAGAGAGCTGTAATGTCACAAATGTAATGTATTCTGTGTCCTGTCGGAGTAAGAGAAAGCCCGTTTAAGAAGCACATAGTGATTCACAAACTTAGAGCACATACCATGTTTCCCTAAAAATAAGACCGGGTCTTATATTAATCTTTGCTCCAAAAAATGCACTAGGGCTTTTTTTCAGGGGATATTTTATATTTATTCATGTACAACAATATACGTTTATCCAAATACAGTCATCTTCTTCTGGAATATGTCATAACTCTCCACATTCAAACCCTGAATTGTAGCCTGAATTTCTTGCTACTGCAGCTGCTTTTAGGATCCTCCAGGATCGATGTGCATGCTTCGATGTTTGATAAATGGTTCGATGTGGTGGAGCAAAATGCTGACATGCAAATGTATTCATGTTGCTTTTATATTCAAGCGTCGCATATTCCCCAAAGTAATGACATAATACATTTTAAAAGTCTCAAATATCATCTTCTGTACCGTCTTTTTTCTTTTTTGCACCTTCACAATACCATCAAAATGTACGGCAGTGTATTTGAGGCACAGAGAAAAATAAACAAGGATATAATGAAAATGTCTATTTTGTGATTAAAGTGAAAATTTCGGCTTTAACCTTGAAATGTCCACTTTAACCTCGTAGTTTATCATTAAAGCAGACTGTCGTAAATGTCATCTTTTAACCGACCCAGTTGTTAAATCTCTACGTGCTTCTGGGGATTCCTCCTGACCTGACAGCAGCGGCAAGCAGCAATAGATCGCCACACAGAATACATTACATTTATAATATTCCAGCTCTCTGCACATTTAGAATTCTTAAGATTTATACTTGATATCACTTTCATTATGAAATGCATTAAAATATGTATGTTACATTTTACAGATAAATCGTTAACTATGTTTAAATAATGAATACTGTTAATAGTTACACATATGGGGGTGGCACGGTGGCAGAGCGGTAGTGCTGCTGTCTCACAAGGAGTCATGTCCCTTGTGATCCCTGCCTGGAGTTTGCATGTTTTCCTGGTGTGTTTCCACAATGTGCTTGGTTTTCCATCCAAAGACATGAAGGTTTGGGGATTTGGTGAAGCTACAATGACATTAGTGTATGTGTGTGCTTGTGTTCACCTTGCTATGAGCTGATGCCCCGTCCGGGGATTTAGTTTCTGTCTTGCGCCAATGCTGCTGGAATGGGCGCATCCCCGAATTGATGGATGTAATCATTAAACATTCTTTTCAGAGATATTGTGGCAAGGTGTCCTCGGAATTTAATGGATGTTTCGGGCACATGCGTCACATCGCGTGAAGCATAAACCTGTTCTTAGGCGTCTTACTTTTCAGTTGACAATCTTGACTAGGGCTTATTTTTGGGGTAGGGCTTATATTACAGAGCAGCCTGAAAATCATGCTAGGGCTTATTTTCGGAGTATCTATTTTTGGGGAAACACGGTAGAAGAAAACATACAATACAACACATTTAACATGCTGCTTTAGTTATGATATAATCTAAGAAACTCTAAATTAAGCATTGATTTTAAGATTAAGTATACAATGTTCGACATTAATGACAAAATAAACTACAAGATTAAAGTGGACATTTTGACCTTTTTTTCCAACTGTGTCCTTTTTTTTCTTTTCTCTGTACCCTAATACACTTCCATATGACACTCAGACAGTGGGCTACGACTTTTTCCTTTTCACGGTGACTTTGATGTCTGACCACTTCTTTTTTATTTTGGGCACTGTGTGACGTTCTGAACTTGAACTTTCGAGTTTCTCCGCCACTCTGTATCACTCAATGAACTTCCTTTAGTTGTTTATGCCACTGCTTAAGCCTATGAATAGTACGTATTTTCTTGCCTCCACTTCACATTTACTGAATTTTTTTCATGTTCCTTTGCCATTGTCATTCAACCAAATGCAAGGTGATATTTATATTGATTTGCATATTAAAATATGCAAAATTATGGGAGAGGGTGAAGGTGGGACAGCAGGCGTGTGTATGTGTATTACTTTTCACACTGACCAGGATTTATGGAGCTGAAGTGTGTGGAAGTTGGCATACCCACAGTTTTGTGCATCTGAATTTTTTGTGCGTATGCACATTTCCACTTTTGTCCATACACCATGTTTTAGTGTGAATTCTGTCCATAGCGTTTTATGCATGAGGCCCCTGGTCTCTTTAAAGAAATGTCCTTACCATCCATCTCTACCAGCAGCTGATTAAGAGTGTTCTCCTGCTCACTCTGTCCACCAAAATTTCCACGCCCTCTTTTGCGCCCAACAGCATCAATTTCATCAATGAACAAGATGCAGGGTGCATTTTTCCTTGCCATTGCAAACATGTCTCTAACCTAAAAGGAAAGAAATCGTTTAGTTTCAGATTATACAGTAATATTACTGTTATAAAACACCCATGTATTGTACAAAAGAAAATATTCTTGTTGATGAGCAAAAGGATGAAATGCTAGGCATTTGCAAGCAAGTTTGGCCAATGGCTATCAAGTTTAAGGTCATATGACAAACTAACATATTTTAATAAATGTAATATAAAATTTTGTTATATGAAAAAATAATAGTATATTAAAATTATAAGCTGTATTCCTATATTTCCACATAAAATTTATAAATTATTTATACTACATTGTATCAAATAATGACTGCCTATCTCCTTCTTTCTGACATGAAACATGTAATTCTAATTAATATACTAAATGACCCTGAAAACTCTTGTTAGTGATAGAGCTTGCTAATAAAACAAATTCTCATTTGTACCACAACACATTTTAGGTACTGAGAAACAAATTACAACAAAGTGATTGTGGTCTCACAACCTGAAGAACAAATAAACATTCGATCATCTTCAAAGCCTGCCTATTCAGAGCAGGGTCACAGGGAAGTTGGAGCCTATCCCATTAAACCATGGATAAAAGGCAGAAACAATCCCTGGACACAACACAAACCCACTGCAGGGTGAAAACACACACATATCAGAGGCCAATTTAGCATTGCCAATCAACCTAAACCGTACGTCATTAGACTGTGGATGGAAACCAGACAGCCTGAATGTGCCATGTAGACGTAGGGAGAACTTTGAACATGAACCCTGGTTTCCTTGTTGTGGGGCAGCAGTGCCACCACTTCACCACCACAACAAATTAGCATTTACATGCAAAACACATTTGACTTAAATGTAAAAGCCTAAGCTTTCTTGTGATGTATAGTTTGAATATTTTGTACATATTTTTGCCACTGTAATATGAAAAATGTTACAAATGAAAATTTAAGTTTTTATTTTGATTAAACCTGCCCACAAAAACTGTAAGGTGGGGAGGTAAAATAATTCTAATGCTGTTACCTCATAGCTCTTACAGATTTTGATATACTGCAATGCAAAGCAAGTTGGAAGAGGACTGACAGAAATATAAAAATCTGGAAGTGGTGAGTCGAAAACCACATAGAAGTAGCTTCCCCATCTGTTTTAAGCACACTTTCAGAATGCCCATGATTGTAAATCTCTATCTATTATATAAAAAGCTGACCATTTGGATGTAAAAACCTAAATTATTACTATATCAATTTGTGACAAAAATGATTACTGTTTTAAAACAGACTATAGCTAGAGGTAACGGCATTGGCTTCTGGCAAGCCGTAACTTAAAAAAGATACCAGTTTTCATTGGGACTGTATCCATGTTGCAAATGATAACTGTACCCTGGCATGGGTACAAAATTTACACTATTTAAAAAAAAAAAAAAAAAAAAAAAAAAAAAAAAAAAAAAAACACACACACTATACTCTTATAATGATAGAAATATTGCACCCATCTATCCATTATCCAACCCATTATGTCTTAACTACAGAGTCACGGGGGTCTGCTGGAGCCAATCCCAGCCAACACAGGGTGCAAGGCAGGAAACAAACTACGGGCAGGGTGCCAGCCCCCTGTAGGGCAGACACACACACACACACACATCAAACACACACTAGGGACAATTTAGGATCGCCAATGCACCTAACCTGCATGTCTTTGAACTGTGGGAGGAAACTAGAGCACCCGGAGGAAACCCACGCAAACATGGGGTGAACATGCAAATTCCACGCAGGAAGGACCCAGAAAGCGAACCAGGGTCTCCTAACTGCGAGGCAGCAGCGCTACCCACTGTGCTACCCGCACCCATGCAGCATTAATTTTGATAATACATTGTCATTTGGTTTTAGTCTTAGTCTTCTTTTATTTGAGAAAAATTAAATCAGTTTTAGTTTACTAAAAGTAAATTAGTCAAACAGTCAAAATCAGATGGATATCTCGTTTTACATATGAATATGCACAGTATATGCTGTACCTCTAAACTATTTTACTAACATGTACACGAATGAGCCAAACCACATGCAGTGATTATTGAACATAAAATAAAGAGTAGGTGTAGAAAGGGTTAACTCCAAAAGATCTTGGTCAGATAATTGCTGCTCTGGTCTGTCATTGCAGTTTTCTGGCCTTCAACATGCCTTAGTTACAAGATATGACCAAAAAAGGCTGGACCAAGTAGCACACATTTAATTTCAGTATAGGTTTTAGAAATAGTGAGATCATCATGGATAATCTGATTTATCTGACAATGTACACATTTTATATTTATGATATTTTTTCTTTCCAGCAACTGAAAAATAACGCTTAAAATACTACTAAAAAAAATCCAAACATTACTATATCTGTGCTGTTGAATTAGTGAATTACAAAATAATTTAGGATACTTACACTTAAACAGACCCTTAAAAGCTGTTTTCATAAGAAAATACTTTTAAAATCTAGTTTGTCTGAGAATATCCCTGTTAGTTTGTAACATTTAATGGATGAGTCCAATTTTCTACCTTAATCAAATGTCACAGAACTCTTATAAAAGAGCCTTTGCTATGCAGTTTCCAAAGTGTCTCACACGAGTGATAAGACATTGTATTTACCCTGTGTGCAAATCCAGAATTACAAAAGTTACCTGTAATTAATTGTAACTGAGAGACTGCATTACATTCACTAATGTACCATTCTAATATATGACATAAGTGCTTTTACTACATTCTTCACATTTAAGGGGTTATGCTCATAAACATTAGTTTGCTATCTAACAGTACATTCCAAAAGAATAACACACATTTAGTGTTTACGGATTTGTATTCAACAATGAGGCAATGATACTTTGCTGTACTGTACATGTACATACCATATTAATTGGGAAATGAGCTTCAAGCAAAACTAACACTGAACTCCTGAATACATTTTTATGTTAGTATTATCAAATGGGACAGCTCATTTCATTGATGATGCAGACATGCCAGATAAGCACTTCGTTTGAAACTTGCCTCGATTGTTAATTGCTATGACTGTTGTCGTCACTGGCACTATATTCGCACGTGTAATGTGTGAGAGGTAGTTTCACCCACAAACCTAAACCATATCCAGCAGTTACAAAATGGATGGATGCGCACATGTTCATTACAATCAAAGAACGAATGCGAAGCTTCCATTCCTTTCTCGGGACTGTATAGGACATGTATTAAAAGTGATTATTCCCCCCGTCATTAACAGATAAACAGTTACAACTAACATCTGATGCTAAGCACATCTGATTGCACTCTCAGAGCTGCACAAATCTGTTTCTTAAATAACTTGTAAAGGGATAAAACTGGCAATAACAAAATACTGTGTGTGTCTGTGTGTTGTTTTTTTTTTCCCATTAATAAGCATTTTCCCCAATTGCACTTGACACATTAGTCTGAGTAAGGTGAACAAGAGCTAGAGGTAACGGTACTGGCGTCTGGCAAGTCGCCACTTAGATAACGTTACATACCTTGGCATGAATCTCAGGATGGTGCACCTCTAGATGCCCCTTCAGGTTTGTGGTATTCTTTCCTGTAAGCTTCATTCCACAAGGCTTACACTGGGCCTAATTTTTGTCAACACTGTAATTAAAGTTGGCCCATATTTCTGACCACTTTTTTCGCCCAATAATGCAGAGCAGAGTGGAGCAGGAATTTGGCCGACGTGATTATTTCCTGATTGCGCCCTACCTAGTGTCATCCAATTACAAGTGTGCATATAAGGTTTTAAAATTGATTCACTGCATTCATGCTTGTTATCTGCACACAGACCATATAATGTGTGACAGAAATGTGCAAAGAGCTTCACATCGCTCATTGTCCAGTTGTCTGCAACATTTTGATGTTTTATTTTTCATTAACAATGATTTTAAAAGCATTTGTCTTAGTTTTCATTATTAAAGCGTTTTTATTTCTAAAAATTTCTTTGATGAGTATTTTTTGCCTTAGTTTTTATCAACAAAATTTACACTGCTCCCATGTCAGGGATATAACTGTCATACCCAGTAAGGGCACAGTGACGGTACTTAAAGCTAACTTGACAACTGATTTGCAGTTATAGAAAACATTCATTATTGTCAATGGTTGCTAAATGAGGTAGCAACTTACTTTTTGCAAACAGGTGTCTTTATGTTTTGGATAAACCTGTTTTATTTAGTATTTCTTATTATTAACATACATTTGTAGTGCATCCGTACTTGAATGTATGTGTTTTATCAACTTTTTTTCCCTCAAATTAATAAGCAATGAATTCTTAAAAAATGTGGTTTACATTTTTTACATAACACTTGTGTTATTTGAAGACAAAGGAAAAAAATAAAAACTTTGTAAGAATGTGTACACTTTGGTACAGAGTTATAACATAGTAACTGCTTTAAAGTAGAAGCTCTGTATTTTTCAAGCCACAGTAATTTTTTCGATATTATGATATACATTAATTTCCCAAAGAAACTGTATTCTGAAGTAAAGACATTTTATTTAAATTACAAAAAATACCATGTTTGTTCCAGTAGCGTAAAATTGGCTCATCAGCTCAAACCTGAAATTAACAGCCAAATACATACACTTTGCAACAGAAAAGGTTTCGATTTCAGAATGCCTTCTTATCCTTGCTTCTGTGGAATGTTTATAATAACAAAAGGAATCTGGAATACATTTTATCACAGATTCTTGGCAATATTTTCCCAGAGGTTCTTGTTCACAACAACTGTTGTTGTTGGAGTTTTCACATAAATAAGGAACTAAAGTAGCACAAAAGCTGTTTAGTGCAACATTGCCTTTCTTGCAGCCTGAGAGGAAAAGAATGTGTTCCTTTTTCCTAATTTCTGAGGCCTATTCCAGCAAGAAACATTATCCAGGGCAGTTTCTGTTCTACATGGTGTTTCTACATTCTCCCTTTTCCTCATACCAAAGACATGCATTTGAGATTCCAAATTAGTATGAGTGAGAGAGTGGATGGGTGTATTTATGTATGAGTGCAAATGACAGCTGATTTGTTTAAATACTGAAAGGGATGGCAACAAAACAGGTTTAGAAAGAGGGCATTAAGGGGTGTTTGGTGATGCATGATTAAAATACAAACAAAACCCACAGGATTCCTAATAAATATGCCCAAGAGCACATATGCAACAGGCTAAAGCAAAAAAGAAGTTGTATTTATCAGACATCTATCAGGTGTCTCGAACCTCTTTAATACCATTTCCTTCTAAATCACTTAAATTCTGTAACATTCTACACTTTTCTCAAAATATTAAGTTAATTTTCATTATGCAATATTTCATTATGCAAAACGCATTAAAATTTACATACATTAAAATATTTTTTGAGAATTTATGTTACAAGTGTAAATGTGTCTGCATTGAGCGTCTAACACAGAACCTCACAAAATACATTTTGTCCCCTGAAAACAACATATATTAGCTGTTTTACACTCTGTATGTAATCTCAACACAAAATATTCGAGAATGGTTCAAGCTGTATGAACTTTATTGGTTACATTTAAACTGGTTACCTCACTTTAAATTGTAAGAACAGGCACAATATTTTTTAAATTATACAAAATGCATCACTTAAGAACACAATTATTTATAGAAAATTCACCACTACTGTGAAAAAATAACTGATTTGAAAAATATCAAGTTTATCCTTAATTAAAAATGAAACTTAAACTTCACAAAAAACGCATGCATCTGTTCCTAAGAACCTTTGCTATTGACCATTTAAATTTTGTATGTCAGATGAACAGGAAAATCACATTACGTTCTTACCCTAGCTGGTCCAACACCAACAAACATTTCTAGGAATTCAGATCCATTAACAGTAATAAAAGGCACATTGGCTTCCCCAGCTGTTGCTTTAGCTAGAAGAGTTTTTCCTGTTCCTGGAGGACCAGAGAGTACTGCTCCCTAAGGAATTAAATAGTTGACAAAATATTTAGAAAAAATAAAATTTTAATGCATGTACTGTCTACTGGTAGAGATTATAAAAAAAATCTTAATGGCAATTCATCTACATTTATTTAGGTTTATATTAAATAAAACTACTCCTATTTTCTGCAAATAGCCTGCAACCCAAAATTTCACCTAAATATTAAAATAGTATTTCAGCAGTCTAAACACAGAAACTACTCAACAGTTCTAAATAAAAAAGACAATTTTTGATGCTAAAAAAGGTTTGGTAAGACAAAAACTAAAAAATGCCAAAGTAATAATGATAGCACAAAAGGTTAAATTCTTAAAGATCTTATTTAGCAGAAAAACAATCTCTAACGCATAAACTATACTGTAATTTAAATAAGTAATTCAAGATCTTATTTATTTATTTTATTTATTTATTTAAAAATGCTAAAACAATATTTTAACCAAAGGCAGACTGCATTAAAAATATGTAATATGCAACAAATTACATGATTGATATACCTTTGGAATTTTTGCTCCCAGATCCTGGTACTGCTGAGGATTTTTTAGAAAATTCACAAATTCCAAGATCTCAATTTTGGCCTCCTCACAACCAGCTACATCCTTGAACTTAACACTGATGTTGTCCTTCATCATTTTAGCTGTTGACTCACTCATACTAAAGAGGCCACCTCCTCCTCCTCGACCTCCACGTGCTGCTCCCATTGGTCCAAGACGAAGCGTAAATAAAAGGAAGCCAATAAGCAGCAATGTTGGGATCATGCTCATGGCAAAAGAACTATACAGAAAAAAGGCACACATTCTCTTTAATTATAGAATTCCTTGTTTCCTTCATTTTTTCTACTAATCAGTCACTAAAAGTTAAATTTAGAGGAAAAAATTGTAATGCAATATAAACGGAACTGGAAACATAAATTATGATATCTGAAATCACTGTTTGGAATAACAGTCAACATAAAGAAAACAAGGTGTTAAATCTTTTCAATGAGTTCATTAAATTGCTTTAATTATAAGTTTTCAGAAAAGAAAAAGGTAAATGGCAATACACTGCTTTTCAAACCAGGAAACTTCTCACTCACCCATCACTTTCACTGCTGTATACCACTGCAACACGATGAGAGGGTTCAATTCCTAACTCCAACTGAGCTGTTTCCAGATTCCTTTCAAAAGTATCCACACTGCCAATGTTAAACCACGCGTAGCTCTATTGACACAAAAGGATTCTGGTTGTTATTACACTTATACTGTACATACAAATGATGTTTGCAAGTAAACTCATGCTTACAGATCAGTTATAATATATACAGTATATAGTCGCATTTAAGCTCTCCCGCAGATAAGTTGTGGCTTGATTTTACCGTATAATTTCCAGGATTTTATAATGTCAGTCATATAAGTCGAATGCAGAAAACTCATGCTATTGGTCCAAGAGATTATGATATGCTAACGCCCACCTAAGAAAGTAACCACAGAGCATTAAGTGTCATATTTTTGAACAGGCATATAAGTCGGGGTCTGATTTTATGACTGATTTTTCAGGTTTCAAGACCTGACTTATACACACATATATACGGTAATTTATATACTGTATTCTGAAAAAAAAACTTGGACGTATAATGTTTTTCATCCTCTCAAACTTAATAATGATGATATATTATTATTTTCTCTTTTAAAACCAAAATCATTAGTAATATTCAGCATCAAGCTAATTGTAAGAGCCATTTTCCTAGTTCAATAAGATTCATTAATATGTTACTAGATGATAATGCATAATCTATGGGAGGTTCCTATAACCCCCATTTCTACAGCTTTTAGTAAACATTAAAGTTCAGTTAGTGTCTAGCCTTGCCTTATGTAAGGTATAGAGGCATACGGTTTTTAACCATGTTTGTGCATGTGACCATGCCTGGGCAAATGCCTATGTGCCAACCGGCCTATGGGCCTTTTGAGTGTAAAGTAACTCGTAAAACAACACTTTTATTTAAGTGTTGAACCGTATCCTTAAGGCAGGGGTGCCCACACTTTTTTTGGCTTCCGAGCTACTTTTAAAATGACCAGGTCGAAATGATCTACCTACATTAAAAATGCTATATTTTTTATATATATTTATATATACACACACACATATACACTGAGTATACTTTATACATTAAAATATATGTTGTTGTACCTTGCATAACTGAATAACCTTTATGGCACAATAACAATGGTTATTATGGCCACTACAGTATTTAGATTTAATAATCTTCATGTGGGAAAAGGCTGACTCGCATAAATAAGTAGAGCCGAATAATGCAGTCAAGGTGCTTTTGAATTCAGCCGAGTGAAAAATGACTGCTGTCCGATTAACTGAGATTTTAGTTCCCTCTCCTTTCTCTTTCTCAGATCGCTTTTCCTAAGGAAGTAAGTTTCGTAGTTTTTATGAACAGTTCGAAAGAACCTTTCCACATTTTCCTTCTTTGCAATAGCAATGATAGATTGACAGATCAGACAAATGCACTTCGATTGTGACACTGTGAGAAAAAAAATCCTCTTCCATTTCCACATCCAGCCCATACCCTCCCCCAAACAAATTTTTTTTTAAATCCCTTCTTTAGTCGATATAAATTGGAAGGCTAACTAGATCACAATTGGAGTTTTGCAGTAGCTCACGCGTTTAATCGTGCGTGCGGGATGACCAGAGTGTTAGAAGAAAACAGATCTCAGACTGGCCGCCCTGTATATCAATCAAGTGGCAAATTCCATAGGGAGGATATATGATAGACTAACACTTAAAAAAAATTTTTTTTGGAATGCAACGCGATCTACCTGCATCTACCGGTCGATCACAATCGACACATTGGGCACCCCTGGCTTAAGGCATACAGAAGAAATTAAGAACCTTTAAGTACAGAAAGAAGTAAAGAACATTT
>JANRMT010062806.1:38749321-38801371 GCA_026402145.1 Polypterus bichir lapradei | reverse complement strand
TTGTGCATGTGACCATGCCTGGGCAAATGCCTATGTGCCAACCGGCCTATGGGCCTTTTGAGTGTAAAGTAACTCGTAAAACAACACTTTTATTTAAGTGTTGAACCGTATCCTTAAGGCAGGGGTGCCCACACTTTTTTTGGCTTCCGAGCTACTTTTAAAATGACCAGGTCGAAATGATCTACCTACATTAAAAATGCTATATTTTTTATATATATTTATATATACACACACACATATACACTGAGTATACTTTATACATTAAAATATATGTTGTTGTACCTTGCATAACTGAATAACCTTTATGGCACAATAACAATGGTTATTATGGCCACTACAGTATTTAGATTTAATAATCTTCATGTGGGAAAAGGCTGACTCGCATAAATAAGTAGAGCCGAATAATGCAGTCAAGGTGCTATTGAATTCAGCCGAGTGAAAAATGACTGCTGTCCGATTAACTGAGATTTTAGTTCCCTCTCCTTTCTCTTTCTCAGATCGCTTTTCCTAAGGAAGTAAGTTTCGTAGTTTTTATGAACAGTTCGAAAGAACCTTTCCACATTTTCCTTCTTTGCAATAGCAATGATAGATTGACAGATCAGACAAATGCACTTCGATTGTGACACTGTGAGAAAAAAAATCCTCTTCCATTTCCACATCCAGCCCATACCCTCCCCCAAACAAATTTTTTTTTAAATCCCTTCTTTAGTCGATATAAATTGGAAGGCTAACTAGATCACAATTGGAGTTTTGCAGTAGCTCACGCGTTTAATCGTGCGTGCGGGATGACCAGAGTGTTAGAAGAAAACAGATCTCAGACTGGCCGCCCTGTATATCAATCAAGTGGCAAATTCCATAGGGAGGATATATGATAGACTAACACTTAAAAAAAATTTTTTTTGGAATGCAACGCGATCTACCTGCATCTACCGGTCGATCACAATCGACACATTGGGCACCCCTGGCTTAAGGCATACAGAAGAAGAAATTAAGAACCTTTAAGTACAGAAAGAAGTAAAGAACATTTAAGTATAGAAATAACTAAAGTTTCTCAAGAAAAGCTAAGTTTGTAGAAGATACATTTTTTCTTTTTTTTTTGCCTTTATTCTACGTGTGTAATTATTTTTCCTTTTATTCTTGTGTAGATTATTTGCCTTTAACTTTCACTAAATATTTTAAAACAAACTTTTGGACTGTGAGATTTCTTTAACATGCGCTTTACCCGTGCCTGACTTCGCCTTATGCACCGTTGGCTACACTAAAATTCAAAGCATTTTATGTGTATAAATGGTCAAAAAAAAGTAACAGCAATCAAGATCACTCAGTTAGTCACCATTTGTGCAATATTTTGTACACTATTGAAATTACTGCAGTTCCTGTTTATCATGCTCATAACAAAATCCTTCAAGAGGTCTCATATTTTAAATACAAAGAAATAGAAAATGGATATATGATAAATGCAAGTAACATTTGAAAAACAAAGGTCCAAAACATACAATGATTATCAAATTTCTGAAATTTCACTTTGTTGCTGATGTAAAGGCTGAAATCAAGACAAATCATCATGTCAGACCTTTAATTAGATCTTGAAACCAACCATATTTAGCTATTTGTGAACCACCAGCAGGGGTGCAGCTCTTGGCTTTTGCTAAAGTAGTTTGAAAATGCAGCCCTTTCACGGGTAATGATTCAGGCAGCCTTAAGAGAGCAGCTTGTGAACAGAGCAGCTTCCGGCCTTTGCTAAAGTATTTATTGTGAGGTAGCCAGCCTTGGACATAGGTATGTTGAAGTTGAGGCAGCAAGCCTCGGCACTTGCCGCCTGTGATAAGAATAAGAGATGAATAAATGTCAAAGAGATAAGTATTGCAGGGAGCACATGTAAATCAAGGCTAATAACGTAGGCATTTACAGTGTTACCTAGTCAACCTATATAAGAATCTTTGAGGTTATAGTATCTTTCATGAACACTTTTACATGATAAAACAACAGGTAACCACAAGTAAATTATGGTTTTCTAGGCAGAAAAGCATTAGGCACTAGTCCACCGGAGTGTAAATATGTGTGTGTGACACCCTGGGGCCTGTGTGGGTCTTAATATTGTCCTGCTGTAATTCATTTCTCAATTACATAAATGATAGAGAAGAATATATACTTGTCATTGATTTTGTGCCCAGCTTATCGTAATTTTTTGATTAATCCATCAGTCACTGAGACGTATAGAATACCTAGTCAGAGGTGTAACAGTACGTGTAAAGAATGTCTCATTGCAGCGCAAACTTCACAGCAAAGCACAGGCACTATGTAATAAATATTGTGATAGAACTCGTATCAGATATGGAGGATACCTGCAAAAATACCCATATGACACTCCGAAGAAATAAAGCATTACAAGAAACTGGCAGCACATTTCAATGTGCATCTGAATTCTTTGTACTGAAGATTAATGGTTAAATGTATATTGATTTGTATTTTTCCATTTCTTATAAATATTATACTATATAAACATTTCCATGCATCACTTGCCTTTTTCTGTGGCACTGAGTTAAATATATTTCATTCAGTATCACCTTATACTTAAGTTCAAATGTAAATATAAAATAAGGTTTCCACATTTTTAATGGTATATATATGTGCTTTTTAATGAGTCTGATGTTTGCATAATTAATTTCACAATATTACCCACCATACTAAGCTTGTTGAACCTGTTCACAAGGTGGTCTGAGTTTACATGCAACTTTGTTCTCGGACTCCCAGAAACACACTGTAACCACGCAGTCTTAGTCTTGGTCCACTGCTAGTCTGCAGCCCTGGGCCACATTGTCACAGTGCTAATCCTGAAATTTATTCTTGTTATCATAATATGATCATATCAGCACAGGATTGTCCCCAACTCAGAGCACACTGTGACAGACCCCATTGTGTTATTAGGTCTAGCACTGTGTGTTTATTTGCATTTTTCTCCTCCCAGGTCCTCAGTAAGCATATTTCTAGTTGATTACCATCTCTAAACTGGTCTAATATGAGAAAGTGTGCCACTACAATGAAGTGGAGCACCCTCAGGGATGGTTCCAACCTTTTCCTTGATGAAATAAAGATAGTTTAGTCTTCCCAGAAATGCTGAATTGAAGAAAAAAAAAATGTATCAAGTGCTTTTATTTATAACAGTAGGCAATACCATGATAGCCTGATTCATGATGTTCAACTAGATTGCTTACAGTACCCAAGACGTTGTGTTTTATCCATTCAAACTTTAGTAATTTTTCTGTGAAAATGGAATGTTAATCGGAATTCAACATTAACATTCCAATCAGATGCTGAATGGGATGTAAGCTTGTTTTAAGGTGACTAAAATGTTTTTTTTCTTAGCTGTTTTAGCATATGTAAAAAGTACATTAAAATTCAAAAAGGAAAAAAACAAATATGTAATAGGAAACAAAATATAAAAATAAAAAACAAATAAAGTAGTATAAAAATAAAGTACTTCAAAGAGCTAAAAAAAGATATTGCTGTGGATGTACTACAGGTGCCGGTCATAAAATTAGAATATCATGACAAAGTTGATTTATTTCAATAATTCCATTCAAAAAATGAAACTTGTATATTAGATTCATTCATTACACACAGACTGATCTATTTCAAATGTTTATTTCTTTTAATTTTGATGATTATAACTGACAACTAATGAAAGTCCCAAATTCAGTACCTCAGAAAATTAGAATATTGTGAAAAGGTTCAATATTGAAGACACCTGGTGCCACACTCTAATCAGCTAATTAACTCAAAACACCTGCAAAAGCCTTTAAATGGTCTTTCAATCTAGTTCTGTAGGCTACACAAACATGGGGAAGACTGCTGACTTGACAGTTGTCCAAAAGACGACCATTGACACCTTGCACAAGGAGGGCAAGACACAAAAGGTCATTGCTAAAGAGGCTGGCTGGTCACAGAGCTCTGTGTCCAAGCACATTAATAGAGAGGCAAAGGGAAGGACAAGATGTGGTAGAAAAAAGTGTACAAGCAATAGGGATAACCGCACCCTGGAGAGGATTGTGAAACAAAACCCATTGTGGGGGAGATTCACAAAGAGTGGACTGCAGCTGGAGTCAGTGCTTCAAGAACCACCACGCACAGACGTATGCAAGACATGGGTTTCAGCTGTCGCATTCCTTGTGTCAAGCCACTCTTGAACAAGAGACAGCGTCAGAAGCGTCTCGCCTGGGCTAAAGACAAAACTGCTGCTGAGTGGTCCAAAGTTATGTTCTCTGATGGAAGTAAATTTTGCATTTCCTTTGGAAATCAAGGTCCCAGAGTCTGGGGGAAAAGAGGAGAGGCACAGAACCCACGTTGCTTGAGGTCCAGTGTAAAATTTCCACAGTCAGTGATGGTTTGGGGTGCCATGTCATCTGCTGGTGTTGGTCCACTGTGTTTTCTGAGGTCCTAGGTCAACGCAGCAGTCTACCAGGAAGTTTTAGAGCACTTCATGCTTCCTGCTGCTGACGAACTTTATGGAGATGCAGATTTTATTTTCCAACAGGACCTGGCACCTGCACAAAGTGCCAAAGCTACCAGTACCTGGTTTAAGGACCATGGTATCCCTGTTCTTGATTGGCCAGCAAACTCGCCTGACCTTAACCCCATAGAAAATCTATGGGTTATTGTGAAGAGGAAGATGCAATACGCCAGACCCAACAATTCAGAAGAGCTGAAGGCCACTATCAGAGCAACATGGGCTCTCATAACACCTGAGCAGTGCCACAGACTGATCAACTCCATGCCACGCTGCATTGCAGCAGTAATCCAGGCCAAAGGAGCACTAACTAAATATTCAGTGCTGTACATGCTCATACTTTTCATGTCCATACCTTTCAGTTGGCCAACATTTCTAAAAATCCTTTTTTTGCATTGGTCTTAATTGATATTCTAATTTTCCGAGATACTGAATTTGGGACTTTCATTAGTTGTCAGTTATAATCATCAACATTAAAAGAAATAAACATTTCAAATACATCCATCTGTGTGTAATGAATGAATCTAATATACAAGTTTCACTTTTTGAATGGAATTACTGAAATAAATCAACTTTGTCATGATATTCTAATTTTATGACCAGCACCTGTAAATGAGGAAATGAAGAGGAAAAGACAGATAACTTGGAAATGCAAAATAACATTGTGATGGAGTTGGAGGAAATGAGGCTAAAAGTTGCAACTTTTATAAAATACAGTATGGGAGGTGTAGAACAAAGATGTTGAGAACTGGCGGTTTAACCTTGTTTAAACCAGATAAAACAGTTTTTGCTGTCGTTAAGCCTACTAATAATAGGATACCTATTGTTTCAACTAGGTGCTGCTCTTACAAACAATTGAAATTAGCCACCCTACTGTGTATTTTACAACCAACAGCATGAATACATACCCCTTCTGATGAGGAGACACCAGGAGCAAGGATAACACGGACAAACTGCTTATTCACCACTTCTAAACGATCTACCTGGGAATAATGAGAGTAAAATGAGTTACTATGTTAAAAATACAGATGGAAACAAGTGTGCATACTTTATTTAATAAAGATGTTAGCCTACTAATAATATAACTAACAATTCCATTTCAATACAGTTTGCTGAAAATAATTAAGAAAATGTAAAAAAAAAATAATTTATGAAAAAAACAAAACAAAAATTCATTAGCTTACCAGGCCTCTAGCCAAGTAGTAATGAACAAAATCTTTCCAGGTAATTTCTTTTCCATTGTCTCGGAAGTAGAAATATAAAAAGCCTGCAGAAAATCCTGCAATCATAATGGCTAAATAGCGAAAATCCTTTTCATCCCAAGGGAAATCACCCTGAAAAAGAATGAGTTAATTTTCACAATTAATTTTGACTCTCTTACTGTTTTCCTTACATTGTAAAAACAACTAACATTATCACAATACTGTGTATGAATTTTCCCTTTTCGGTTTAGGAATTATATAATTTTCATGATGAAAGTTAACGTGTTTGCAATCAAAAGCTAATACTCAATTAAAAACAATGACAAAACAACACAAAATCTTGATATTTACTCACTAAGATATCTTGTTTAAAAAAAAAGTAACCACTCCTTAGGTTAAATAACTAATATACAATTTTTGTAATAATAATTACAATCAGATTTTCTGTACTTATTAATCAGTTTCTCACTGCACTACGGACGAATGTTGTCATGCTCTTTTCTGCACAACTGCACAGTACAAAGAATACTTAGTTGCATGTTTTGTACAGACTAGTGACAGTAATATCAACAGCACTAGTGACAGTAATATTAACAGCATCATAAATTAGTGAGATATGGATGTTTGAACCTTTAATGTTACTTTTATAACCTAGTATAACATCTCAATGAGATTTATGTCTGTACTTTGACAAGGTTACCCAAACCATGAAATTTCTTTTTGTACAAAAACTCTAAAGTCAAACTGCTTGAATATTTCAGATTGCTGTCTTGATGTGTCAGTGTTACAGCTTCAGCTAAATAGAGGTGATCTGACAGTATCTTCAAAAATTCTCTATTACAGAGTTCAATTCATGGTAACATAAGCAAAAGCAATTTGTTCAAATTCCGATGCTCCAAAGTATTCCTACACCATGGCACCATCATCAGTATGTGTACTGGCGTGAAACAAATGCTTTATAGATTTTGTTATATTAACACATCACAGAAATTAAAACCTGCACATCTGATATAAGATTTTGCAGATAAAATTCATTTTTTAAGTGAATAGAGCACATACATTAGCTCTAATTGGAAAAAGCTAAAGCACAAACATATTCAGGTTAACTAATTGTTTTCGAGGTGAAAAGTACTTTGAAGGCTGAAGGGATGAATACAAATGTAAAAGCAAATAATATAGTGCCATAACTATAAGTTTTAAGCATAGATAAAATAATCTGTGTGTGTGTTTGTGCTTGTAAGAAGGTATGAAATAAGTGCTTGGGACATTTATTGTATTTAACTGAATGGTAATGATCAAAATGGTCTCACTGACAAGTCACAAGACAATTGACAAATGATCAGTGTTCCAAAAGCAGCTGATGCAAAAATGTAGACGGTTTACCAGCATTTTTCCACAAAGATTACCTGATCAAGGGGCACTGTATAGGGAAAAAAAGAAAAAAAAAAACGTATGTCATGTCACAGTGCTTGATACAAGGGAGAGGGAGAGAGGGAGAGAGAGAGAAAAAAAAAACTGTAGGAGATTTGTGAGGGACACAATTTTGAAGACGCAAGGAAACGTCATTCTGTTAAGGGACAAAAGTAACTATTTAATAAACTTGTCACCTACAAAATGAAAATGTGCCCCAATGGACACAAGTATTAAGAGGAAAAAGACATTGCAATGGTGTATGCTTTAAAGGAACACCTTAGCTGGATTAAGAAGACCATTAATCTACATGGACATCTCTGCTGGTTTTAAGAAAGGACTGCGAACTTTGTAACTGCTCTAGGCATACCACCTTATGTAAAGCTTCCTGTATGGATTTTAATTTAAATCGTTCAGGCTGTATGTCTTCATCCATTTTAACTCCTAATATCCGATATGTCTGGTTTCTATGCAGATAAACCTACAATGGTTTACAATAAACATAGCTTATGATTACCTCACTGAAATATCCTTGTTGTTTACTGAAATTACCAATCACCGAGGGGTTAAAGTATGTGCCTGCCTAACCCAGGTCCTGTAGAAAAGCAGGAGTATATCCTTGTTAGTCCTCTCAGTGTGGGAAAACTTGAATGAGACAATAAGTTATGGTCCCAGCAGTGTGCAGTCTGCCATTGCTGAGGTTTTCAGGGGTGTATTTTGCAGAGTATACAAGTAAAACAAGGGCAAAGTGCTAAGATACAATATTGGAGCATTTCTTATTGTTCACCAATAACAAAGAACCTAGGCGGCTAGTACAGTGCCTTTTGTGGACACTTTTCATCATAAAACGGCATGCTTGTCTGTTACAATGAGGTTCACATTATTGAATGGGATGCTACATTTTATGTTTTTTGATAGACAAAACACGACCCATGTCTGCCAAAAAGTTCTAGATTTGACATTTCCGCCTGCAGAATATTGTTTTAAAGCTGTATGTTTTTAGCACATATATTCTTATTAGCAAATAATGATTTCTGTGGTGTCTTTCTGACAAGTCACAAAGTCATGAACTCTTAGTCGAGGCGAGAGACTTGAAAATCCTTATATGATGTTCAAAGATTCTTCGTGACTTCATGAAAAACTTCACACCTTATGCCTTAGGAATATTTTCCAAGGAGGCAACTACTAAAAAGTGATTGCTGTCCCATTTTCTCATTTGGACTTTCAACATTTAAGCCTTGAAAATGGCAGTGAGCTCATTTCCGCATTGAAAGGTATCAACGGTTTTTTTCCTCCTAGAGATTTTCACTTCCATTTTATTTTGATCTTTTATAATGGCAATAAATGAATCAAGATTCTGTGTGTTCTTAACTTAGCGGTGATAAAGAAAGACAAAGCTAGACTGATTTCTCTTGTGTAAAGTTGGTTTAAGTCATGTCCAATTATTAAAAATATCCAAACACCTGGCACTAACTATCCCTATGTAATGGGCTAGAATTCAGTATTCTAAAGAAAATGACATTTCTGTGTGTTGCTTAGTGTAATTTGATTAAGTATCTCGTCGACACACAATGTGGTGATAACAGAACTGTCTGCTTCCTTGGAAAATTAACAAGTTCTGGGAACATTGGTTTCTAATCAAGTACTCAAAGTAAATGTGTTTACACTATTTGTTATGCAGAGGAAATTGGCTTGCACCATTGTTTTCATTGATTGCCATGTTGATCTATGCAGAAATTGAAGCATATATATATATTTCTGGGAAAGGGAGAATAAAGAAAGAGAACAGAGAAGTATGGTCTGAAACTCGGGACTGCTGCCGGTTTCTTTTATGCTTTTCACCATATCCCTGTGGCTACACCCTGTAGCAATAGTGGCTTGTTCCTGGCCCAGGTTCCCCTAGGCCTGAGGCCGGTAACACCTACATTAAATTTACATTCATTGGAGGCAGTAGCTCTTACATCTTTTTCTCTCATTCTCAACTCAATTTAACCAAATAATCTTTCCAAATTAACTGCAGGAAACGTGTAATAATGCAGAAAATCTGAGAGGAGCAAATACCTTTTCAATTCAAACAATACACTCTCAATTCTGTGATAATCACATGTTACAAGCTGGGCTAAATATAATAAATCAGACAGATAAATGAATATGGTATTTGTACATTTATGCTACAGGAGAAAGTAGGGTGAAATGTCATTTCACCCTACTTTCTCCAGTATCAATCTATGGCTAACATGGTACAACACTCTACTGCTATATATCTATGCTAGAAACTGGGAAAGCAATGAAAGCATTTCACATTAGATGCTGCAGCAATCAATCATTATACAGCCATTATTAGCATGCCAAGGCACAAGTTTTTGTTTTTTTACATGCATTACAAAAGAACAAAACAGTACCAAATGTAACAACTGAACAATAAATGTTTAAGAAAAAAGACACATAGCTGTTATACTGGTAGCCTCCTTAGAATCTCATTTACCAAGCAAGTAACAAAACCAGGTGTTCAGGATAGTAATGGTGTAAATTACAAAATAAGATCAAAAGCAGTTATCAGCTACAAAGATACAAGGGGCTTTAAGAGAGTGAGAAGAACCCTGTAAACTGACAAGGTGAGCCAAAATCATTAAACTAGCAGTGCTCCTAATCAATCTTTGTTCTATGTAGAACCTTTCAGAGCAAGGAACAAGCATTATTAAAACACTTAAAGAAAAAATATACTAAACAACATTTGATTACAATGCAAGTTAACATAATGCATAAAGTCACATTTGCAAACCCATTCAATCCAGTTCAGACATGTGGGGAGGCTGGATCCAAGCAGCAGTGGGCACAAGGTATCAAAGAGACAAGAACAAGGTGATAGTCTAGCATATGGCCATTCGAACACACCCCGACATCCACATTCACCAGTTAAACTAACCTGCATGTCTTTGGGGATGTGGTAGGAAAACTCAAGGAAAAAATCTGATAAACTGCAGAAACTGCACAGGACACAGTATCAATTATCCTAGTTTGCACTAGTGGCAGATAAAAACAATTAATATATTATTAATTGAAAAATGTAGAATTTTCAGGTTTTGTAAGTAAGATAAATTAATATAGCATCTTTACCTAAGCCTTTGTTAATTTTGTTTGTAAGGGACTATTGGTAAATGATTACCATCATCAGCCTTATGCTGTACATTTGTAATGATGTATTATTTGTTAAAGATTGTAACCCAATAAAAATTGCATGCAGCTAGTTTTTTTGACAGCAGTATAGTAAAGTAAGTTAAAAAAACACAGTAATTGACAGATGAATAAACATCATTCAAAATTCAGGAATCATAAAACATAATTACAATTGCCTGTGACAACCATGTAATGGTCTGTATTGGTTTCTGTCCTAACAAATTTATACCATTCATGGGTTAAGTGGGAATTTGTTACCTTTAAGATAGGTATACCTGTTAAAGATGGCAATAAGTTTATAAACATAAATCTGTAAAATTAAAAAAAAACATCAAAAACATGTTTTAAAAACAAATAACATATATTTCAAATACTGCTCAGATTAGTATTATTTTGGAATTACGCAAGTAGGAATTGTCAAGCTTGGAACAAAAAGTCTTTCTGTCATTAAAGACTTTGTTTTATCCTATACTTTTTAAATAAAAAAAAAACTGAACTGAAAACAATACTCTAATATTTTCAATTAAGATATAAACATGCATTATAAATTGACTGTAAAAACTGTACCTATTAGAAATTATCCCAAAAAAACTGAATATTTAAAAATGCTATTAAAAACTACACACCTTCTGAATACGACTCCACCAGCTTGAATTCTGTTGCTTTCCACCCCTTTTACTGCCTCCCGAATTTTCTTTTCCACTGCTGCCACCACTACTTCCTTTTAACTCCTGCTCATTACCTTTTACATCTGTTAGAAAAAAAAAATACACATAAAATTATTTTAGCATGATTTGTGTTTAATTCAGTTTCCACACAATTTGCAGCAACAAAACCTATAAATAGTTTTATTTACTGTAAGTCCAGATTGACAAAGAAAATGCCCCCAATATAACAACCTAAATTATTCTGACAAATCCATAGGACCAGTGGCAGTAAATATGCAAGCTATTTTTGAATAGCCTTAAAGAATTACTATCAGTACTAGAAAATGTGTGATATCTTCCATATATCAATGCACACATCCATGTCAAAACCCTTCTCTCAAGTACAGGGCTGAGGGAGCTTGTTCCTTCTTCAGCAACACTGAGCACAAGGTTGGATTCAGTCTTGCACACACTTCCCCAGACAACTAACCTAACATATAGTTCTTTGGAATGAAACAAAAAACAGACATCTCAGAGCAAAGCACTAAAACACAGGCAGAACAAGTAACTCAACAGAGATTATCAACAAAACAGAACTCAAACCCTGGACTCAAATTATGAGGAAGCGACACAAACCACTGCGCTGCCATGCCACCCACTTTTTATTTTTTTGTTTTATATTTGTACTTATTGGCCAACTTTGAATTGGAACTTTTTACAAATACCATGAAATCTGGAGGAAAATAGAATGTGTAGAAAGCTTTCTTTTCTGCTAATAACCTTTTAATAACTTGAATCATTCACTATTAAACATGACTTAAATTAAACATGACCTCTTTATAAAAGCAAAGTTACAGTTTTAGAAAATATACTTGAACTAACTGGCCTATTCTCTGTTTTCCACTAAAAGGCACTATTTCCAACTAGCATACAGTGATTGAGACCTACATTACTAAGTATACATGTTTTTAAATATGATGCTCTCTGTTAAGGCAGACAAAGAATTGGAGGCTATCCTAGCAAACCCAAATTTGGACAAGACACTGATCCTTCATAGGATACACTGACAAACACTTACACTGAAATCCATGCCTGAACAACTTTAACGCATTAACCAATCAAAATCACGCTCCCACACCCATTGAATTATCAGGAACTGTGTAAAGTGAATTCCTATAACCCTACGACTAACAAGACTTACCAGATAACCACCTCACACAGACGGACAAACAGACAGACATACAGGTGTTTTCTTTTATAACTTATTTATAGAAGAAGATGATATATAAGAGAAGCAATATCAGATTATCCCTATTGTTTCTGTCATAACTAAGCAACTGCAATATCTGTAAAAACTGATTTTCTTTGAAGTCACTTGACGGAGCAAGCTTTAACTTAAACAAATCCATGCTTTTCACTTGGACCACTTTATGTCACTTGCCCAAGAGTAGACAGACCAAGAAATGTATTCATTTTCATACCTGACAACAAAATATATATACGGTTTACAATAAAGCATTAGAATAATAAACACATCGTAATATTAAACTTAGCAATAATAAGTAATAATAAACTGTTCTAATATTTAACATGTGAAATAAAGAAAAATATGAATTGATCATAAGCTTACAGGTTGATTTTTAAATTTCAAGAAAGCAACATGGTCTAGATTTCTGTGATCTGCTACTGTAAGTCCAAGCAATGCTGGGTACTTAAAGATAATACATAAATACATTACACAGTAAAATGCAGAGGACAATTTTAAAGGCATGCTTGTGATCGTCAATGTTCACACCAGCATTAGCTTGGTTTCACTACATGACCCATATATAAACTGATGAGGAAAAACTTTTATATCAATCAGAAAATCCTGTTTATAAATGAGCACAAACATTAGTTTTGGGTGGGACCGGTTTACATTTTTTATAAACACTTGATGGCATGTAAGTTTAGGATAAGTCAAAACAGGAAAACTGGCTTTAAAGAAAGGATGTCATTCATAAATATTGCCAAAGAAACAGATAAAGCATTAAAGGAAATATATACTTAGGAATTAAGGGAGGAGTCTACCAGGATAAGTTCAAATTTAATAAATGTCTTGAAAATAAAAGGAAAATTATTTTAAAACATAAGCAAATATCACACAGTAAAATATAAATATTCTTAGTAATATGTCACTTGCTTTGTTCAAAAGTAGTAGTATTTATTCATTCATTCATTCATTCTCAGAACTCACTTAAGCCAATTACATGATGGAACAAAACCATAATACAGAAACAGTCTATTGCAAAGCATACTCAAGCACACAAGCCACTATCACTCATGCCTGTCCAGTTCAAATTTGCATAATAACCAAACTTTCCAGTCTTGCAGATATGGGAAGAAAGCAGAAGTACCACAAAAGAATAGGCCAGGATTGAAAATTCGAGAACTCTGCATCTTGTCAATTAGCAATTGCTATGTTGTTGAGACTGGTAATTGAGACACTGCTGAGGCTGGTAATAAAAACTAAATTGACTATTTTAACTGGATGCTATTTTAAAAAAAGAGCTAGACAAAGTTATTTGATAGCCACCACAACATGGTCCAATACTTGCCAGCCATCAAACATTTTTAGAAGCCAGCAGGAGTCAGTTTGGGAGCCTATGGAATTTACCACAGACATAAACTCTGGCATGCTCCTGCCTTCAGTAATATGAACCAAAGACTGGTTCTGATGATCTGCTGTTTTGGCCCTTCTATAGCTATTTGTCTGTGAAAACCATTATTAGCAGTCGGATTGACCATAATTTTCTTCATTAGTGCTCAAGTCTCATTTTGTCATGTGAGTGTGAAAGAATGTGTTCATCTCAGAACAAGTATAAGAGTGAAAAACACATTTTCATGGAGCCTCTGTAGTATATAGTATAGAGATTCTAAACTTATAAAAAAACACTCACATATGCTCAATTATTTTTAGGAGGCAGCTCTGAAAGTGAAAAGTTTACAAATCCCAAATCTAAAACATCTGTGGTAATGTTAAATATGCTTTCTGATTCTAAATATTTACCTTTTGCTTCTCTTGCAGGTCCTTTTGTCTCAGGTGTTTTTTCATTCTTTGAATAATACTTTTCAAAGCCTACAATTGAAAAATCAAACAGAGATAAATCTATATACATTATGCTTATTGTAACTTAAAAAATATCAGATTTTACATTTTTGTTAGTATAATAATCAAATTCAATTATATTCATATAGACAATACTTTGTAAAGCTCAACATGGTAATGTGTGCTTGTCAAGTCCCTACGTAAAGATTACCAACTGTTTGTCTGATTGATTGATTACTTAAACACAAAACTAATTCTGATTGATACACTATTTGAACATTGTTGTTATATGTTCTTATAAGTTATATAAAGTTAGCAAAAAGGAGCAATAGTGTAGTATTTTCAATATACTTATTAAATATTTTAACATACAGTATGTCAAATTCTGGCACTCTAATTCTCTATGTGAATTTTTTTTTTTAGCCATCATTTATATAATCTAAAGAAAATCACAGTAAGTTGTAGGCAGTCATTACAATCAACCGCATTGTGCGACAACAGCAGCAACTCAGTCATAGTACTCCACAACTTTCTGCAACCCAATACATCATCATCAAACTGGATAGGATTTTACTGCAATGAGTCTCAAGTCAAAGGAGTGAGCTCATTTGTGTATGAGAGCTAACAGTCAATAAGCATGAAATTGTAACTAGAATACATATAGTGTCAAAAAGTAGAGAGAAACATTAGCTGCTGGAAGGAGATAAAGAAAGGGAGTGTTATAGACTATGTGAAAGGAAAAAAGGGTCATTAAGAAAAACATTATTTCAGAAAAAATAATGGCCAAGGTTGCTGCTTAATCCAGTATGCTCCAAACTGATTAGCTGTCAAAACGAGACAGAAATGTGATACTTTCACTGCACAATACAAGATTCTGAATGGAAATCCTTCAGGGCATTGTGTAATCATTCAACCCCTGCAATTCCTAGTTGCGTAATTAGACACCCTTTGAGGCAATAAGATTATAAGACTATAATTGTTAAATTTGATATGTCCTTAAACTAGAAGTCGTGCAAAGTTCTGTAGTGTGATGCTGGCCTTAGTATCTCAAATCCACTTAACTCAAGGGGACTTGAGCATATTCTAACTGTACAGGGCCCAAGATGAGAAACATCTCTGGATAGGTTGTCGGTCACTAGGCCCACTCAAAAACACAAAAGTGTATGCAATTTGAAAGTGCTAATTCATCTAGCATGCACAACTTTGTGAATGCGGGTATATAACTCGCACATACAAGATGAGTACATGCAAACTCCTCACAAAAAATACCTAGGCTTAGAAATCAAACCCCTGATACTGGGCCTGTAGGGCACTATGCTACCTCACCCTCCATGTTAGTTAACCAACAAAGGAAAAAAAAATATAAGGATTATTCTTTGGCTTTTCATTTTCTAAATTTACAGTTCATTCTGAGGCAAACTTTGGTCTGGGTGAAGATGATCAAGTGAAAAAGTATTATAATGCACAAGGTTTCACATAAAGGGCCATGTCCAGTGTATGACACTATGCAGAAATGTAGCTGCAGGAAACCAAATGGATTAAAATCATTAATGATGTATGGGCAATCATGCAAGATCTCTCCTGGCTATCAACCTTGATCCAGTGGGAATGACAAGAAAAATACATTCATAGCATAAGAGTGCATACTTCACAGTTTTCCTTTAGATTGTGTCAGTTTCTACATAAAGAGCATTTAACAATTTCCCTTTGCACAGAACTATTCCAAAAGCAAATACAATGTTTCAAAATACTGATACCAAATTTTAAAAGGCTTCTGTCAAATTTAAAGTAGATGATAGCTGCTTTTTCAATTTTGATATTAAAAAGAGATTCAAAACTAAAACTGTCTTTAAGTCCAAAACTTCCTGTCAGTTAGAGAAATGCAGTAAGAGAGCCATGTGCTAGCCTGAATCTTCCAGTTAACAGGGAGTGCAGCCAAGCCAAATTAGAGTTCCACAGTGCAGTCTTTATTTTAAAAGAAAAATGTTTCTCTCCCTGTGTGTATATTTAATGGAGGACAATGAAAGTTGTCCAACAAAAAATACAACTAGACTATTCCTGTAAGAGATGTGTGACTGTGGCCAAATTCTGCCAAACTGTACTGTCAGCTAGTACAAATTCAAGTTTTTAATTCTGTTTTGAATATTCAAACTGTATGAATTGCTCAAATATTCAAAGTTATGAAAAAAGATTTGAGACACAACATTCCCACTATACAGCCTTAAAGTTGAAACACAGTGCTTCTAATCACCTTTTTTATCAGCATTTGAATAAGCACTGCATCACAGTTTTTAAACTATTAATTTCCTAATTCACAATCGCCCATGTGAAAAAGCAGTTGCCACACAGTTTTATTACTTGGCTGCAGCATCTTTAGCAACAATAATCATAACTAAACACTTCCCATAAATTTGCTATCAGTTTTTCACATTGCTGCTCTAGCTTAGACACATTGCTAAGTCTGCAAGCATGAACTGCTCTTTTCAGGTCCTACCACAGCAAAACCATCTCTATTGGGCCAGCTGCAAATACGTCTGGCTCTGTTCTGCTAGTGCAAACTAATTATCAGTCAGGATTTTGAATGGGCATTTCTAAAATGTACTTCTTGTGAGCCATTCAGTTGTACACTAATGCTTTTGAGTTTTGGATCATTTTCCAGCTGCATAACCCAGTTACACTTCAGTTTCAGGACATGGACAGATTACCAGAATATTCTTAAGAATGTCTGGTTAAGATTAGAATTTATGGTCCCTTCAATAATGGCAAGTCTTGAACTCTTCCCCACACTACCACACTACAACCCCCATTTTACTTTATGGATCTTCTTACTGTCAAATGCAATATACAGTACGGTTTATACGAGACACAGTGGGATCTATGTTGTCTAAAGGTTTTAACTTGACTTGTATGTCCATAAGGCATTATTTCAAAAGGCTTTGGGATCATTTATGTGTTTCTTTGCAAATTTTACTCCTGGATAACAGAGGTTTCTGACTTGATACACCTCCATGAATTACATTTTTTCCTCAGCCTAATTCTTATTGTGGAGTCCAGAACACTGACGCTGGCTGTGGCTAGAGATGCCCATGGCTGTTTGGATGTTCTTCATCGCTGTGACATTGAATGTGTTATCACTATGCCCTTTGGGTAATTCTGTCAGGAGAGGACACTGTTCCAAATGTTCTCCAATTGGTGATAATGGTTGTCACTATGGTGTGGTGCAGTTTCTGAGCATTAAAAACAGCATTGTAACTCTTTTCCAGTTGGTAAATGCCAACAACTATTTTCCTCATCTCTTGTGGAATTTCCTTTCATCAAGGCAAAGTGTTCTTCTATATATGTTGTCGTAAATACTTCCCTATCATGGGAAGGGTCAATATATACTGAAGTTTAGATTCAACAGAGTTGGCTGCAAATAGGTCTGGCTCTATTCAGCCAGTGCAATCTAACTATCAGTCAATTTTTGTCAGCTGTCAGCGAGTAACTAAAGGGCCAATTACTTTTTCAGATGAGCATTATAGGTGTTAGATAACTTTATTATTTAAGTATATTAAGTATCAGGTTAGAAATTATGTTATATGTTTACTCTGGGTTCTATTTATCTGATAAAACATATTATCTAAAGATCTGAAGCAATTATTTTTGAAAAAAATAGAAATTAGGAAGGGGAAATACTTTTTCCACAGCACTGTAGCCTTTTCAATTGTTTTTCCTTTGGCAGATGCAAACAGCTCTTTATTTGTCCGACACTGAAATACTGTACATGTATTCAATATATGAATAAGAATGTGACTGTTCTGTACTGTATACAAGATTGTTAATTCAGAATTTGAATTGATATGTTGATTAACATTTTAAATATGTTAAACTGACGAAACAAGTGGTGAACTATAGAAAACCACAGAAAAGTTAGCTCTTGTTTTCGTTAACATGAGATACATTCATAATGACCTATGTTTACTTTTTGCTTTGCACTATTCAGATACATTTAATTAAAGCTGACTATTTCAAAACTAAATATTAATATAACAAATTCAAAAAATACTTTACCTTTAGGTGGCTTAGAAAACATCCGATGGAACAAGGAGACATTTAGGCAGCTTAAAATCTTTCTTTGATTTTTAGGCAAGTGCTGCATTAAAAAGGGAAAATAATTAAAGTATAAAATTGACCAATAGGCAATGGTTTAAAATGGCATAAGGCACAGAAATTCATAATATTTTGATTTGTATTTCATATTTTGTCTCTATACATTCAACTGCCACTTTATTAGGTACACCTGAGTGTTACTAGAAACAAGCTGCTCCTCCAATAAGTCAATATTGTGGCTACAACTTAATACAAATAGCATACAGATATAGTGAAGACATTTAGTTATTGTCAGATCAACCAAACAAAACAATGGACAAGATGTATGACATTAGGGATTTAGACTATGGAATGACTATGGACACCAGATTTGGTGGTTCCGAGCATCACAGAAAGAGCTTCCTCAGTTTGCAATATGCGACAATGTGTAGTGTTTAAGAGAATGATGCAATAATCAAAAAATATCCAATGAGCAGCACTTTTGTGGATGAGAACACCTTGTTAATGAGAGAGGTCAGAAGGTCACAATCATTCAACTTAATATTAAGGTCACAGATCTTAAAATAATAGCTGTTTATGACAGTGGTGTGCAGAAGAGAAACCTGAGTGACCAATACCTTAGGCTTAAAGAGAGGCAGTAGACCGTGCATGACATGGTTACATTCCTGTCAGCTAAGAACATGAATAGGGAGCAAGTGATGATTAAAACCGGATGACTGAAAATTAGAAAAATGCCACTTTAGATAGATAGATAGATAGATAGATACTTTATTAATCCCAAGGGGAAATTCACATAATCCAGCAGCAGTATACTGATACAAAGAAACAATATTAAATTAAATAGTAATAAAAATGAAAAAAAAAAAAAAAAAAGTTAGCATTTACTCCCCCGGGTGGAATTGAAGAGTCGCATAGTGTGGGGGAGGAACGATCTCCTCAGTCTGTCAGTGGAGCAGGACAGTGACAAAAGTCTGTCACTGAAGCTACTCCTCTGCCTGGAGATGACACTGTTCAGTGGATGCAGTGGATTATTCATGATTGACAGGAGTTTGCTTAGTGCCCGTTGCTCTGCCACAGATGTTAAACTGTCCAACTTTACTCCTACAATAGATTTACTCCTTTACATCTGACTTATCTCATCACCTGCTGTGAAATGCAGATGGAAGGAGTCTAAATTTGATATAAAGTAACATGAATCCATATATCCATCCTGGTTAAAGTCAGTAGTACGGGACGGTGTTGGTAGTGTAACAATGTGCTAATAATGTTATTCAATGGGTCTGTGAATACCAGATGGACGTCATTTAAATACCACAGTACATCTAGGCATTGCTGTTGACAATGTGCATCCCTTTACGGCCACCCATTTTCAAATGTTAACTTTCACCAGAAGAGTGTTCCATGTCACATCACAAGCTTGTTTCATGAAGAAGACTGTGACTTCTGGGTGCCTGCGTTCTGGTGTCAATTCACAAATGACTATATTGGAATGCAGCCAGCTTTTTGCTATTTAAGGATAATTCAGTGTTTATCTTGGTTTATGATTTTCATCATCACCACAATTTTTATTTCAATTTTTCCTAACATTCTGATGATTTTAGTTATTATTTACTAATGAGCAGGTTAGCTGTAAGCAGTTGAAGCCTTTCATTGCCATTTGTTCTTGTATCTCCTCTGCTTGTTGTGGTTATTGTTACAGTAAACTCAACAAAAAAAAAGAATCAATAGATAAAAAAGATAAGCATCCTTTAAATTTATAGGCGGAGAGGTGGCTCTGAGGCTAGGTATATGCATCGGTAATTGGAAGGTTGCCAGTTTGAATCCCACAAATTCCAGAAGTGATTCAACTCTGTTGGGACCTTGAGTTTTATAATTGCTCCGTTGTGGGTATGACTTTAAGCTGCATCCAGCCTTCATCCAAGCAGGTCCTCCAACTTGCAGGGAGAATTTGAGGCATGGTGGCAGGATTGGCACTGCAGCCACTGTAAAAAAAAACAAAAAAAAAAAACCTCACACTGTTCCATTTCATTCAAACTAGTGTGGTGCTGAGGTGTCAACCACTGCACAGCTGCAGTCGGGTCTTAATTTGGGATCCTGAGGTGCTTCGTTGTGTGGTGGGTGAGGAACACGTTGTTTCAGTACATACATCTAATCTCCTCCACCTCCTTTAAATGTACATTTTTTCTGAATACAGTATAGTATAAAAGAATAAACAAGACCAGCTTTTTAAACAATGAGATCAATCAGAGGTAAAATAATTCACTGATTGTGAAACTTTTTGGAAGAAAAAAAACTACAGCCAAAGTGGGCCCCCAAGAACTCAAGTTGAGGGAAAATTAATCTAACTTGGTTCCATTTGCAACAGTGCATCCTCCTTACAAAGTTTGTGTTTTAATACAGTATTTGTTGAAAAACAGACGAGAATAAAATGAAAGTCAGAATTACTATGCTGCCTGATGTTATATTATCTGTGTAACTAAAGGATTATTACAGATCACTAGCTGAAATTTGGGGCTATGAGGTGCAAATCCAATAATATAATAACTGTAACGCGGAATTACACTGAAGTGACTGTTGGACATAGGTGACCCAGTTTAGTTTAGCAAATTGACCCTAGGTCTGAAACACTTAAGTACCACTTACATGAAGGCTATTTATTGTCATTGTATCTATATATTTCTTATATTTTAACATTTTTTTATGTATGAAAGGAAGTAAAATGAATCAATACACTGCTTAATTTGTCAATGTTTTGACTACTGAAGAGATGAAACAGAATGTTTGGGTAATTCAACATCAAATTATGACACTTTTGAACCTCATTGTCACAAATTTTAACGAAACTTGGCATGCTAATTTGGTCATAAGAGTAACCAATGGAAACGAAATTGCATATTTCTTGGATCAGTACTAAGGGAGATTTAAGCTAACAAAATTTGAACTCATTGTGGCTGGAAGCAGGATTATGACTTTGACTGGCTACATCTCCTTAAATATAAGTTGCACAGAAATGGTCCCCATAATGTTTTAAAGTTCTTTTCCAACTCTTTATTTTGTGTAAATACTATGCTATCTCCAAAATGAAATAATACCATGTTATGAGTGATTAATATTAAAAACTGAACAGCAACAAAATATATTTTAAAAGAGGTCAATTCTTTTACTAAAGTAAGTTTATAATGACATGAACATCTCCAGAAAATTTGGTCTTTAATCTAAAGGCCGGTACATTTAATTCAACTGGCAAACTCAAAAAGAAAAGCATACAGGATGGGTTTCTTTGTTGTCATGCCCCAACTATTAAAAGACATCAGAAAGATGGGATGCAGTGCTGTAATTAAAATGTCAACATTCTTAACAAATAAAGAGAACTCCTGTTTGTCATTTGATTCACTAACTTTTGTTGATGCTGCTTTGTGTTGCCAGGTGGGTTATCTTGAGCATATGGTCTATAGCTTGAACAAAAATATTTTTCTTTTCATGTTAATGGCCAGTATGCTTGTTGAGTATATACAAGCAGCATAATTGTACAGGTATAAATCAAGGAATATCTAGAAATCCAAATACTAATATCGCACTGTGAAGAATTATGATACCTCTTCTAGATAACTGAAGACCTAGTGAGGAGACAACTGAGGAAGCTACACACAGGAAAATCAGCAGTGGAGTGAGTCCTAAGGCCTTGGCTGACTAACTTTGTGGTGTCCTCTATCACCTGTTTAGTCTGTCCCTAAGGCTTCAGAAAGTGCTACTGCTGTAGAAAACATCCTGCATTGTTCCTGTTCCAAAGAAGGGAGACACCTCTTCACCTAATGATTACAGACCAGTGACACATGTGTCTCTCCTTTGAGAGACTGGCCCTGGACAATACAAGTCCTCTTGTGGTAGACCACCTGGACCCACTGCAGTTTGCCTACTGGACAAAGACTGGAGTGGGGAATGTGATTACCTCTCAGCTCCACTGGGCTTATTCTCACCTAGACAAAGCTGGCAGCATTGTGAAATATGTTTTTTGATTTCTCCAGCACTTCCAATACCATCCAGCCATCCCTGTTAAAAGGTGAATTCAGAAATATGAAGGTGGACAAACCCATTATGTACTGTACAACTGCCTATCTGTTGGAAAGACCGCAGTTTGTGAGACCCAAGGACTATGTTTCTGATATAGATGTGAGCAACACTGGAGCACCACAATGAACAGTCCTGTGTCCTTTTCTCTTTACTCTGTACAGCTCAGACTATAAATATAACACCAGGTCATGTAACTTGCAGAAATTCTCCCTTATATGGTGTATTGATAAAGGGGATGGGATAGAATATAGGGGTCAAGTGGAAAAGTTTGCTTCTTGGTTCAAAGAACAGCAAAACCAATGAACTGATTATTGACTTTTGCTGCACCAAAGAGCCTCTACATCCGGTTTCTACTCAAGAAACGAATGTAGAGGTGGTCCTCTCCTTCATGTACTTGGGGGTCCATACTAATGACAAGTTAGATTGGTCTTGGCACACAGAGAACTATATAAGAAAGAGCAGAACAAGCTCTTTTTCCATTTGAGACTCTGTTCCTTTAACGTGAGTAGAGACATTCTTACATGTTCTATAACTCTGTGATGACCAATGTTATTTCCTCTGCTATGGTGTTCTGGGCTGGTAAAATCACTTCAAGAGAGGCCCACTGAATCAACAAGCTTATTAAAAAGACAAGCTCAGTTATAGGACACACTCTGGACCCCCATGTGATAGTAGCGAAGGAGAGAATTAAAACAAAACTGTGTGCCATTACGAACAATGTTGCACAGCCTCTCTCTGACACTCTAACACTGAGGGTTTTCAGAATGAATTATTCAGCAGAAGTGTATGGGCTCCATTATACCAACAGCAATACATCTGCATAATGCCTAACTGTAACTGCGACTGCCAAGTCTGAAGTTTTCTTTCTTCTTAAATCTTCTTCCTTTTTGGTCATTCTGGTGTGTGTTCAGATCATAGTGCGAGTGTATATATTTTTTTTTTCCCCATTTATTTATTTGAAGTGTTTTGGTAAAAAGCAACATTTTCCCCTGGGGACAAACAAAGTTCTATCTATCTATCTAGTCTGGTATGGACTAAATTTTAATGGCATGATTTAGGTCTATTTATTCTTTAAGAAGTCAAGGTAAATACCGCACCATAAAGTAAGAGGTTTAAAAGAGTGTGAAATTATGTTGTTTCAGAGATTTTTTTATTCTGTTGAATGCAGACAAACAGTACTGTCTTTGCAATTAAGTGAAAACACCAACTATTACAAAATAACTATGAGCGACCACCTTCATTTGCGCATGTGATTTTTTTGTGGATTTTCCAGGAAGAAAATGCATGACAGTGCATAATTGAGCATTAAAAGATTTGAAGAACATGACAATGATGTAAACCAGATGCTGTGCAGTAAAAAGATGTCACTCCTCTTATGAGAGATTCAGAGATACTTTTCCACCATCATCATCATAAGAGATTTAATAATAGCTTCATTACATTTTAATTCAACATATTGTTAAATATGTTTTAGCATTATCATTTTTAATTTGATGAAACTTGGCCTTAATTTATCTTATAGCACTCAGATTTTTTTTTGTTTTGTTAAAAAAAAATCCCCTTGAACTATAGGAACTTTTCTTCACTGCGGACAGCATAAAAATGATAATTTAGTGTGTTTTATTTTGGGCTATAATTCTTTCCTATTCAAGCTGTGTAGCTCAACCATAGCTTACTAAAAAGCTGAAGAAGAGTACTTTTTACATGAATTCAGGTTTCTTTTTTTTTTTTAATTAAGGGTGAAGTTCACTTTTCAGGCTGCATTTTTACTAGATTTTGGTTAATAAATAAACAATGAAGGGCTTAGACTAACAAGTAATTTTTTTATACTGAAATATATTTCCTGCGGTGGGCTGGCGCCCGCCCGGGGTTTGTTTCCTGCTTTGTGCCCTGTGTTGGCTGGGATTGGCTCCAGCAGACCCCCATGAACCTGTGTTCGGATTCAACGGGTTGGAAAATGAATGGATGGATGGATGAAATATATTTCCCCCATTTGACCAGTTATTTGGTTCCCTTCATCAGATAACCCCCCGCCCCCAAAGTGTTGAATTTACTTTAAAATCCGATTTTCAAGCATCAGAATAAGCATGTGGAAGGAGAGGTAAAATGTTTTCACTTAAATGCAATGACAGTACCGTTTAAACCTCTTACTTCATAAAACCTTCCTAAAGTGTAAATATGTTATATTGGTGTGTGGTTTTTTGCAAGGAAAACTGTCTGGACCTGTTACCGATTGGATTTAAAAAAACAAAACACACAGAAGGTGTGCCAGATGCTCCATCCAGGATATCAAATTTCTGTCTAATCTCAGCAAATTTTGGATATTTTTAAAGCTTGGTATCATTCTATCAGTTCACACAAAAAAGCCTCTTCTGGATATAACTTTTTTCACCAACATTTGACTTGTGTTTTTGGTAAAACTCTTATACAGTTTAAATAGTGTTAGTATCAAAAATCTTCTTGGGATAGTTTGCTTCAGCTCATGGTAAATCTCATTTTTTAAATTACATTTCAAGTTGTTTGTAATTGTTGAATAAATTTTTTTTACATTTTTGCACACCTCAAAGTGGAAGGAACAGAGATCTTTGGCAGCTTCTTTTCATCACCACACTTTGTTCTTGCTGTCACTCGAATATAGATTCATTTTTGTCTCGTCTGTCCACAAGACCTTTTTCCAGAATTCTGCAGGCTCTTTTAAGTACATTTTTGCAAAGGGAAATCTGCCCACCCTGTTTGTGTGGCCAACTAGTGGCTTCGATCATGCAGTGGTGCCTTTTCTGATCTGTTGGACAGACGCTTGGGACTTTTTCTTTACCATAGTGAGGATTGTTCTATTATCAGCAGTGGAGGTCTTCCTTGGCCTACCAGTCACTTTGTGATTACTGAGGTCACTAGCGTGTTCTTTATTCTTAATGAAATTCCAAACAGTTGAATTTAGGCACTTCTAATTTTTATTCTATTCTTTTTATTCTTGTTTTTCTGCCTCATAATGGCTTCTTTGACCTTCATTGGTGTAGCTTCATCCTCATGTTGAACAACGGCAACTACAGACTCTAAAGGTATACTGTAGACAGAAGGAAGCCTAGGTATCTTATGCCTGAACTGATGAAGCAATGAAACACATCACAAACATCTGTGACACCAATTTTCCCAAGTATAAAAAGTGTTAAAATATCCACATGCTGGCACTGAAATGTATGCAAATACCCTTTAATTAAAATCTGCAACATTTACTTTAACCAAATCTGAATTTGTGTGCACTTTTAAACTATGTGGAAGAGGTGTAAATCAATGGAAAAGTGTCTTGTCCACAACATTACTGAGGGCACTATATGTGTCATCATTTTCATTTTCTACCTGAACCTTTTCAGCTACTGGATTTGTTAAGAATCTTATTCAAACACTTAGGAGCACTTTGTGTTTCCAGGATGCAGATTCAAGTTACAATTCTTGGCAGACAAACCTACACTTATTATAAGAAGGTTTTTGTGATCAGAAAGGGGATCACTGTTGACGGTCTACTGTAACTTAAAATGTTACAAATCCCTTTTGTGAAAATTCTAACTGAACTGAAACCTGTCAGACCTATTGGAGCTTCTTGGACAGCATGACTGCAAATGTGTAATCAATATAAATGCAATCACTAATTGGTCAACTCAGTTCTCCTTGCAACAAACCAGACAACAAAATAACATTTAAACTTTAGTCTGTTTTCATGAAGTAAGAGGATCAAATGTGAGTCAATTTAGTGTGTTGTGCCATTGAATGTTTTTGTAAGGTCAGAACCTAGTAGGTCCTATGCCCCTTTGAATAGCAATACGATGCCTTTTTGGGGTCTGGAGAAAAGCTTCTTTTTTTTTTAAACATATTTGACCACTTTTACGGTGGCTATCTCATAAAACTGCCTAAATATCAGGTCGATTGGTCTGGAAGGTAAGTGTAATTTACACAAGTTTCTTCAAGATCAAAAATGGTTATGCAAAGTCCGTTTGTTTAAATAACATGGAATGACCCAATAACACTTTTAAAACAATCTTAATCGAAATGTATTTTTAAATAAAATGAATATAATATATAATCAAAAGTATAGTTTTCAAAGCATCGGGCACTATATACTCCAAAACACTTTTGTCATTTAATTGCTCATGAAAGTTTTTAAACTAATGCTGAACTTGTGCAAGTTAAATGACATACCACAAAAGTGTATCAAATATTTTTAAATAAATGCAAAGAAAATAAGTTGTGTAATTCGCATTCTGAACATGATGATTAGTTGCGAGACCGATCCCCTAAAACCTACACATAGGGTAGCACTAAGAGAAGTACATTTTAAAAAATTCATAAAGAAACCCATTATTGTCATTAGAGCACTAAGAATTCTAAGTCAGAAATAACATGACCGCGATGACCGAAAACTCTCGGATGCTTTAGATTAATTGATAAAACATATAAACGTGTACCACATGAACGCCGCTCCTGCACGCGAGAGATGAAACTTTATAAGCGACTGCTGTCCAGCGCCGTGCATCCCAAACTCCGTGTACCAGTCTACGCTGCCCAGAGGCTGCCGACAACAGCCTCGGCCAGTAAGCCATTCCAATTTGAGCACGCAGGTTGATTTCGCCTCGCTGCCTGCTTCGCCGTAACTCCAAGTCAGAAACCCTTTAGCTGCCGGCGAGCAACACAAACTCAATGTCAGTGCAGATATGGAGAATGGTGGCCAATACAGCGCCTGACTAAAAACTGCTCAAACCTTTTCATATCGTGCCTTGCTCATGCGTGACGGCAGAGCTGTATGCTTTATACACGTATACATGTTAGTATAATTATGGTAATCTTTAAAAATTACCAGTTTTAAAATATTTTAGGCAGGTTCATAACTGCATATACTAAAAGTCGTCACGGAAGGGGTCCTTCGGAAAGCCCAATAGCCGGAAAAAAACTGTGAGATCTGATGAAATTGTTTTGAAATTGGGAATGGATTGATGGGATTACTTTTCTTTAGGAAAAAAGAAGTATGTCGAAAAACGTGTTACAAAATGATGTACTAAGTGCAATTGTTGAACTTGGCTTACTGAACAAACGGACACAATAATAATTTATAGGTGATTTTGTTTTTATTTGGTAGGCGAAATAACATGTTGACCGTGTTTTGATTTACGTCTCTGGGTGCAATTGCGTTTTGTGTTCCAGTTTAACGATTATACAGTCAAATCAAGGATTATTAACACGCTTCATAAAAGTGAGTAAGAAGTGCCTATATGATATAAACAGTATAAATCCTGATATAAATATTCTACTCAAAAGAGTATGGGCACTGCCTCCGTACCAATAAATGACATTCAAATTTTGGTTACTGAATAGTATTTTATTTTACTAAATTCATAGGGATGCCAATAATTTCGACCCCTCAAGAATATTTAAAATAAAACCAAACAAAGTGGAGCGTGTTGTGAAATCCCACGCTTTCTAGTTGGATTTTGAGCACGCTAGCGTAATGACGTCATTGATATATGTGCAATCTGCAGTCGATTTGGTCAGTAACTAGACCGCTGAAGTGCTTTGGCTCAAAGCGTAAAAGCGGTTGTCTGTACTATATTGATAAAATACGCTAACCCGAGTTCAAATCCTAGTTGGGGCTCGCATATGTTGAAATAAGGATTTTGTATAAAACAGTTAAGTAGTACTTGTCTGAAAGTTAACAAATATATTTTGGAGACATTATGAACGATTTACATGGGGCACCTTTTTCCTTGGTGTGGAATCGTGTCCACCAAGAATTTTTAACAAATTGATGAGTATATTTTGCGTAAGGTAGCACGTATCATAACAATCCAGAATCTATTCTACCCCATGTCGATCATATCAGAGAGGCTAAGAAATGCTTCACTAAAGCCGACGTAGTCATTACACCAGTATATGCGCAAGACATTCCTCATTAAACGTTTTTACTATTCAGTGATTCCCAGATCTGTTGCTGATTTGTATTATTGATTTCCAAAAAGCAATGTGAGTAAAAGCGTGTTCTGCATAACTAATCACAACTGTCTTTAAAACAGAATCAGCGCCATCAACAGTGTCTTCTGCAATTTTAGGAAAGCCTCGGGATTTCTGCATTAATGAGACAAAAAATTGTAAAGAAACTTTGCGAATTCATCCAGAGGTGAACATAAAGATCACTCAAGTACTGAGAAGAAGGAGCAGCTGGATAAGCACATCTTGAGCCAAACTTTCAAAAAACCATCTGACTTTGTCAGCAACATCCTTTCCTTGTGAATGTATCTTATCAAAGGCTGCGCTGGCGGGTTAAATAAGTAATCTTCCGAAGTGCAGCACAACAGAGTAAATAATTGACGTAAATAGAATTACTGAAACACTAAGCTTTTGTCGTTTCTGTATTCTTAAACCATCTTCCAGTTACACAATCCCCCGCAGTCAATGTCACATTCAATGTTCCCTGCTCCTTAACCTGTCTTGTTACCCAAATCATCAACACTCAGTTTCATTCAAGGCTTTACCGTCCTTCCTTTCATAGACATAAAATAAAACACATTTCCTCTACATACGTGTCAAATAATAATAGTAAACTTGCAGGAACGAGAAAAAGCACAAGATGGGAATATTTATGACAAGAGCCTGGGCATCAGGGTGAGAATGTGCTTTGTCACCCATTACGTGAGCTCGTCTGCCATCCCTCGGTTACACTGGCACACGTTACACTCGGGGCAAATGCAATGGAGAATACCGACAATGTACACCTTCAGAAGTGGAATAAATCGACTGTATAAGTAAAACATTTCCGATAAACGATGAATTTTGTTAATCATAAACAATGCAACATAACTATTATATGTGTTGTTACTTTTTATTAGTACTCACCAAACGTTACATATCTACGAAATGAACATGGGTAATATGTTTATAATCATTCTCACTAAAATACACTGTCAAAATATATTAATGAGCAAATTGAGACAGATTGGCCTTTAGGAAATATAAAAAAGCGTGTGCGCTCTCATTTAGGACAGAATGCATTGTTAACGTGACGCACTCTCTACTGACACGATGTCACGAAAAAAAGGAACAGCGCAGTCCATGCAAACTCAAATCCTCCTTGATGTTTGACCTTATGATTAATTGTCAATATCAAATCAATAAAGTCATTTTAAGAAGATGACAAGTCTGCTATAGTCAGTTTAATCAACGCTCCTTTTAAAAAGTTTCCTTATACAGAATATAAAACAGAATCTCAATGATACGGGACTCGCGAGTTGTAACGAATAATATGTGACACTGAGAAATTATAATTCCTAATAACGGGAACAAGTAAAAACTATGACTTCCTAAAACGGACACTGTAAATGTAGGCATTTCAATAAATAATTTAGGAGACTTGTGTGTGCATTTCAATATCAATTTAAGAACTACGTGGGCTACCTGTTTTACTATAAACGGTAGCTCAAGCAGCATTTAACAATAAATAGTCTAACAGGACAATGACTGACTGAAACGAAGATGCTGCGCCGCTACAATAAAGGTTCACACTGTCGTTCTGCATGTTTAGAAGGCGCTGGTTGGCTGAAACTGTTTATAGCGAATTGTCCCAAGTTGGAAGTGCCGTATAGCGATCAGACACGAAAAGACACATTTAGGCATGCTGGACAGTAGTTTGTTTTTCTACAATACAAATTCAGTACGACACCAGGGTCTCCAAACACACAAATATGAAGTATATTACGTTTTACAGTGAAACTCTTTACATACACAATATAATTAGGGGCGTGTGCCCCCTGCTCGACTACGGTGGCCCAACCTTCCCGATAGCTTGATTCGCTCGCTATCTGTCCAAGCTTGTTAAATGGAGGAATAGAAAAAAAAACCTTCACAAGAGGAGGATCAGCGACGCGAACCTGAGCGAAAACACCACTGAGCCACCTAATCCGGATAATTAACGAGCTCTGCACAACTGAACTACTACTACTACTACTGTTCTTACTGCGGCGGATGAAATATGTTGTTTGACATATTTCGTTAAAATGGTTTAATTGATACGAGAGTATCTTTGTTGTATTCTCCTAATGAAGACGAAAAAATTATATTTATAGATGTATACTACAGTATATGACGTACGGTTTTGAACAAAATTAAGTGTTCCATAAAAAGGTTGAACGATTTACCTAATCTTTTCATATATATAAAGCTGATATATGACAATATATCTTTGACACTATGTATCAGACAAAGGAAATCACAGCAATCCACAAGAACAATAATTAATTCTCAGCAACTACCTGAATTGTAGCTTAACCATATCAACTGAAATGTGTAATGTCAATACGAATTACAAAATATAACTAGAGAGTTATGTGTCAGATAGACTCTCAAAATATAGAGGTCAATGCCTTTCAGTGTGCTGAGGCTTCACAAAGATTCAGTAACCAGTGACCATGTCTGCTCGAAGCCCTGTCATGATCCAATCTCGGTACTACGCATGCCTGAGGCTTCAGTAGCCCCGTCATGATCTCTGTAGTACGCCTGTCTGAGGCTTCGGAGCCCAAAGCCCGTCATGACGCAATCTCATTTCTACGCATATCTGAGGCTTCGGAGCCTCGTCAAGATTGTCTGAGGCTTCGGAGCCCGTTCGAAGCCCGTCATGATGCAATCTCAGTACTACACATGTCTGAGGCTTCAGTAGCCCGTCATCATCTCAGTAGTACGCATGTCTGAGGCTTCGGAGCCTCGTTTAAAGCCCGTTATGACAATCTCATTTCTACGCATGTCTGAGGCTTCGGAGCCTCGTCATGATCTCAGTACTACGCATGTCTGAGGCTTCAGTAGCCCCGTCATGATCTCAGTAGTACGCATGTCTGAGGCTTCAGTAGCCCCGTCATGATCTCAGTAGTACGCATGTCTGAGGCTTCGGAGCCCCGTTCAAAGCCCGTCATGACGCAATCTCAGTATTCTGCGCAAAGCTTCGACTCATCATTTATTCATCGAGCTCCTGTTTGAAGTACATATGGCATCAACAGAGTTAAAAAACTCAACAGAATTCCCATTGAAATGAAAGTTTGTAGATGATCAATACATGTTAAATGATTGTGCCCGATAATACGTTGTGGCAAAAAATAAAATTATAAATTATACATCATACAAACGCCGACTTGTTGAATGCATAATGCTGCAAAGAAGAGCTTTAGCAATACGGGTGACGACACATCTCTCACTATAATACTCTCATAAATATCCATTCTTCGCCTCATGCAACGTTTTCATGCAACACTGAAGGTATGTCATATAGTATACATCTATATATAATTGTTTTCGTCTTCAGTACATACATACATGTATACATTAAAAGCATACATTATATTCCAACCTCCTGAAAATAGTAGTGGTGCAGTGGTAGCGTTACCACTTCATAATAAAGCATACGTGGGTTCGGGTCCCACGTCCACCCACTGTGAATTATGACCCAAAAGAGTCTGATTTTCTTTTTCTTTTTTTTTTTTTATTAAACAGCAAATTCCAGCGTGGACCGGGAGCGAGCAAGGCGAGAACACTAGTAAAGATATATCAAATGGAAATGTGCATCTTGTTTTATGTCTATAACAAAAAAAAATATTTGAGTAACGATTTCAACTGTTTTTGTAGTTGTTGATGGCGGGTTTAGCGGTTTAAATTTTTAAATATTAAATTGATAAGGTGGAATGTGTTCTTACTTTGAGTGTTAATGTGTTAGTAACTGGGATTGCGCCTCTATTACTGGAAGATTGCTTAGGAATGATGCAGACTGGACAACTATATGTTTTAGGAAATGTTTTATTATTGCACTGCGCTGTGACTAAAAAACTTTTTACTGATCACCTGTCCGGACCTTGAAGATGTGTTCACGAGGGAGGGATGCTGTTGTTAAAAGCAAATGTTTTTTCAACAGCAGATCCAGATGTGTTTATCCCGCTGCTTTTTGTTGCCTCAGCACTCAATCTTTAATGCCGACCTTGATATGTGCACTGCTCACATTGGAGTGCCCCGTGTGTGTCTGTGTGCCGGTGACTGATCTGTGCCGTGTCTCTCAGCCTCTCTGATGTGCTCCGGATTGACACCTTTGAATGTTTGGTGCAGCAGAGCAAATTCAACCTGATCTACCACAGTGGGTTTGTTATCACCTTATTCCAGCTTTTCTCAACCTTTAAGTATTTGCGACCCGAGTTTTCATAACAGTTTTAATCGCGCGCCCCCCCCCCCCAACATTTTTTTGAAATGTAGATGCATATTTGATTATACCTACTTAACTTTTATCGACATTTATCTAACTCTATATAGTATTTATTGTTCTATTATCAGAATGTAGTTTAAGTTAATTTGTTTTGCTTCCAACAGATGTTTTTATCATATTTTTTATTCTTGTTTTCTTTTTTTCACATCTTCGCACCCCCCTTTTTGTTACTTCACGCCCCACAGGTTGAGAACCACTGCCTTATTCAATGGAGGGGTTCATGGATGTCAAAATGGCAATGAATAGAAATGGATTAATGTAAATACGTGAGCTGCCATCCGCAATTAGACATCGCATTTTGATGGCGATTTTGGTGATTCCCGAACAGATCTCTTATGCGATCCTTCCACAGTATCTCTCAAAATTATTTAGTTCAAATTGGTTATAAAGATTTCAATTCTGATCATTTTTTTAATTATTGTTAATTTTGATGAGTCTTTAAGTCGGATCGAACGCCGGCTAGCACTACGCTCAGAATTTAAAAAGCAACCACCTTAGTTAGTTGAGCCATTGACGGCATCATTTCTTTGTAGCTAATTCGTTACTTTCGTGCTCCACAAAATATTGTAAAGTATTAATGAATGAAATATTTCAATACTTGATCGAATAATAACAACTGATTTAAGGATTTCACCTTTTCTTTCTCAAATGTGCTTACCTATATCATGGCAAAGTACAGGGATAAACCTTTATTTTCCGTCTACTCCATTTTAATTAAGTCAAACCAAAGAAAACATTTAAGGCTATTAAATGTGATCTCAAGAAAAGATGAAGGGTAATTATAATACTAATAACAGGACCGATTATAATGATACAGTGCAAAAGTAAATAATAATTGGAAGAGCCGGGAATCCATGAGTGAGGCGTCTTATTTTGTTTAACTCTTGCTATCGTATAGTTCATTCTGCTTGTCGGCGTTAGTTATATTTATATTTTTTAGACATCAGACACTAGAAGTTGCTGACGAACCCTTCTCTTCGTTGTCAGTCTGTAGCAGCGAAAAAATAAAAGCAATAAGAGTTATAACAGACCTCATTGAAGTGGATCATGAGTTTGTGTAATGTTAATGGAAATGGCCAGGAGGGGTCACTAGAGAGGTGAGTGTCAAATGCTTTAGTGGAATCTTAAGATTATTAATATTCAAAATCGAGTGTTGCACATCACTTCCATGTCAGCAAGGTTTTGAAAAATACTGCATGAAAGACACCACCATTTTTAAGCAGATTTTCTTCATACACTATACGCCTTCAAATTGCAGACTCTCAGCTGTGGGATATAATTCCCCTTTACTTTTCTTTGTGCCTCTAACTAGAAGACACCATGTGCTGATCCACACTTCGCACCAGCCAACAGCTGGTCATACTCCATACACCATTAGATTCATATGTCCCAAACTTGTTTTCCTCCTTAAACATGGTGTTACACTCAATCATTTCCAACACATCTCCACACTAAATTACTCTTCTTTCCCTCAACATTCCTGGTACTGAAACAAAACCTCCCTGATAACCATCAGCATCAACAACCAATCACCCCCCATTGCAATCTCCTCTCCCTGGCCACTCCAGATGTCACCTTAATAAGTTTTGTCCAAAAATCATCTGTGGGGCACTTGCTGAGACAGTGTTCATTAGTTGTATGCTAACAGTCAGCTTTATGAATACAACATTTTGGTGATAATGATGCATGAAGATGACCTTACTGAGCTGAGCTTAATGAAATAAGATCAAAAAGTGAATTTATGGCCATGCACACCATAAGTACAGTATGTTTGATGATAAAAGAGGACAGCATATGTAGAAAAAACACCTGATATCCATAATAAAATACTGTGGTTGGTTATTAATGTTTCTATTCCAAGGACTTTTCTTACCACTTAATTCCACTAAGTACCAGGATATTTTAGCCCAAAAACTGGTGTGGCAGGTGGCTGGGTGTGGTCACCAATCAGCCACCTACTTAAGGAGCCGCCACCCTGCAATCAAGGCTGGAGTCAGGTGAGGAGGACGAGGACGACAACAACAACAACAACAACAACAACAACAACAACAAGGTTGTGGCAGTGGAGATGAGGTGAGGCCCGTGTGTTTTGTGTGAAGACAGTAGCTAGTGAGAGCTAGGACTTTGTGTGAAGGAAGTGGCTATTGAGAGCCTAGACTTTGGGGGCTTTGGTGGCGGTGCACTTAGCTTTTATAAATAGTTTGTAAATAGTGTAAATAAACGTGGGTGATGGCTAAACCAGTGTCTGCCAGTGTGTGTCCGGGCCGTTATACTTCACACTGGTTACCTCTGCCCAGAAGTTGAGACTTCATTACAGCCTTTCAATAAGACTTTGTTCCCAAGCAGATATTAAAATCAACACAGAAATTAATGTTTTGCAGACCTGAATCCTGTTGAAAAACTGTGGGGTTGTGGTCCAGAGTCCCTCCAGCCTTCTCACACTTTATTGGATTAGTTTCAGTGCTATTATCCTATCAGTAAATATTAATTGTGGGAGTGCCAATAATTTTGAAATCTATATTTTGAAGAAAAAAAGACTACTCAATCAATGTTTCCTGTATTAAAATAAAAATATACTGGTTCCCCATATAACTGAGCCCAAAATATGTCTCTTTGTGTTTCTTGCATACATTTATTTTTGTTCAGTTTTATGAAGGGGGCGTATGTGAATTTTCCCTTGGGATTAATAAAGTATCTATCTATCTATCTATACTTCTTGAGTTGACTGTATCTGACTGGAGTCCTGCCACGTGCAAAAGTTCGCTGATGGCACTGCTATTGTGGGCTGCAGCAGGAGTGGGCAGGAGGAGGAGTATAGGAACCTAATCAAGGACTTTGTTAAATGGCATGACTCAAACCACCTACAACTGAACACCAGCAAAACCAAAGAGCTGGTGGTGGATTTTAGGAGGCCCAGGCCCCTCCTGGACCCTGTGATCATTAGAGGTGACTGTGTGCAGAGAGTGCAGACCTATAAATACCTGGGAGTGCAGCTGGATGATAAATTGGACTGGACTGCCAATACTAATGCTCTGTGCAAGAGAGGACAGAGCCGACTACAGTATACTTCCTTAGAAGGTTGGCGTCCTTCAACATCTGCAATAAGATGCTGCAGATGTTCTATCAGATGGTTGTGGTGAGCGCTCTCTTCTATGCGGTGGTGTGCTGGGGAGGCAGCATAAGGAAGAGGGACACCTCACCTAAATAACACATCTTTCCCAGTTTGGTCCCTCTGACTAGCCAATCGGTACAGGTCCTTTTCTCCCTCCTTAGTGTCCAGCTTCTCATACAACTCATCATACGCCTTTTCTTTAGCCTTTGCCACCTCTCTCTTCACCTTGCGCCTTATCCCCTTATACTCTTGTCTACTTTCTGCATCTCTCTAACTATCCCACTTCTTCTTCTCCATCCTCCTTCCTCTTTATACTCTCCTGTACGTCCCCATTCCACCACCAGGTTTCCTTTTCCTCCTTCCTCTGTCCAGATGTCACACCAAGCACCATTCTTGCTGTCACTCTTACTACTTCTGCTGCAGTTGCCCTGCTGTCTGGTAACTCTTCACTGCCACCCAGTGCCTGTCTTACTTCCTCTCTAAACTCAACCTTGCAGTCTTCCTTTTTCAGCTTCCACCATTTGATCCTTTGCTCTGCCCTCCCTCTCCTCCTCTTCTTCTTGATCTCCAGCATCATCTTACAGACCACCATCCTCTGCTGCCTGACTACACTTTCCCCTGCCACCACTTTGCAGTCTTTAATCTCCTTCAGATTGACTCTTCTGCATAGGATATAATCTACCTGTGTGCGTCTTCTTCCACTCTTGTATGTCACCCTATGTTCCTCCCTCTTCTTAAAGTACATATTCACCACAGCCATGCCCATCTTTTTTGCAAAATCCACAGTCCTCTGACCTTCTTCATTCCACTCCTTGACACCATATCTTCCCATCACCTCCTTATCTCCTCTGTTCCCTTCACCAACATGTCCATTGAAATCCACTCCAATCACCACTTTCTATCCCTTGGGTACATTGTCCATCACCTCATCCAACTCACTCCAGAAATTTTCTTTCTTATCCATCAAACACCCAACTTGCGGAGCATATGCACTAACAACATTCATCATCACACCTTCAGTTTCCAGCTTCATAATCATTACTCTGTCTGATACTCGTTTCACCTCCAAAACACTCTTGACATACTGTTCCTTCAGAATAACACCTACTCCATTTCTCCTCCTATCCTCACCATGATAGAACAATTTGAATCCACCTTCGATCCACCTGGCCTTACTCCCCTTCCATTTAGTCTCTTGTATGCACAATATATCAACCTTCCTTTTCTCCATCATATCAGCTAACTCTCTTCCCTTACCAGTCATACTGCCAACATTCAAAGTTCCTACCCTCAGTTCTACTCTCTTTAACTTGCTCCTGTCCTTCTGCCTCCAGACATGTCTCTCCCCTTTTCTTCTCCTTCTTTGGCCAACAGAAGCCCAATTTCCACCAGCACCCTGTTGGCTAACAGCACTTGTGGCGGCCGTTGTTAACTCGGGCCTCAACTGATCCGATATGGAAATTTGTATCGTTGTCTGTATATTGATCTGGCAAAATTTTACACCAGATGCCCTTCATGACGTAAACCTCCCAGTTTATCCAGGCTTGGGACTGGCACAAAGAAATACACTGGTTTGAACATTCCCCTCTGTTCTTGAAATACTAGATTTTAAGTGATGGATGTCCAATCCAAAGTGCAGTATAGTGCTCAAGACCACTTATTGTAATGCCACCTCTTTTGATTTTTGCTTACTATTGTGGCAGACCCCGGCCAGGATGCCCCTTCGTTATATGTTCAGGGGGAGCAGCCATGGACTGTGTAATACCTCCCCCAGGATGCCAGATGGCAGCCCCCCTAGGTTGGAACGGTGCCTCAGTTTCCCGCAGGGCTCCATGGGAATTGGAGTTGGGTGTAGCCCTGTTGGGTCCTGCAGGCACCGCCAGGAAGTGCTGCAGCTGGGACTCCCGAGCCTTTATGAACAGTGTATTTGCCACACCCAGAAATGCAGCCGGAACTCGGCAGTCAACCACCTGGAGCACTTCTGGGTAGATTATAAAAGGGGCCAGCAGCCAACACTCAAGGGCAAGAGTTGGGAGGAGGAGGGTGAAGGCTGACGGAGAGGAGTGGTGATTAAAGGAGAAGAGTGTGGTGTTTTGTGTGGTGATTTGGGACTGTGTTGTTCCTGTGGGACACAGGGAAAACGTGCCCCATAGGTGAAGAAAAATAAAAGATTCATTGTTTTTATAAATGCCTCCAGTGTGAGTCTGTGTCAGTTCAGGCGCCTATATAGCGCCTTTTGTTACACTGGCATCCCAGATGAGACTCTCTGCCTGTTCCAAGGCAGGGACTCATTAAAAAAATAATTGTGTAACGATCTGGCACAGCAGCACGAGGCACACGCCCAGCACAGCAGCGCATTGAGCGCGCCCCCGAGACAGCTCACCAAGGCGCACACACGCGGCAGGGAGCCACGGGAGGATCACCAGGAAGCTCCTATGGATGGCGCACTGATGGGGAAGAGAAAGTCCGGGCGGACTCAAAGGTCAGCCGCCAGATGCCGCCACGTTGGCCATCATCACGACCAGTTGCAGCAGGAGGTAGGTGACAGGCCCAGGGGTGATGGGCCCAGGGAATGTTTTTCCATTTTTTCATCTGCCTTACCTCCTAGATGCCGAGGGGCGTAATATCCGTTGGTGGCCTGAGGATGAGTGTCTGTAGCATGATGGCGGAGCGAGCTCTGGGGAGAGCGAGGCTGGCCTGGGTCTTTCCTTCAGTCCCAGACATCGGTCAGAGGACTAGAGTTCGGATGAACTCCCCAGCATGGTATTCCCTGCAGAGGAGCAGGGAAGCCTCCCGGTAGCAGGTAAAGGGGGGGGTGTGTGTCGGCACCCCACCGACAAAAGAGTGGAGACGGGGATGGTGAACCTCCACCCTGCTCCTGAAGACAACCCAAAGGCGCCTGCAAAGGAAGCGCAGGACCTCGCCGGCTCAAAACTAATCTGCTTTGGGCTGTACGGGAGCAGGAGGGTGTCCTCTAACCCGTGCAATCCTTGTTTCAGATTCTGGGCTCTGCAGGAGACCAAGGAAAGGCTGGAGAAGAAGCTCGGCGTGCCTTTAGGGGCCATTCTGGAGTGGCTGAAACGGCGCAATGCTGGATTCTCCATCCTGTATAAAGTGGCGGGACAGGTAGGTGACACCTGTGCTGTACAAGAAATAGGAAGGAGGAGCGAAAAGGCAGCAGTATTGGTCAGTTCTGCTTGCCAAGTAGCCCCACCTCGTACATGAGATGCAGCCACGATGATTGATAGCGTGGCAGAGGAGTGCACAAGAAGGCAGCTGGTGGGCTGCCAAACAGCCTTGCCCCGACTGCTGGCACCAGTCTTGCGGGTGTCCAAAGGGGTGCAGATGGCTCGTGGTCCCTCTTCCTCTCATAAGGGGTTCCAGACCGTCGGTGTGCCCCAGATCAAGAGGAGGACCCAGAAAAGGAAGACAGGAACTCCTGACAGTGTGCAGCGTGAGCCCATCTGCTTGGAGGCAGGCGAGGGCTGTGCTGTGAAGGGGAGGAGACGTCAGACGCCCTCAGCTGAGCGGACGAAGGGGCAGGAGTTTCCTCAGCTGAGAGAGGGGCAATGTGGTGGACAGCCGGGTTCCATGCCCCTTCCCTATATGTTCAGGGGGAGCAGCCATGGACTGTGCAATACCTAGATGGACACTAGACAGCAGCCCTCCTGGGTTGGAGCGGTGCCTCGGTTTCCCGCAGGGCTCCATGGACATTGGAGTTGAGTGCAGCCCTGTTGGGTCCTGCAGGCGCCACCAGGAAGTGCTGCAGCTGGGACTCCTGAGCCCTTATGGGCAGTGTATTTGCCACACCCGGAGGTGCTCCAGGTGGTTGACTGCCAAGTTCCGACCAGAGTAGGGAGGAGTAGGAAGGAGAATGACGGCGAAGGTTGACGGAGAGAAGCGGTGGTTAAAGGAGAAGAATGTGGTGTTTTGTGTGGTGCTTTGGGACTGTGTTGTGCATGTGGGACACAGGGAAGGTGTGACCCACAGGTGAAGAAAAATAAAATTTTTTTTGTTTTTATATGTGCCTCCGGTGTGAATCTGTATCAGTTCAGGCGCCCATATGGTGCCTTTTGTTACACTGGCATCCCAGATGGGACCATTATACACATTATATTAATATTATATATACCTTTCTTGTCACTGTTAAAATTTGCATTGCTTCTCCGTGATCATAAATATACACCTGACCAAATTGTGTTTTCTTTGAAATTAAACTTGTCATTGCTAAAACTGTTGCGGGACCACAGATTCTCATAGTGTATGGTCCATTATTGTGTAACTCTACATTTTGTGCATTGAATGATGCGAAGGCAAAAAGACTTTGTTTTCTGCTCTTTGCCTTTTATTTCTGACCTCGCTTTGTCCTGCTATTTTTTCAATTACACCTGGTCCTGATGATTAATTTTTTTTTGTTTGCGCTGCTATCTTGACTGTCTTTTTTTGATAATGTAGCGACTGACGTAATAAAGTGTCACAAAAGTTTTACTTCAACAATCACCGACTTCATAACCTCTAACAACTTTCTAGCACCCTCTCCAACCCCTCATTCCCAGGGTCCCGCCCCCCCTTTACCGCATCAATCAATACCCTGATATCAGTGTCCGTGCTGTACTCCGCCCTCCCTCAATCAGACCGAACAGTCACTTAAAACAAAAAAACCTTCAACCTGGCTGGGACGGTACAATACTTTCGATACTGCTTTCATATTCTTTACCTTTCTCTGCATGTGTATCGTGCCATCATTTTATTTGAGCCTTTCAAATTCCACTGCTTTCATAATCTCTTATCTGCCTTTTTTTTTCTCTCCAGCGCTTTTGGGTCTCTTTTCTCCACGCTGTTCTTTCTTCTTTGCTTAGTCGTTGACGTTTCATCTAGAATGTTTTGTCCTTATACGCTTTATATGTGCTGAGAGCACAGGATCTGTGTGCTACGTTCCTTTACACGACTGAGTGTTTTGCTGGCTGTTCTCTTATTTGATATTGTTTGCGTCTCGCAGGTCTTTTAAGTGTCTTCCAAGAACTTCCGAGAAAATTACGTCTCGTCGCCCCTGCTTTTCCTTTCCAAGATTTTTTTTTGGACCCTGATTCTGAAAAGGACAGAACTTTATTTTGCAAATATAAGAAAGCTTGTATTTTGAGGATTACGGCCTTTTGCCTTGTTTCTCTGCCCCACCCCCCCAACCCCGCCCAAATTGGCACATAGGCAATCCAAAATCATGATGCCCTCTGGTTTTTTAATTTACTATGCTATATGCACACCCATTAACCCACTATCAGTGTTTTTATGTTACAATACTTGTCCATAGGTTATAATAACGTGTACAGAAACCAGTCAAGTGCCAAAGGTTCTGTACTGTATACCTGAAAGGAGGGGTAAGAAAAGTGACTAACCAGGATAGCAGAGTTCTTTAATTATGTCATTTGCCTATCTAAAGCAACTCTTGTTGTATATCTCCAGCTAGGTACTGGTAATATTTTGTGCCATCTTCACTACCCACTGCAGTGCTTGATGCTCTCAAATTGAGCAGGTGCTGTACCAAGGATGCAAGTATGGACTCCAATGTGCACCTGTAGAAGTTTGTGAAAACAGTTGGAGAAATGCACTCTTCCCTTAGGCATCTATAGTGGCATTAAGTGAGACTTTTTAACAGAAATGTGTTGTTCCCACTTCAATTTGTCAGTGATAGTCAATCCATGACATTTAAAACTGCTCACTCTTTCAACAACATCGTCACAGATGTAGATGTTAATGGACTCTGCTGTATACTTTCTGAAGCCTTTGGTCAGCATCTTAGTTTTGCTGATATTAAAGGTAAGAACTGTTATCCTAGCACCACTTTGTCAGCAGATAAACCCTTATTTGTGAGCTGTCTTGTCATTGTTAGTGATAATGGCTTATGATGGTGGGTATTTTTCTTAAATGTTTTGAGACTAGCTCCTGGAAGTTGTTTCTTTTTATTCTTCTTTAAATTTACATTATTGTCAAAATTAATTTATTCATGAGAAAGTGTATTTTAGTGTCACTGTTAGAAATTATTACAAATTGTTCCACCTAATTATCTTACTTTTCAAAAATGCACATCTAAAAAGCAAACTGAGGATGACCAGTGTGTGAGACTGTTTACTATAAATCAGTATTTATTTGTCTTCTTGCCATGGTGTGATGGCATTTTTTAAATATTCAAGCATCTACCCAATGTGATGCTTTCAAATATGTGTATATTTATAAGCAACATGAAACATACTATAAGCTATCTTCTGTTATTTTTTTCCATTGTAACAATTTATAACAAAACAGTTCCAAGCAAGTGAATGTATAATGTGCTCTTAAATTTAAGGAGGTAAGAGTTAATCCAGATTATAAAAAACACTAAGTAACTTTAATTAGAAGTAACAGATAAAAAACTAAAAACAGGGCCATGACATTTTATAATTAAATGACCCACCAAAGTCACCACCATTGTGACATACTGTAAAACTGAGTTTATAATCTTGAATCCAGGATAACAAAGCGTCAAGTGCTCAGTTTTAAATTCAACACTCAATTGTAATCAACAGCACAGAGAACAGTTTCATTATTATTTGCATTTTATTCATGCACAACACCTTACAGTACATGGATTAATGTCAAAATTTAACACAAGTACATTCACAAGCATAAAATACAAGTTTACTTCAAATTAACATTTCACATATTATTGAAAACAATTGCACAGTTGCATTTATTTCACTGTAAATGTATATTATGATTATTATACATAACATACCAATGTAGAAATGGAATAAAAAATAACTCCATGTAACACTTTGAACAGTGTATTAAATCTGCATTTATAAACAAAAAATACAGTATATTTACCCTTAGGTAAAGCATGCCTTTTGTGTATTTAGGTTTGGATAGATTTTACGATAGTTCAAATAGTAAATAATTCCAGTTATAATAATTATTGTATCATATTTTAAAAAACACACACACAAATACATTTTTATGTTTGTGTTTTCTTTGAGGCTACAATAAATTCTAAAATCGGGACATGCACATTTTCATTTAAATAATTGAGGTACATATGATTTATTCTGTACATGAACATTTAAGATATTCCCATCATCTGAAGATGACAAATATATCATGGCTAACACACTGAGAACAATACTTTTCAGGAGACAGGTGTTTATTTTATTGTTCTTTTAAATCATTGCTTTTAACCCATTTCCTAAGTAAAGTGCAACACATCTAAGCTAAATGTAGTTTTCTGTGCAATAATTAAGCTGCTAGGATAGCATTAAATAAAAGTGCAGCCTAACGGCTAATATCATTTGATTGTTTCCTGAGGTAATGGTTAATTATCAGGGTGCTAAATATTATAGCAGGCTCAAGCATTTGCTACGGTCATAAAAAACTGTTTAAATATGGACATAATTAGTATATTAGATTAACTATACATTTTAATTAGGTCATTCAATTTTTGGGAAAAAGGCAAATCAGTGTGATAGCATGTACCTGCTGTATGAATCTCTTATGACAAAAGTGATTTTTTAAAGCACAATTAAATTGAATGAATTTAATATAAAGCAGGTTTTTGAAACATTGATCTTCACAGAGGTATATAATTTAAAATCCCCAAACCACTTTATGGTCAGAAGAAACCAAAGATTAATTTGGTAGCAAAAGGCAGCAATGCACTGTGGGCGCTATAGCTGATCTGAACACATATATATATATGTGTGATTTGACAAAAATTGAATATTACTGTGGCCAGATCATTTTTTAACATTGTTTCAGTTATTTTGCATGAGATTTATCTTTTCTACACAAAAAAAGCAACTGCCTTTTTCTCACACTATAGGAAAATTACCCAGCTGCATTTGTAGTGTTCTTTGCACTGGCTGCATGGTTATACTGCAATTTCAGCCTCTAACATATTCATTTTGCTGTCAACCATTAGAGACTTTTAAAAATGGTAAACCCTTTCCTACATTTAACACAACAAAGTGTAGTTTTACACTAAATACTAGTTTGAACTTAACAGTATATTCAGTGTATTGTCAGTTTTCATAAAGGGAATGCTTTAGTTCTTCATAAATACTTCAAAATAGAACTCAGGTCTTCTCAATATTGAATTCATCTCCAAATAAAGTGTCTTTTCAGTTTACTGTCAAAAAGGTTAACATAAACCAAGTGTACTAAAAAAAATTGTATAAATTTAACATTAAATGCCATGCTGTTTTAATACAAGGCAAGTAACAAAATAAAATTAGGGAAAAATAGCTTTAATTTTCATAAAATATTGTCTTTCAAAGTGGAGATGGAGTTTACTACATGCAAACAACATATCAATCTTGGACCCTGCAGTGATATTTATACTAATAATTTACAAAATGTAATAAGTCTCAAATTTACTCTGTATCGTGTTCTCAGACCTACTGTATCTGACATCTGTTGCAAGTCATTACTGCTGAAGAGATCAGATGGTGGCATTAACTTCTCACTTCTCACAAACATCAGGCACAGTTTGCTTGCGTTCCGACATCCTTGCACATTTTGGGCAAGTGGTAGAGTTGTCATAGTAACAGTCTCTGGAAGCAAAAAACAGCATTGTAAATCCTTTAAATAAAATATTTACAGTTAAAGTGCATCCATTTATGAAACACAAAATTCAGATATAGCATGAAGAACTACTGTATTGCCACAATACAGTATAATCACACTGCCACCAATGGTACTGGCCCAATTTAGTTATTTACAAGGAAATAACCGCAACATGTTTTATAACATTTTGTTAAATTATGACATGAGACCTATTTCAAGGTCTTTAAATTTAGGGACATGGATAAGTTTTGTAATATTTTCAGATAATTTTCCAAGTTTTTATGCTCATATAAAATTAAGGAAGAGAACACAAAAATTAGTATTATTATAAAAAATTACTTTGCATTTTAGTTAATTACATTTGTAAACACTAAATAAAAAATCTGAAGTTAATATATGCACAGAAATAAGTGCCAGAAATAAAAAGGAAAAATTTTTGCATTTTATAGACAAATGAAACTTTACACCTCAATCTCTTGTGTATGTAACAATTTTTAATTTGTCTGTCCTTGTATAGAATTGTGGCTATGTTAGGAACAGTAGAATATTGTACATATGATATCTAAAAAATAATTTTGTAAGATTGAACAGCAAAGGAAAATGTTAAAATATCCTTCTTTACTGACCTGTGGAAGACTGCAGAACAGTCATTGCACACTGATGTGTGGCTGTCAAAAGGAAATAAGATGTCTCCTTCCTTGCACAATTCACAAACAAACCCCTTGGCTTGACACTTCTAGAACAAGTAGATGACTTTTTGTTTACAGTTGTATGTTAGGTCTTAATAATATTTACATTATAAAACAACTCTCGTCTATTCAATACAAGTACTGTAATATATTATTGCATGTGCATGCAAGTCAAGATTAGCATGAGATTTGCTGTTTAACAGCACCTAAAGTAGCCCTGAACGTAAATATACAAACAAAAAAGACACAGCGCAACATTCTCTTTCAGTATAGGTTTTGCAAGGAAAAAAACATTTTGATCCATACATTTTAGGAGACATTAGTTAACTTTTCCTTACTGGACCACTTTACAGTGAGTAATTAAAATGAGAGTTTTTTGCAGATATGGACACTTGAGATGCAAGCTAAGAAAAACAGAAAAACAAAAGTATCTCATACCCATATTGTAATTGGGAATAGGGTTGTACATCTAATTAGATGCTGTAATATTTAGAGTAAAAGAGTTTAGGAAAATGTCACTGTGCAGTCTTACCTCACAGTCCAGTTTGATGTGCTTTGCAAATGTTGTGTGGATTTCTGTTAAAGAGCAACTTAGGCGGCCACTATAAATATCAATCAGATCCTGTAGAGAATACATTTCATCATTCTCCACAAAATGCTGGCGGTCCTGCAACTAAGAGAGAGTTATACTTTATTATGTATTTACAGTAATTGTTTGAATGCCTATAAACATTTAATTCTACAATAAAGCAAAAAATATTACTGTGAAGGTTTTTCAAATCAAATTTGTTAAACCAACTGTTAATCTGATCTTGGAAGACACTGGTGTTCATAAGACCCAAAAACTGAAATTGGTAAACTCCTGTTCTTTACTGCATCTCTGCCCTGCTCATCTTAACCCTCGGTGTTTCAACTCACTTCATGGGTATGAATGTGGCTAAGAAATATTAAAATGCTAAACACTCTTATAAATGCTGTAGCATACCACTCCTTCTTAGATATATTTTCAGTACAGACATTGTACAGCCTTATTTAATTTTAAAACTTGTGCTTTCCCACTTCACAAAAGCTAGATGCTGGGTAGGCTGAATTGAGACAGGCTGAGAATGGTTAGTCATACTGTTTAAAAGGCCCACTAAAAAAGAAAGAAATGAATGGTAACTGCATACAAACTGCTGTACTTGTAAACAAGCAGCCTTTTGACCATGTCAGATGAAAGATAATAACACCAAAGGCAGTTTCAAAACACAATTTAGGATAGGATTTGTCAAGCATTGAATCAATTACCTAATCTTATTTTATTTTTGCATTCTTAGACCTTAGTGTGAAAGTGACCATTTCTGATTTTTTTTTTATTTGAAATACTTAATTAATCCCCAAGGAGAAATGGTCTTTTCACATGACCTTTGGAGGTCAGAGCACAGCTCTTGTACAGCTCCCCTGGAGCAATTTTCAGATATGTATATCTATAAGATGAAAACTGTCAAAGTGTACATGTATGTCATCTGAATGGCACATTTACATTAAAATGTAGTTTCCAAATTCATGCTACTGTATATACAATAGAACTTTGTTTTGATTTAAGCAATTATAAATAAAGTTATTGTTTTTAAATATTATCAGGCACTGCACTATCACATGGGTTTCTTCTGTCCCTTGTTGTGCATGGTGTGCATTTGATTAAATGTTACAAAAAGTGTTGCTTTCATTCTTTCCGTTTTATATATCATTTTAAATCCCCTCACGATTGTTTCTACCAACATTAGATTACAATAATCAGCACGAAGGACTATAAACACCTGTGTCAGAAACTGCACATGGTAACTGACAATACTAAAAATCATAAGCATGGAGCCATGGCATTGAAAAACATTCAATTTTAGAAATTTAAAACAAATTATAATTCATGACACATTCCATTACACAACACTGTATATGTTTTTTTAAAATGTTTAAAATCAAATATGCCTTAAATAAAGTGTCAATGACATTTTGCAAGAGATCACAGTAACCATCTTAAAAATATCAGGTGGAGGTTAACTGGCTGGTTTTCCAAAACACATTCCTTCAGGTCTGCACAGAGCACATTAAGTCATTCATATGTGATATGTGTCTTCTCTCCCCCACCCCCCACAACACAGTAGTGCCTGCTAAGAATGCTATATTGAAATAAAGATTTTACTGTTAGATGAAGGGAATACCAATAAAATGACCACAAGGTGGAGATATTAAGCAAGAAAAAAAAAATGCTTTCATTTAATACCATCATACCTGAAGCAACAGTCTGGCCTCCATAGCTTCTTTGCAAGTTATAAAATATGGCTTCATGAGAAGGATGTCTTGACGAAGTTTCTTTAGAAGAGGAAGTAAAACATCATAAGTGATTCAATAAATATTATGCAGTATATTATATAAAATAACCAGAAGTAAACAAGAACAAAAGCAAGAGAATTACGTCATCTGAATGCTGAATTCTCTTCTCTCTAAAGCTGCAGTAATAGGTTATCCAAAACCCAGTGTCACTCCTGCATCTCAGGACCATTTTATTAAAAGTGTAGACACTCAAACTTTTGACACATCATCTTAGTCCTCCTCTTAAACACAGCTGAAATGCAGGTTTAGCAATCCTATTATTTATAGACTCATTTGTAAAATGAAATGAATAACTGGTAACTTATGGCTAGAGAAGTTATAATTTATTTTTTTCTGTGCTTTGAATTTGATGACTTAAATATACTGCTGCCACATACTGAGTTTTCTTCTTTGTAGTCACAGCTGCTGGGGCAGGCTCTGGCCCCATAATTCTGTTCATAAAACAGATGGGTGGCAGTCATGAAGAGATATAAATGCAGTGTGTAATGTATAGTTAAAGCCAAATGTAACCCATACAGTTGTTACTCTTTTTTTGCAAATAAGCATCACTTTGACCTTGTGTGCTTCTTTAACATTTTTTGTAAAGATGTAGCAGCCCAGATTTAAAAATAAAAGTTGTTTTATTTTGCTTAATTTTAGATATGCTTGGTATCTCTCAGTGATTTGTACATTTACAAAATAACTTGCATCATTTGAAATAATAATTATATTTATTATTACAGTATAAATAACTCTTTATCAATACATTGAACTGTAAGCAGGTTCGACACTTTCTTGAAAGAAGCTTGGATACAATTTTACATTTTTTACATTTTCTAAACTTCCTTTACTATCCTGTAAAAAATTATACTTTTTGTTATAACAAAGACACAGATATTATTTCAAACCTATATCAATATATAAGAATTTACTTCTAGATATTCTGATATTACTGGAAACAGGACAATTGAACTAGATTTTCATATAAAGAATTAAAGTCGGCTCTCGATGAAATACATTCTCCTTCAGTCTGTAAACAGCATGATCTAACACAGTGTTTCCCAGTCTCGGTCCTGGGGTCACACTGTGGCTGAAGGATTTTGTTCCAACCAGCTTCTGTTTTTAGTTGGACTCCTGGGCTAATTAAGTGATGTGTTATTTCCCAAGTTCTGTGTTTTGGGAACAATATAGAAATTAGAAAGTTAGGGAGAAGTTTAGTTTTTTTTTTTTAAAAAAATGTATATTAAAATGTACCAAGCAGTTATATGGGAATAATTGATTTTTTTTTTTTTTTTTAACAATATTTGCATCTTGATGTTCATTGTACTTTTCTAGGTGTTCTAATTGTTTAATTAATCCATTATTTACTAATTAGTGGGTCTGATGCTAAAGTAGTTTCAGCCTTTGATTTTTCAGTGTTTGCCAGTGTGTCTGCTCTGCTCATTTTCAATTGTCATTAATAAGATAAAACAAAGGGGAAAAACTGCACAGAGAAAGGGCAAAATATAATGAAATCAAGAGAGTTAAGCATTTAAATCTATAGCAAGAGCAGAAATATTTCTAAATGTCTTATAAATGTAAAATGCTGTTGTGCTTTTCTGAATGTAGAATAAGAGATAAATAATACTGTACCAGCCAATTAAATGAGATGAGTGCTATCAGGTGTTGTCACTGATTAGGAATCTGGTTGGAACAAAAACCTGCAGTTTCACGGGGTGGGGGGGCACAGGACTGAGGTTGGGAAACACTGATCTAACAGAACTAAAAATTGTACACACTGACACACTTCTCTGTCAATTCAGACTTTCCAAAACATATCTAGGTCAAAATCCTCCTTGTGACAGATTCCTTCAAGCACCTATTTCTCTTTGTCACAAGATTTAGGAATGTCTCCAACAATCAAAAAAATTTTCTCAGATCATCTTGGGATCAAAATAATCCATGTTTCTCTAAAAACCCTGAACGTGTTCCACTGCTTAATGAAAATCAGCTATTGCACCTTCCACTCTGCCGCTTCAAATGCATCTTATTCTTGCACAGCTGAAAGAATCTGACCCCCTGGAATAACATAATGGAGAAATGATTTCCAATTATGTTCTTAAAATAAAAAAATAAATTCACTTTATGAAGAACAATTCATTTTTTTAGAATCCATCACACATTTATCAATGCTTTCCTCAACTAATTGAATGTGCAGAACATTTCTAATCATTATGATATTTTAGTATCTTAGGGGTTACATCATATGAAATCATTCACTCATCTGAATAAGATGTAGTGCTCTATGTCATAAAAACCTGTAATGTATGAACTGCAAAGGAACCATGAAATCAAAAACTTGTTAAATAAAAGGCCTTTATACAACATATATATTGCTTTTAAACTTTTTAGGAATTAAAAATGCACAGTGATATTACATACTTTTTGCTATTTTGACAACTGTCAGATTAATCAGTAAATATCTTCTAATTGTGATCACAACATGAATTACAGCGCTTTTTGGTAGGTATGATTTCCAGGTTAACTGAAGTAAATTACATGTACATAATAAGCAAAATTAAAGTTAAAAGAAAAAACTATTTACTACAGCAAAGTATTCCAAATTAAAACTAAAACTCTACGCAACATCCATTCTGTTTTATAAATGACAGCATCCATTATTTCTTATGAAATTTCCAAACATTCCAAGGCATTAAAATGTGTGCTTAAACTTTCTTAAATGTGATTGTTCAAAACCAGATATACAGGAATAAACTGGTGTGCACACAAAGCCTGTTTAATGAGCGTTTTAAAAAGTTGAACACTATCTTTGGCTTAGAATTACTGCAGCACATTAATATTAAACTGCAATCTGCTTTTGCTGATAACAATAGATAAGTGACATTTGACCGGTTTCTCATGTTTACTCAAAACTGTTAAAAAAAAAAAAAAAAAAGATAACATTTAAACATAAGGTTAAATATGTTTTGTAATACAAGTTAACAGAAGTGCTAAAGGAAGTTACAGATCCATTCTGATACTTTATTTGGTATAAACAAAAAAGAAATGCATATTGTTGTTCTACTTCTTTTCAAGGTATGTCATATTATCAATTTATTACTTTATATGTTTCAGTTTGTTAAGGGTGGCCATATCCCATTCCCAACAGCTTTGAGAATAAACAACACTAGAGAGGGCACCAGTCCATCACAGGGTACACTCATGCATGCCCGACTAATGCTCAAAAGCTTTCCTTAACTTGGAGTATCATATTGCAGCGTACCAGAATAAATATGTTAGATGACAGTTCACATGACAATTAATTTCTGAACTGAGTAAAAAAAAAAAGAATTCTAATTGCCCATCCTTTTTTTAATCGGTCATAGACTTTCAATTAAAAACTTTGTTATTTTTAAAAGTGGAAGGTGTTCTCTCTTTCTCTCTATCATAATGAGCTGGGAAACCTGCAGTTAAGTCATGAAAGTGCTAATAGAAAGTATGCACATTCTTGTACTTGATCCATTCTGAACAAAAACTCATTCTATACACTTCATTCAGATTGTTTAATTTCTGCTGCAAAGCTACTATACCACCCAAAAAATGTCTTATTTCAATACTGCACTTTGAACAGATGGACAGCCAGACACACACACACACAAATAGGCCTATTTATCCCCAGGGAGAAATTTTGCTTTTTTACAAAAGTTTATTAAATAAATAAATAAATAAATAAATAAAATATGCAAATAGATAAATAAACACACACACACACACAGACACTATGGTCTGAACACAAACAAAAATAACTGAAAATGAAGAAAAAATTCAAAAGAAAGAAAACTTCTAACTTGGCAGTCACAGTGAAGCATTACACAATACATGCAGCAATGGCCAGCACTGGTCCTTCAAAACTCCTAGAAACTGGGTTGAAATTCCAGCCTGCTCAATGTTTGTGTTGAATTTATAAAGTCTATCTAAATGCACATGTGGGGCTTTCTCAGGTACTCCAGCATTCCTGCTTAATCCTTAAAGATTTGCAAATTAAGTTCACTCTGAATTGGTCTCATATGAGTGACTCTTGGTATATGAATGAGTATCTCTTGTCATGAACTGGAGTCCTACTCAAGGCTTGATGCTCAAACAACCTCTAGTGCCCCATAACCCTGATATTGATTAAGCAGGAAACAGGAAATAAATAGATGTTTTAATCTGCCAGGTAATGTACACATTAATTTAGGAGAATGAAAATAAACACATACCCTAATCTCTACTAACTCTTCCACAAAGTTAAAGAGTAAGGGATTAATTTCTTTCAGCTTCAGGACTGGTCGTGACATCATCAGGTTAAGGTACCGTAGAGAGGAGCGACACACCTACAAGATAACCAAAAAGTAAAAATAAAATAAAAAAAGAGAGTACTTAGAATGCTCTACATTATTAAACTATATATCATATACATAGTCAGAATAACAAAAAAAAGCAAAATATTATCCAACAGCACTAAACAAGATTTCTGCAAAAATCACACACATTTACCTCAAATACAATACAATATTTAAGAGCACTGGCTTTAAATTGTAATATGAGCACACATTTTAGAAAATGGAGCAGGTTACTTAATCTAAAATAAATTATGACAGCAGACTCAACCTTTTTTGTATCAAATTCCCAGTTGTGAATTACACGGGCAGGAATGATAGCGGTATCATTCCAGTGGCAGTTGCTGCAGTAATATTGTCCAGTATAGTCACACTGCCTGGCTTCATTTGGAATACCCCCTAGATGCAAAAAGAACAAACAAGCATTGCATTTTTAGGTACAAAACAAAAAATACTTTAAGCTTTTGAAAATGAAAAATG
>JANRMT010062806.1:38730761-38748921 GCA_026402145.1 Polypterus bichir lapradei | reverse complement strand
AATTTATTTTTCAATCTTTTGACTTCATTTTAATGGTAATAAGTAGATGGTATTATAATGTAAAAAAATTAGAATAATGCAAGATATGCTAATCTTAGCAATGATCACCTGGCAAACAGATAAAATAAATATATATGTATATACAGTATAAAATGCTTATGCAAGTATAGCAGTAAAGGAAAGGAGGATTCATCGATAAAAATAAAATTTCATATCCTTAGGAAAAACTAGGACAGTGACACATGATAAAAAAAACACTTACTTAATGAGATCAGCGCTCGACACTCAGCACAGCGATAATCCTGGCTGTCCAGACCAATTTCAGGGCAAATATTCAATTCATATTCAGACTGGTGGCTGACCTTTGACCTCACACAAGGTTTTGTTATCAGGTTCAAACATTTGCTATGACAACGGTAGTAGCATCCTAAAAATCAAAATCGTAAAAATTATAATCAAAACCTTTGATTTGGATGAAATAAATAAGTTATCTAGAAAATTTTCTTTTAACCATAAATAATGAGGGTGATTTTTTTTCTGGGAGGATCAATCATTAAGGGCACAGATAAAAAAATGTCAAACTTTGTATACTTTGCAGCAAATACAGCAGTTCTGATAATTTAAATGATTCTCGAACTTATAACTTGGCACAAATGCCTACAATAGTTCAAGGAAAGGCAGGTTATTATATCTGTCATTAAATGCCACAGTAGCTCACAGAAAGACATATTATATTTGGAGCACAAGAACAACAATTGATGTTATCTAGTATACAAAGTGGAAATTACAGCTTTTTACTAGACTTTCTATGGCACACATGTGACTTATCAGAAATGCATAATGTCAACTATACCTTCTTTCAGACAAAAAGATGCGCAAACGGTAGCAATGGGCAACACATCATATTTTTGATTCAATATTTAAGAAAAAATCATTATGCAAAAGCCAATATTACAATGTTCAGTTACTTCTGATTTTCAACAACTTCCTATGACAGTTAAATAAAACCCACATTGTCTCCAGTGCTCTTTCTAAGCGCAACTGCATCAACTTTGCCTATGTTACTTGGTGGAGGTGATGAGCGTGAGAAAAAAAAAAATGGTATAAGGATCAGAAGAAGTGTTTAGGACAGGTAGGTCAGCTGTTTGGGTAAAAACAAACTATTTTCAGAGTAACAGTGCAAGCAGTACAAGATCTAAACATAAAACAGGTTATTGCATATGAAGAAGCCATCTAGGTGCTTGTGGCACCTGCAATGTGCCCATCTGCCAGTTGCAAAACAGGTCCCTGCTATGGAAGGTTCTGTAAAACATTCACTGTTCCACTGCATAGCATATACACCACTTTCACGTGGACTCCCCTCTGTTCTGAAATGTTACAAGTAGGAATATAGATAGCAGCCTTCGTAGTTTTCATTTGTGTGAATTATTCAGTGTTCATGTATCAGTATTGAGTAAACTGCGTTACTGATTGCTTTATTTTTGTTTTGAGTTTGTATTTTTTATATAGCAAGTAAACTAAGGTTTCTAATTGCAATAATTGTGGATATTCAACACATGACATGTTGATTTTGTATTAACATTTATAAACATTTGTCCTGATGAGGTGAGAGTCAGTTAAGGTTATTACAAATTGGAGAAAGTCAAATAAACAACCATATTATTTTCTGAACAGAATAATGCAAGGTCAAATAATGAAAAAAAACGTGATTTTACAATGGCAAACTGTAATAGCAAAATATTACTTCAGTGTTCACTGGGACTGAACATGAAAATGTCACTGATCAGTTAAAACGGCTCCTTTTCCAATGAAATACCATTGCCCTCCGCAGATTTTACCCTTGCGCTGTGGCCCTGTACCTACCTATACTGTGAAAAAAGAAAGATTCAAGAAGCTGTTGACAGAACTATATGCAAAATGCATGTTGCCCAGACACAAAGGTGGTTATTGTTATAAAATGTAATCAATGCCTGCACACAATATACAGAATGATAGTTACAGAGATGAAACAAAAATCACATATAGTATATGCAAATTCATAATTTGAAACAATTAAAATTGATGTAAATCATAGAACATCTGTATGATACGCATATATACATGTATTATGATCTGTGCTTAGTGCAGTAAAGTTCTATTTTCCCTTATATAAAAAATTAAGAAGCGAGATAAAAAGCAATGTTTACTGAGGTGATAGTGACTGGTAGATACAGATATTGACAAAACAGGTAAGATGTTAACGCAATACATCCAATAAAAATTCAAAAATAAGTACAGAAAATATACAGTAAAAATTGTGGGGAAAAAACTTTGTGCTGTCTCCTTGAGACACAGGATGAAACTGTTATGTTTTCACAAAATAAACATGTTTCCTTCACTAATGTTTTATGATACTTTGATAAAATATATCAGGTTTAGGTCTTTGTATGGAAACTGTTTATATACATGTCTATCTGTAAGGTATTTTGAGAACATATAGAGAAATATCGCATTACAAGTTAAATTTATTACATTATCAATTTATGTCCATATCGCCCAGCCCTGCCAAAATCATTAAAATTTGTAAATGCCAGCTGAACTCTAATGAATGAAATAAGGCACCTATGAGCAGGCACTGGATCTAACACTGGATAGGACCTCCTTGATCCAATCACCAAATGCTACACGTTCCTTTAAAACTACACACTTGCATCTCTTCTGTGTCTTTCAAGCTATAAGCTAACAAACCTCTTTTGGAGCAGGAAACCACAACTATCTAGGGCGCAAAATACCTGGAAACTTTCACTGAACCTGGAAGTTATTCTTAATTAAGCATTGGAGCTGGACAGCAGGAACTAACTATAAAGTATTCACTCTTCCAAGCCAAATTCTGTTTCAGTAACAAAGCCTATCCCAAGAAGACCATGCCTATGAAGTTGTACAGAACACTGCAAAGAGCCTAACAGTGAGCTAAGGAAGACACCAAACAACACAGACAAAGGACCATATGACAAAGACCAAGGGAGCACTCCATCACAAGCAAAATTCTTTGCTCAAACCCAGAGCAATGACAAGCAGTACCACACAGCTTCATCACCATCAGAGGCCATTATTAATCATCCATTAAGGCTTAGCATTGTAAAACAGATCTGTTCAAGATAAATTACAATTCTAGGTAAGCTTATAAATCAGCCAGCTAAAGATCTTTCTTCTGTTTGACTATTACTAGGTAACAAACTCATAAGTGTATTGGGTAAACTAGCTTATACAAGCTTATATTAAATTGGAAACAAAAGCCATGAATTGTGGTATAGCTCTCTTACACCCAAGTCTTTAATTAAAAAAAAACACTGAACAGTGACATCACACTCAAATTACAAAAGTAAAAAGCTAAATGAAAACGCTAAAAAAAGGAAACTTAGAAAACTAGTAAACAAACTGACCAGTCTCTTCTGTGATGCATTTGTCTGACTCATCAGTCCTAACTTTTACATCCAATTATAAGCACTTATCGTGTTTATCAGTAAATTTAATTATTCTAATTTTTAAAACATGTGTCCTGTAGTTACCTTGAGTAAGTCTAACAGCCGGAAACCCCACCTAAAGGGAAGGGTAAAAAAAGCTAAAGTAGAAACCAAAGTCAATAAATTAATTAATTAATTCAGTAATATCATACCATTTCCTAAATCCTGGTAAAATCTTCACCAAAATTTACAATATGTTTTATTCTATGCAGTTCTTAAAAGGCTTCTGCACTTATTACCTCAAGTGAGTGGATGCTCATAAAGAACTTTTTCATAGGCCATGCAAACTTTAAACTTCAACAGCAAAAAGTATAAGGGACACAGATGAGAAACAAAATCCATACATGCATGTCAGGCATTTTTCTTTTTAACCGAAACTTAAATGTTTTTATTAACCGTGACCTATTTTGAATCAAACTAAATAGTTCACTGATGGAAAGACAGAAGGGACTGAGCACTGATGGGAGGAAAGCAAAACATTACCATGCCATAGAATACAGGCATCAAAATTTGTTGTATTTTGAACTATTCTTATTTCTTCATTGTTAATTTAGTTGAATCTCTTCTCCAGAACACACATAAATAAATTCTATCTACTGTGTGTATATACTGGTATATTACATTATTTTAAACAAAGCATTTGTGCTCCACCTTCCCTTCAGCTACATACAGTATACACAAATATCACTTGCCATCTATTTTTCATATATCAACTGCTGAATTTATATGAGGAATTTTAGGATGCGCTGTTATTTCACTTAAGTTAAATTACTTAATAAGTGTTAAAAACGACAGCCTCCCTGGATGGGGCCAATTAGACATAAAACAGCTAGAAAGGGTATGTAGTTTGTCTAAATGTTATCTAAACCTCTCATTACTGAAACAGGAACCCTGCTAGATCACAGGAAATAGCACTGGTTTTAATTGACTGCAATGACAGTAAGGTATTTTTTGCATATTGACTATTTTTAATCAAGGTATCATGAAATCAATTTTAAAATATAGTCAAGACATTACTAATGTTGCAAATGGCTATCACTGACTGAAATGACCGAGTTATTATTTATTATTCACATATAATTGCAAAGCCCCATTTTCAGCAGCCTTTACTCCAGTGCCCTAATGATAAGCCTTAACTAATTATGTATAAATAAAAATTAGTTACAACAGAAAACTTTGTAATTTTGTTAACACAGCTAAAACCTGTTATTCTGTTCAATAAAGCAAGTGATTTTTTTCCCTCAGTTTAGGAGGTACTGGCATTCCTAAAGTTCAATTCCAGGTTCCACATTTGGCCAAAACAATGAAATACATCACTCTATTGTTGTTTTGTGAAATTAAGGATATTTCATACAACTGAATGTCAAGAAACAAAAGTTTTATACAAATGTGCCCAATACTGTCTTGAAAGAAGAGGGTGAGCTGGATCTAACAAAGACAAAAAGAGAAGCAGAAGGCCCAAATGCCCAACTGGCAGCACATACAGTATATATAAAAAGGGATGGATTTAAGGTTATGTAAGTGGTTGGTATTATCTCAAAATACTGTCTGGTATTATATCAAAAGCTCATCCCAATCTAATCATAACTGCAGCAGTTTAAATTTATAAATAAAACACATAGAATTTCTGAAGAATGCTAAAGTAATTTAAATTCAATAATTGTACAATCCCACAAATTATTCCTTTAGTTTTTTTGCATTATTTTTTTTTTCAAAACCTCTGCAATGACAGCTCAATGTGAGATGTCTGCTCTTGTTTTTGTATCAGTATTGCCTAGCAACTGCTGACTCATATTTGAATAAAATAAGGATGCTTGATAAGCCAATAGGATGCAGTCTCTGTCTTTGGAAGCATTGTTACCAAGAGACAGCTTGACACAAAATAATCAAATCAGATCAGATAATCAAATCCTGGTACCTACAAAAAATAAATAAATAAAAACTCAGTGATCCAATAGTTGATGTACACAAGAACACTAGGCAGATTTACCAAGGTTTGGTGCATAAACAACATTAGCAAGGAAACATCTGGAACGTTTCATTTCCTAAGAGTTCTGCTGTCATCTTAGAAGTATGAAAATTACAGTAAACTGCCTTTAAAATATGCTAGAAAATATATAGACCAAAAAAAGAAGTTTTTCTTCTTCTATATATTCAACACTTTTCAGAAACCTTTCTCATTTTACAGAGTAAACCAGTGTACATAAAGAAAATTCATTCAGACAGAGACTGGTCTGGAAGTTAACCCAGAGCCCAGGCTTAGACAAATGGTACAGAGTTACAGCCAACTGTCTCCTACAGTACATTTATAACATTACAAAACACACACACACAGAGAATACATGTTGTGCACCACTGTAACCCAGACAAATACAGGCAGGACACAAGTTGCAACACAGCACACCTTTATTTATTGGTGGGGAAGTGCTTTCTTCACTCCTCACAAGAGCACAATGTCCACAAGACAAAAGCACCATCCTTTTCTTTCTCTTTCATTTTTCCTCTTCCTCTCTCTCTCTCTCTCCCCCTCTCTCAGCCAGCTTCATCCACTTCCTCTCTACTCTGGCTCTTCGAAAAGAATGAGGCGGCTCCTTTTATTCAGCTCCTGGGAGTGCCACTGGTAGCTCATTAGTATTACTGAACTCACTCCCAGGTGTGGTGGCCCCCACAAAACCCAACTGGACTGTACCAAAGTCCAAGTCCCAGCGTGCCCTGCAAGAATCCGTGGTGCCACAGCCACCCAGGAGGGCTAACCTCTAGTGTCCCGGGGAGGCAGTGCCTCACAGATGCTCTCTCCCCTGGTCCTTCCATCCAGCTGGCTTCCCAGCCAGGTAATGGCCGAGGCTGCCCGTCACAATATACAGTACACATAATAATGCATTATTCTCTAAGTATTATCTGTAATATTCATGATAAAAGCATTCTATGTTTAAGAGAATTTTCCCATTTATTCCTGCTTCTACTCTTAAACACAAATATATCACATTTGGCAAAAAAGACTTGGGAGGAGAAAATGTTTTTATACCAATCAGATTAGACGCCTAGAGCTATGGGTCAAAAGAATCATCCTTTAGCCTTTGAAACAATAACTTGTAACAAGAATTCAGCTGAAATAGATATTATTTAATGAATTTTCTTGAACCATCATTTGGATGAAAGCAAAAAATAACTACTAGTATGAAAATTAGGGGGTGCATGCACTGATACAGCACATTGTCACACCCACAACACAACGAACCACCCAGATTGGGACCTGAGTGCAGCCGTACAACGGGTGATGCCTAAGCACCATGCTGGAATGCCAATCCTGCCACCAACTCCCATGTTTTCCCTGTAAATTGGAGGACCTGCTTGGAGGGCTGGAGGCAGATTAACGTTATACCCAGGATGAAGCAATTGTAGGTATGGGCCTTGCTCAAGAGCCCAACAGAGTAGTCAATTCTGGCATTTAAGGGTTTAAACCGGCAACCTTCTGATTGCCAGTGTAGATCCCTAACCTTCTAGCCACTGCTCCACCACAAATTTAAAATGTTTCTATAAATCAAAAATACTATTAAACATGGTTCTATAAAAGCTACACCATCTTAAAAAACAGGAACTGTATTCATGATAAATTCAACTATAAGAATCATATAACCAATTAAAGGAAACAATAACTTGAATAGCATTTTTATATAGAAAGTAATGTCAAATGTACATTGTACTTGAAAATAAGGAAGCTAGAGTTTGACATTCCATAAGAAAGCACACAAAAAATGTGTTACTCAAGAAAAAATATATTCTATAGCATCTTGCTTCTGAAAAATAAAGCACATTCTATTTAAATATATCATAAAATACAAAAGACATACTGTTATCTTCAGAAAACAGCACTGCAAATGCTTTTAAAAAATGATTAAGTAAATTTAATGTGTACGAATCATTAGGCAGTTTATGTCTACACAAATCATTTCTAATATGATGTAAACCCCAAAGAGGTGATCAAAACATTTTGAGCCTGAAGCTACAATGGGTACTGCTGATTGTGTAAGTAAGCATAGATTAGGTGCTACATTCTGAATTATATGAATTGCAAGTCTCTGGAATTTGTGGATTATAGTATGTGTTTCTTGTTTCAAAAAATAAGTATATATGGATGCCAAAAACAGCAAAAGCATGTACTGAATTGTCACAGAATTTGTAATCATAGAAACAATACTCCTTAAGAGATCTATTATCACATTTTTAACATGTACCTGGATCAGTTTCCTTTATCTCCCATTCTATCATATCTCCTCCACTATGGCAGCTCATCCCTGAAAGATGACCACACTGCCAGGCCAGTCTTCAATGACAATCTAAAGCTAATTAATTCAAACTGAGAAATATTTCAAAAATGTTCACAACTGGTGATGAAACCTAATGGATACATTCTTATGACTAGTGACACCTTTCATGTTCCCAAAAAAATCTTCATAAAGATGGACTGAATACTACGGTATACGTATGTATATTTTTTTAAACTACAAATCTGAGTTTTTTCCCACCTGAGCATGTATACCAAGTCTGTATTAGTCCCCAGATAATAGTGCTGCATTTGTCACAGGTCTGTTTCACACTTTTGCTCTTCTCCTTGTAAAACCGGTGTTCTAGAACAACCTGCAAACTAGGTTCATCTTCATTTGGATCCTTAAGAATGAAATGAAAATAAAACAAATTATTATTTTTACATACTAAGCAGACATCATGCAAAGTTCAGTGATGAATGAAAACAGAAAACTAGTTTTGGTTTGAGAAGAAAAACCAAGAGGCTGTTTAATTTACTCATGACTCTGACTAGTGTAAGCAGGTTTGAAAAAACAACAAAACAACAAAAATTATACATGTAATGTTTTAAAATCATTAGTTACCTATAAAAGGAACTTTCTTTACAGTAGCCTAATGTCAATGACAACTAAAATATCCTACAGAGACTGTGCCAAAAATACCAGCTAGCATCAAAAGAATGCAGAGTTTGTGCAAGTGGCTCAATTCCCACTTTAATACTCTTGACGGAAAGGGCCATCTTGCCAGAATGTTATGCAGAATGCTGACTGTTTCATATGTTTCAGCAAACTAGCCCAAGCAAAACACCGCATAAGCACCTGCAGATCTTGGAGTTTCAAGCGGAGATGAATCAGTCTGACTACAGCATCCTTTTGTCTCTCAGAATGCTCAGGTAATTCCAAAATAAGATGCTTGCATTCTTCAATTGCTTGCTTCAGCCTTTCGATATCAGATGCTATGAAGGAACCCTAAGAAAAGTACACATAAATTGCACACATACTGTTTGAAATACTCTTTAAAAATTAAATATTAGGCATACAGTAACAGTTAAAATGTAAATGATTATAAAAGTTAGCAATTTCATTAAGAAATGACAATTATATTTTGGATTCAGTGTTGTATTAAGTAGGCTATGCCTGCATACTTCATTAGCTGGATAAACTAAAACAAGATCCCAGAAATATCTGTATAAAGCTTAGAAGAGAAATTCATATTTTGCATGATCCTGAAACAAGGTATTCTTTTATTAAGCTAATAATATACACAATACATTGCATTTATAAAATTAATTTATGTATGTGAATATTATTTGAAATCCATCTACCATCAAATTTCTCTTACTAATATAAGTAATACTGAGATGTAGGAAGCCTAATATTCAGTTTAAAATGCACATGATGTAGTTAACATTTTCATATCAATATTTGTAATAGCAAAAACTTTTTTCTAGAATCTCAGTTACATACAAAACAACAAAAATTATGAAATCTGATGCAGCAGAAAATACGACTGGAAAGTTATAGGTGTTACTTGAGAAACTGATTATCGTACAAGATACAGAGCAGAAAATTAAAAGTGCTTTCCAACAGTGTCCACATATGTAGGACTTGTCTCTCTATTATAAAATAAAAAAATCTTGGAAGGCTTGGAGGGAGACGATAAGTGATTTTCTCGGAGACACTTTAACGTCCTGCGAGAGACGCTTTAACGTCCCGTGAGACAAGGCAGTGAGACAAAAGGACAGTTGCTGCACAGGCTTTTAAATGATCGACACACAGCACGGCTCGGCAGCACCAGCAGAAAGACAGCAGCTGATCCAACCGCATCTCCTTAGTGTGCGTTCAGCCCCCCCTTCACAACGTGAGCGCAAGAGATGTGAAGTGGCTAGCGCGCAGCGCTCCCCGGTTGTGGGTGAGCGGAGTGAGCAAGGGGCACAGCCCCCTAGTACAATAAATGTTTGACATATTATGAATTTATTATGGTATGCTCCTTGTAACAACTGGGTGAAAGTTCAGCATTAACTAGGTACACAGTTAAGGAAATAAAATGTTTCAACAAACAAAGTTGAAACATAAAACATTTTTGCTTTTTCAATTAGGACAATCATAGTGACTAAGAATTATGAATCTGTATTAGAAGAATACTATTGGCACAAAACAGCAACACAAATAACTAGGAATAATTACTGACAACAGTTTGAACTTTAATCTTAATATAGTGCAAATCTTTAGAAAGGAACAAAAAAACGCTATTCTTTTCAATTGTTTTAATGTAGTCAAAACTATAATGACACTTTTTAGAAATCTTTCTTTAAAAATATGGTCACATTTGGTTTTGTATGTTGGTTTAGAGACCATAGCAACAAGAAAAAAAACTGTTTAAACCACATTGTCAAAATGTGTGGTAAAATGATTGGTTTTCAGAAGTTTTCATAAGTCTTCCCTTACTGTTAATGTGTCACAAGCAATTTAGAAAAAAGGGAGAATTTTTTTTTTTTTTCATTTGTTGCCATCAGTCTAAAGATTTTGGTTCTCATGGGTCAACAACAAATTTAAGAATTCTTGTATTCCCATAGCTATAAGGATTCTGCAGTGTTGGGGATCCTGCTAAATTCTGAATGTTTGAATTTTATTACAGTTCTGTAAAGCTATTTGTGTGTACTGATTACAACAGTGTTGTTTCTTAGCTTATTTCTTGTATTTTGTAACAATGTCTCATATTGTGTACTTTTCTTCTGCAAACACATTTCCCTTTGGGAAATAAAAGTACTGTATGCCTAATCTAAATGCTACCAAAATTGCTCCAATGCTGGAGCAAATAACACCATAGACTAAACAGGTTAATATGACCGAGTTCACCTTTGAAAATATATTACACAGCACTTTGACTAATGACAAATCTTTGGTTAGAAATTAAGATGACTACTGGGTCACCAATAAAATGATCTACTAAAATATTCCAAAATATTTTCTGCTGTGAGCTAAAGTACTTTTATTTCTAAAGAACACTGAAACAATAATTCAAAAAAAGATAAATATTTGGTGCAATAACAGAAACATAAAAAAGATGTTTTTCCAATCTTCCAATAAAAACATAAATAATCTCCAACTGCCACAGATGCTCCTCTGCTTAAAATCATAATGAAACAAAGCTCAGCAAGAACCAAAGAAATAACTCAGATGATTTTATATCTCATTCATTTTCTGAATTAACACTGTACAATATTAGACTTAAATAATGAATAAAAAGTTATGCAATTTCAATAAAAAATATATATTCATAAATACCTATCAGTTCTGTATCATTAGACTTTTACTGTATATCAACCTGGCTCAACTACCTGGGTATATAAGTTAATGAAGGTTTATGGATTTTAACCTTAAGACTTACAAGAACAAAAACAAAACTAATAGAAGGTGCAGTTTAAACATTAACTTTACATTACATTTAACAAAACAAAGATCGCAAGCCAATATTTTAAATTAACTGATTAAGCAAAGCTAAACAAAACAAAAAACCCTTCAAGAGTTCTGCCAAGCACTCTCATATATATCAATACTGAGACTGACCACGGGGCGCGAGAAGTGATCTTCAGCCAGCCCTAAGTCCATTGTACGGTCAGCAGTCTGTAAATTAGTATCTGAAGGGTAGGCATCAGTCTTTAGTTCTGCAGTGATAAAAGAAAATTAAATATATAATTAGTATACATAAAATTATTACAGAAGATATTAGTAATAGGTAGTGGAAAGTAAAAATGAACTTTTACATATTTAGCTTTTTTATACTGATAAAAATATAAACACATGTATGTATATCTCCTTCTTTGCAAAACAGTGTTTATTAAAGAATTCAATAATGTTGACAAAACTGGTTAATAATCAACACACAGTCTGCATTTATTAACTTCAGAAATAACCTTCCAGACCTTCAAAACAGTACTAACCACAAAAGCCATTCTGAAGACATATCAAAATATACTCTTGCCTATTTATACCATTCAAACAACCAAAACACACACAAACTACCAAAAATATACTAATAATAATACTAACTGCAATAATGGGTTAAATAGATAGTTTAAGAAATAGTATCACTAAGAATGCCAATCCAGAAAGGCAAACCACAGACATAATAAGTCACATGCACTATAAACATGTACTTAATGCTTTCTGTCATGCAGTACATTCTTGTTATGTATACTGTGCATATACACTCACTGAATATTAGGAACACCTGTACACCCATTTATCCATGCAATTATCTCAATAGCTAATCATGCTGCAGACATGAAAAGTATAAAATCAAACACGTACAGGTTAGAAACATCAGTTAATGTTCAAATCAAACATCAGAATGGGGAAAAATGTGATCTCTGAGATTTCAACTGCGGCATGACTGCTGATGCCAGACTGGCTGTATTTCTCTAACTGCTGATCTTCTGGGATTTTCACACACAACATTCTCTAGAATTTATTCAGAATAGTACGACAATCAAAAACATCCAGTGAGCAGCAGCTCTTCAAACACAATCAACTTGATGATAGAGGCTAGAGGAAAATGGCCAGACTGGTTTGAGCTGGCTGAAATGTCATTGTAACTCAGATAAAAAACCCTGTACAACTGCGACAGTAGAAAAGCATCTCAGAATGCACAACATGTTAATCCTGGAGGCTGGTGGGCTACAATAGCAGATCATGTTGGGTTCCACTCCTGTCATGCAAGAACAGAAAGTTAAGGCTGCAGTAGAACAAGTTCATCAAAACTGGACATGTGAAGACTGGAAAATGTAGCCTGGTCTGATTAATCTCAATTTCTGCTGTGGTACACACATGGTAGAGTGAGAATTTGGCATCAACAGCCATGAATCCAGCCTTATGTCAGCAGTCCAGGCTGATGGTGGTGGTGTAATGATGTGGGGAATGTTTTATTTGCACAATTTGGGCTTATTAATACTTATCAGTCATCAGCTGAATGCAATGTTATTGTTGCTAACCATGTGCATCCCATCCCTTCATGGCCATAATTTTCCCATTTTTTAAAAGGCTACTTCCAGCATGATAATGCACCACGGTAAAAAACAAAAATCATCTCAAACTGGTCCCATGAAATTAAAGTGTTCTTCCAAGTCACTGGATCTGAATCCAATAAGACACCTTTGGGATGAATCTTCAATTCCACCCGGGGGAGTAAATGCTAACATTACTCAAAGTTATTGTCTGCTTTTTTATTTTTATTTTTTTCATTTTTCATTTTTATTACTATTTAATTTAATATTGTTTTTTGTATCAGTATACTGCTGCTGGATTATGTGAATTTCCCCTTGGGATTAATAAAGTATCTATCTATCTATCTAGAATGGGAGAGTCAAAGTAAAAGTGTGCATCTGACAAATCTACAGAAATTACATAATGCAAACATGTCTACATGGACAAGAATCTCAAAGGAATGTTTCCAACATCTTGTGGAATCCAAGCCATGGAGAAATGAGGATGTTTTAGAGGAAAAGGAGGTTCTACCCAGTATTACTATAGCTTTCCTAATAGTTTGCTCAGAGAATGTACTTAATTAAATACAGTTAGGTCCATAAATATTTGGACAGAGACAACTTTTTTCTAATTTTGGTTCTGTACATTACCACAATGAATTTTAAATGAAACAACTCAGATGCAGTTGAAGTGCAGACTTTCAGCTTTAATTCAGTGGGCTGAACAAAAAGATTGCATAAAAATGTGAGGCAACTAAAGCATTTTTTTAACACAATCCCTTCATTTCAGGGGCTCAAAAGTAATTGGACAATTGACTCAAAGGCCATTTCATGGGCAGGTGTGAGCAAGTCCGTTGTTATGTCATTATCAATTAAGCAGATAAAAGGCCTGGAGTTGCTTTGAGGTGTGGTGCTTGCATGTGGAAGATTCTGCTGTGAACAGACAACATGCAGTCAAAGGAGCTCTCCATGCAGGTGAAAGAAGCCATCCTTAAGCTGCGAAAACAGAAAAAAAACCATCCGAGAAATTGCTACAATATTACGAGTGGCAAAATCTACAGTTTGGTACATCCTGAGAAAGAAAGCAAGCACTGGTGAACTCAGCAACGCAAAAAGACCTGGACGTCCACAGAAGACAACAGTGCTGGATGATCACAGAATCATTTCCATGGTGAAGAGAAACCCCTTCACAACAGCCAGCCTAGTGAACAACACTCTCCAGGGGATAGGCGTATCGATATCCAAGTCTACCATAAAGAGAAGACTGCATAAAAGTAAATACAGAGGGTGCACTGCAAGGTGCAAGCAACTCATAAGCCTCAAGAATAGAAAGGCTAGATTGGACTTTATTAAAGAACATCTAAAAAAGCCAGCACAGTTCTGGAAAAACATTCTTTGGACAGATGAAACCAAGATCAACCTCTACCAGAATGATGGCAAGAAAAAATTATGGAGAAGGCGTGGAACAGCTCATTATCCAAAGCATACCACATCATCTGTAAAACACGGTGGAGGCAGTGTGATGGCTTGGGCGTGCATGGCTGCTAGTGGACACCGACACTAGTGTTTATTGATGATGTGACACAGGACAGAAGCAGCCAAATGAATTCTGAGGTGTTCAGTGACATACTGTCTGCTCAAATCCAGCTAAATGCAGTCAAATTGATTGGGTGGCGTTTCATGATACAGATGGACAATGACCTAAAAACGTATAGCCAAAGAAACTCAGGAGTTTATTAAAGCAAAGAAGTGGAAAATTCTTGAATGGCCAAGTCAGTCACCTGATCTTAACCCAATTGAGCATGCATTTCACTTGTTGAAGACTAAACTTCGGACAGAAAGGCCCACAAACAAACAGCAACTGAAAGCCGCTGCAGTAAAGGCCTGGCAGAGCATTAAAAAGGAGGAAACCCAACATCTGGTGATGTCCATGATTTCAAGACTACAGGTTGTCATTGCCAGCAAAGGGTTTTCAACCAGGTATTAGAAATGAACATTTTATTTCCAGTTATTTAATTTCTCCAATTACTTTTGAGCCCCTGAAATGAAGGGATTGTGTTAAAAAAATGCTTTAGTTGCTGTACATTTTTATGCAATCTTTTTGTTCAACCACTGAATTAAAGCCGAAAGTCTGCACTTCAACTGCATCTGAGTTGTTTCATTTAAAATTCATTGTGGTAATGTACAGAACCAAAATTAGAAAAAAGCTGTCTCTGTCCAAATATTTATGGACCTAACTGTACATGCTTTAAGTATGTACAAAAGATGCTTCAAAACACACAAATACCGTATATACGAAAAGCAAAATAATATGAGCTACTAGAACCTCTTCTTTCAACCATTACTCAACTTAACTGTTGTTAAATACAATAATAACTCAAGTATTTAAGGCACTGATAATCCCTCTAAATTAGCAAGACATGTGTACAGTGCATGTTTTGGTAGTGATTCTTTAGCTTTACTCTGTCTTGTTAATTGTTTTCTACCTCTATTTATAATAACCTCCTCCAGGTTTATTGAGGTATCAACTTCAGTTTTATAATTTAATAGCAAAATACCCGCGCTTCGCAGCGGCGAATTACTGCATTAAAATTTTTATTAAGAAGAAAATTAAACCTTTTTAAACTGAGGGAAAATATACCAATAATTATTTGTTAAGGATCTCTTTGTATACCACATTGTGAGTTGGTGCCTGAGCTGGTTGTAATATGACCAAGCTGTGCGCTGAGCTTACTCTTGAGCATGCAACGTACAGTTGGCCATGTGAACAGTAATCTTGTTTCAAATCTCACAGCTTGGATTGGTGCTGTCATAATCGGTTTGAGTTTCATGGTTTGCTTCAATTACGACAGTATTTGCACGACTTGTGTTGAAGTGACATTCGGCATCTGTCAAGCATTGTAAGCATATAACCGGTTTCATCGATAACTTCAAATCCAGCTTTTGAGAGTTTAAACATTCATAAACATCAAAGTGTCCACTACTGAAATCGTCACCTGTGAATCTAAGGTGTTTAAGAGTCATTGGCGGTTGTCGAAAGGTGTAAAATATTTGCCCATTTCGGTACACTTGAAAGCAATAACCGAACAATTCAGCGGCAGCCATCAACTCACATGCAGAACCATAGGTGAAGGGCTTAAGCATTTCACTCTTATAGTGCTCCTGTATAGTATAATTATCTTCTGTACCGTCATCAGTCCACACCTTGATTCTGTCCCAGTCATTCAATACATAAGACACAATGTTCCTCCAGATATCAAGAGTGAGCCTGATATGGCCGTGCAATATGTAACAAAGAGAATGGAAAAGGCAGGTGCCATCTCCGGGCATGGAAACCACTCGGTAAGTGACAGTTCTTTGATTGATGGTGATCACCTCGATAGACATGGTAATGGGGGTACGGTTGGAATGATAAAGGAAATGGGTACCTGAGCAATGTAAAGTAAGTCTAAAATACCTACACAATAACTATAATTGTAATAAACGAACAATAAAACAGCGGAGAAGCCGTGGATTAAATAAAAAAGCTGTAGTTATCAGCAAGGAGATGTGATCCCGTGGCGAAGCAAGGAAGGGAATGTAGAAACCGGAGCAACAGACGGCCTTATATAGGCAGGCAGCCAACAACGTGGGAAGCGTTGGGATGGGGGACCCAAGGCCGCCTCACACGGTGATCGAGCTGCAGGCTATGGACGTATATACAGTATGTACATAAGTAGGATTCAGTTAGCGTTGGGAACCCGTGTACCAAATATCTTGAAGATGGGGCCATAACTAACTAAGATTGTTGAAAAGTTCAATATGGCGGCCGACAGTGGCATCATACCACCGAAATAAGTACGAACATTGGTTTCGGTTAGCTCATGGAAGCTGCCTACCAAATTTCGTGAAGATGGGGCCATAAATAAGAAAGTTCAACTTGGCAGACGTTGTTGACCGTTATGACAGTTACGCGTAGAATTTCGAAATGAAACCTGTTTAACTTTTGTAAGTAAGCTGTAAGGAATGAGCCTTCCAAATTTCAGCCTCCTACCTACACGGGAAGTTGGAGAATTAGTGACGTTGGAAAGTTCAATATGGCGGCCGACAGTGGCGTCATACCATCGATATAAGTACGTACATCAGTTTCGGTTAGCGCAGGGAAGCCGCCTACCAAATTTCGTGAAGATGGGGCCATAAATAAGAAAGTTCAACATGGCGGATGTTGTCGAACGTTATCGACCGTTATGACCGTTACGTGTAGAATTTCGAAATGAAACCTGCTTAACTTTTGTAAGTAAGCTATAAGGAATGAGTCTGCCAAATTTCAGCCTTCTACCTAGACGGGAAGTTGGATAATTAGTGACATTAGAAAGTTCAATATGGCGGCTGACAGTGGCGTCATACCACTGAAATAAGTATGTACATTGGTTTCGGTTAGCGCAGGGAAACCGCCTACCAAATTTCGTGAAGATGGGGCCATGAATAAGAAAGTTTAACATGGCGGACATTGTTGACCGTTACGCGTAGAATTTCAAAATGAAACCTGCTTAACTTTTGTAAGTAAGCTGTAAGGAATGACCCTGCCAAATTTCAGCCTTCTACCTACACGGGAAGTTGAAGAATTAGTGATGTTAGAAAAATTCAATATGGCGGCCGACAGTGGCGTCATACCACCGAAATAAGTACGTACATCGGTTTTGGTTAGCGCAGGGAAGCCACCTACCAAATTTCGTGAAGATGGGGTCAGCCTTCTACCTACACGGGAAGTTTGAAAATTAGTGACGTTGGAAAGTTCAATATTGCAGCCGACAGTGGCGTCATACCATCGAAATAAGTACTTACATCGGTTTTGGTTAGCGCAGGGAAGCCGCCTACCAAATTTCGTGAAGATGGTGCCATAAATAAGAAAGTTAAACATGGCGGACGTTGTCGACCGTTATGACCGTTACGTGTAAAATTTCGAAATGAAACCTGCTTAACATTTGTAAGTGAGCTGTAAGGAATAAGCCTGCCAAATTTCAGCCTTCTACCTACACGGGAAGTTGGAGAATTAGTGATGAGTGAGTGAGTGAGTCAGTGAGTGAGTGAGTCAGTGAGGGCTTTGCCTTTTATTAGTATAGACTAGCAGAATACCTGCGCTTCGCAGGGGAGAAGTAGTGTGTTAAAGAAGGTATGAAAAAGAAAAGGAAAAATTTAAAAAATAACGTAACATGATTGTTAATGTAATTGTTTTGTCATTGATATGAGTGTTGTTCCCATATATATCTATACTAATAAAAGGCAAAGCCCTCACTCACTCACTGACTGACTGACTGACTGACTGACTGACTGACTCATCACTAATTCTCCAACTTCCCGTGTAGGTAGAAGGCTGAAATTTGGCAGG
>JANRMT010062806.1:38675344-38719284 GCA_026402145.1 Polypterus bichir lapradei | reverse complement strand
GGGGGGGGAGGTTGCGACACACGGGAGAGGAGGGGTTGGAGAGGGTGCTAGAAAGTTGTGTTTGGGGTTACGAAGACAGCAATTGTGCAAGTAGAACTTTTCGGACACTTTATTACGTCAGTCGCTACAGTATCAGAAAAAAAGATAGTAAAGATCGCATTAGCACAAACAAAAGGAAATTAATCATCAGGACCAGATGTGATTGAAACAATAGCAGGACAAATCAAGGTCAAAAATAAAGGCAAAGAGTGGAAAACAAAGTCTGTTCGCCTTTGCATCATTCAACGCAAAAAACGTGGATGTACACAATAATGGACCATATGCTATGAGAATCTGTGGTCCCGCACCAGTCAAAGCAACGACATGTTTCATTTCAAAGAATACATAATTCGGTCAGGTGTATATTTATGATCACGGAGAAACGATGTAAATTTTAAAAGGCGACAAGAAAGGTAATGTATATATATTCCATAAATAACAATAGACACCAAAGGAGATTGTGATATGCCATTCATATTAAAATGTTTACTGTGAGAATAGCTTTTGCTATGACAATTAACAAATCACTGGAACAAACATTAGAAAAAGTCAGATTATTTATAGAGAAACAGAAACAATATTCACTCACGTGCAGTTATACGTTGCACTGTCTCAATGTGTCTCCAAAGACGAAATCAAAATTCAATGCGATCTTGAAGAGAAGGTAATTCCAAATATTGTTTTTAAAGAAGCTTTAAAGTACAAGCAGTAACATTCGAAAGTATTGTAGCATCCCAGTCAAGTTGAAGCCTTTTTTGTTTTAAGTGACTGTTACGTCCAATTGAGGTGGGGTGGAGTTCAGCACAGAAGACTGATAGCAGGGTACTGATTGATGCGGTAAGGGGGTGCGAGACCCGGGGGAAGAGGGGTTGGAGAGGGTGCTAGAAAGTTGTGTTTGGGGTTACAAAGTTGGCGATTGTTCAAGTAGAACTTTTATGACACTTTATTACGTCAGTCGCTACAGTATCAAAAACAAAGATAGTAAAGATCACATTAGCACAAACAAAAGGTGATTCATCAATTGTTCAAGTAGAACTCTTATGACACTTTATTACGTCAGTCGCTACAGTATCAAAAACAAAGATAGTAAAGATCACATTAGCACAAACAAAAGGTGATTCATCATCAGAACCAGGTGTAATTGAAAAAATAGCAGGACAAATCGAGATCAGAGATAAAAGGCAAAGAGTGTAAAACAAAGTCTTTTCGCCTTCGCATCATTCAGTGCACAAAACGTGGATTTACACAATAATGGACCATACGCTATGAGAATCTGTGGTCCCGCACCAGTTAAAGCAACGATTCCAAAGAAAAAAAAAACACTTTTAAAAATTGTATATCCGATTAAACAAACACAGTGGTTGTCGAGTGGAGCCCCCTAGTATGTTAAATAATAAAGCTAAATTAATATTTGACTTATTATTTACTTCTTTCCAATCAGTATTTATCTTTATTAAAGTCCCACTTCCTAGAAATACAGGTAACCCCAATTAATCTTTTGAAAACGGACTATATAATTCACATATTTCAGTATCACATTATGATGTGTATAAAATACTTTTATTTGCCCATATATTACAGCTTTCTTTTAACTTATTTCCAAATTAAATTTGTTGTAATAAACTTTCTTTTTTTTAACTGCAATGCCCCTATTTAAACTTGCTTGTAACGTTTCCAGATCACAATGTGGTTCCAAATAACCACTGAAAAATATCTTTAATTTTACAAGTGTACCGGAATACATATTCATTTTAATGTAAGTATTTTTGGTACATTAATCCCTCGCTATATCGCGCTTCGACTTTCGCGGCTTCACTCTATCGCGGATTTTATATGAAAGCATAACTAAATATAGAACGCGGATTTTTCGCTGCTTCGCGGGTTCTGCGGACAATGTGTCTTTTTACTTCCTGTATATGCTTCCTCAGTTGGTTTGCCCAGTTGATTTCATACAAGGGACGCTATTGGCGGATGGCTGAGAAGCTAACCAATCAGAGCACGCAGTTGAGCTCCTGCGTGCTGAATGCAGTGTTAACCAGGAAGTCTCGTCTCGCGCATTCAGCATCAACGTGTTTCGCTGTGTAAAGAGTTGTGCTCTTTAGCGTTTATCTTTGTGCATAGTCAAGCCCTTCATTATGGCTCCAAAACAATCTGCTACTGCTTCAGGGGCCGTGCCCAAGCGCAAGAAGAAGATGTTAACGATTGCCGAAAAGGTAAACGTTTTGGATTTGTTGAAGGCTACGATTCTTTTAATTTAAAAAGTAGGAAAGGAATATAAGATCTACGGCTGCAGCGTCCTTTTAACCAGGGTGCAAAACGAGTTGTAAGTGGATGTAATAAGGCAGTAGTCTGGATGGAATCTGCTTTAGGGATTTGGATTGAAGACTGCCAGAAGAAGAACAACGGCAGTGCTACGCAATCGCTTGAAGTGGCTCCTTTACAAGGGCCGTAATGCTCTCCTTTGTTGTGCAGTAAAATTAAACTCATTGTTATCAGACAAGTCATCGTGTCATTGTTGGTGAGTAACCATAATTAATTTTCTTCTTACAGTGCTTAGTACATGTACGTACGTTTAGTGTCACTGTACACACATTTACTGTATACTATTTTTCTTGCATTGTACGTATTTATTGCTGGTGACCTGTCTATCGTAATGGCTGTAACATATGTGATATCGGAGACACTCAATATCTTTAAAATAATATTTAGGTTTTACTGTATATAAACAGTGTGTTTATATACATAATTTCAATGAATCTTACCTAATATCTAAGAGAATACAAAGGGATTATGCTGTATAACTCTGCGGGGAATATTTATAAACAGTGCGGGAGAGTTTATAAGGGCTTAAAATATATAAAAATAACCATACAAACATATGGTTTCTACTTCGCGGATTTTCACCTATCGCGGGGGGGTCTGGAACGCAACCCCCGCGATCGAGGAGGGATTACTGTATTCTGTTTTTGGTAAAAATGACATTTGTTCCTCAGAAGTTTGTAAGGTACATACAATAACAATAATAAAAAAAAAAGTATAGATTATTCACAAAGAGTGCTTTTCCTGCAAGTAAAAGTAATCTGTATTTTTCAAACATTTGCAGAAAAGAGAACAGGGACAACATTACTATTAAATCACAAGATATAGTATATATTCACATAATAAATTTGAATAAGAAATTGCACGTATGTCCTAGTTCATTAAATAAGACAAAATGCTTCTATAGCTTAAATTTGTTTGACATGTCTCTGACGATCCTTTAAGGAATGTGAAAAGTTTTTTCTACTTGAATTCCTCTGGCGCCTCCTTAAAATGGAACATGAACTAACATGTGTTTGTCTACAGTTTGAAAGGTAAAAACATGACAAATGTAAAAATATTCTCTAATGGCTTTTTGAAAACACTACAAGTTTACATTCTTAACCTGAAACACAGTGAGTATCTTTTAAGTCTTTACCAATTTAATTTTCTTGAATATACAAGGCATATACTCCAAGTAATGTTATATCATAAAAATTAAATGTTGTACTCTCATCACCCTATATAAGGTAAATTGAGGGCATATTTTATTGTACTTTAGAATATGTCACAGCATAGCAGCTGTTCTATTCCTAAAATTGCATTCAGTTAAACATTAAGAATTAAGTAAACACACAAACATTAACTTAGATGGCACACATCTAACAAAAGAAAAAGGCACATGAATATTCCATCTACCTGCATAAACCTCACAGAACAGCATCTTGAACAGTCTTCGAGTACTTGCCACTGGAGACAACAGTTACAGCAACACCACCTGTCTGATCAAGTTCTGAACAGTTAACAAGCTAGGCAGTGCTTTTGTGACCTTACACCAAGGAAGAAAGCCCACACCATGAAAGTAGGAGAGAAACAAGTTACGAAACGTGGTTTGTATTAGATCACAAGGTTTGTAATATAGGAAATGTTCTTTAACCCCAAGAGAAGATCAGAGTATGTTTCTGTTCCTCATTGCAATCTCAATATCTTAATCCTGTTAGTCTAAATGCACAAATGTTAAAAGCTAACAGAGCCAAAAAAAAAAAAGAAAGAAAGAAAGCTGTATATTCACAAACTTTCTCACAGTCTAACATTAACTAAAGAACCTTTTTGATTCAATTTAGGTAGCCTTTTACATACCAGTAATTTTTAATCATTAGTCATGTTAAAAAAAGAAAACTGTAAACTAATCTTTAAGTATACAGCTTTCTAAAAACCTACAAAAATGTTCACTTATACATTTGAAGAGTCAAATAAATAAGCTCTCACCTTATTTCATAACTTAAATTTTACAACTGATTTGCTTAATCAAAAGAATATATAATTCAATAAATATTAATTTTTCCAAATACTATGTTAAATAAATTGATGGAATACAAATGATTAACTACAGAAAATATGTAACAGTTAACAAGTCTGCTACAGTGTATAAAGAAAAACACACATAACATAAAACTATAAAAAAAGACTACAATATAATAATTTTAAAAATATACTGCATATATTATAGTAAAATATATAAACATAAATGTGCACAGTATGATACAAAAAAAAAATCTGGAAAAAACAAAAAAAACAAAAACAAATTCCCACCTCTACCTAAGTCTTCAAGTGCTTATGAGCACAAAGAAAAAAACAACAAATCAGAAAAGTAAACCTCTCAGTAAATGCAGACTAATTTTATAAGTTTCTAATAGAAAATGCATTCATGGATAAATACACACCATTCTTAAGCATGTCAGTGAACAGTCATGCAGCACAAAGTGGTTAAAATGAAAACTGGATAATTAAATAAGCTCTAAGGCTTTTACAGGTGAAGCTTGTGAGCATTTATTTGTACAACGTAAGCATCCGATTTATATTACTCTATGCACTATGATATTTGGACTCCTTTACTTCAACAATGGCCATGCAATTAAAAATCAGTTTAATCAATATATGCTAATTATTGATGACAGATTTTATTTTTTCTTAAACAATTAATCAATTTGATCAGTCTGTATACACTATTTTAAGCTGTGCAAGGCTGTTAAAATTTTCTAACATTTTGACACTACCCATTGCATCTAAGTAGGCTACTTGTTATTAAGAAATGTTTACCTGTGCAAGCTCTAATAGAATTCTCACACTAAATTTCTATCCCGGGTAGTAATATTTACTCTTTTTATCCCAGATAGTAAGCTGGACTTGTATTTAATTTCACAATACTTCCAAAAAAATCAAGATGATTGTTTTAATTAAAAATCTTGATAGCCTACAAAGGCCATGAAGCCAGCAAAGGGTATCAATAACAAGCTTCAAAATAAACAGACTTTAAAATTAATACTTGCAAGGTGTTTTCCAGAAATTTTCAATAGGACTGTCAACACTAAAAAAACCTGCTAGGAAATGTTATTTGATCAAATGAAAGTAAGCAAACTAATAAATGTGTAATCAATTGTCTAGTTGTAAACAGAGGTTAAAAATTTACAATATGTATTGTTCTTGGATTAAAATTGTACACCTCATTTTTTTCATGCCACTTATGCAAGTCAATCCATATAGGAAAGTTTAATTGATACATGTCATACCAAGGTAGGAATTTTCAACACACTATGCTGCAATCCAAGTTGGCATTCCAGTGCGAAATATTCTTAAAACATATTTCATTGTTTAGCCAGACAAACACATAGCTATGCTACTTATCTACTTACCAGTGCGTGAGCAATTGTTTTCTTCCAATTCTCTGTTGAAGGGGTTTAGGTGACCTTGTCGGAAGCGAGCGAGTCTCTCATCATATTCCATAGTATCAGCCACATCTAAATAAAAATACAAACGCACATTACCCACAGATTCAGAAAACAGGATTACTTTTCTAAATTCTTTAGCAATATGACAAAAGAATGATTGACTTTGCAGTTACATGATAGCACATTGAATAAAATCAATTACATCAAAATATGAATTATTGAGTGTGTGTATTTTTGTGTATGTGAAAACTGCAGTATGTTAATGTCATGTCATGCATCTGAAGATTGGCCCTCAATTTCAGAATGTGATAAGACATTTAGGTGGTTAAAGGTAGTTGTGCATTTGAAACCTAATTATTGAGAAGGTCACCAAGGAATATTTATTTAAACAGCACAATAATGAGCAAAGGTTTCTCCAATTCTTCTCCACAACATAATCTCAATAAATCACTGGTCACACATTGCCTTCACACCCGTTGCCACAGTTGCTTCTTGTCAATCTAGTCAATAGCTGTACTACTTTTGTTACAAGGAATGTAAGAGTTTAAATTGCCTCTAATGGTCTCCTGAGCATATGGTTACCCATAATGGTCCAGGTTTCATATCCTAGTAGGTAATTTACATCACATTTTTAAAGAGTGGACCCCCTTGCTGTTAACTGGCTGAAATGAGTTTTCGTTTCCTACATGTTGTTTGCAAGATTACCTACTCTGTAGCGACCTCAGGGAATACCACCAGCTTTCATCCAGGCCATCATTCACTTTTTTTTTCCTCCCCCTAGTATCCCTAAATGTTAACCTACCAATGTATCTAGAGCGCATACAGAGTATACCACCTTTCCTGGAGTTCCTTTATTTCCACACCGGGAACAAGTAGAACCTCTTCTGCTGCCTTTGTGACTCACTCTCATCCTTGAAGTCCCTATATGAGTCATTGTCTGTGCCATACAGATGGCTCTTTGCCAAATCTTGCCTATAGGGCACCCTCTCACAACTGATATACAGCCAAGTAGATTTATATTTAAAAAAAAAAAAACACACACACACAAAGTAAGGCTTTTAAAAAAAAAAAAAAAAAAAAAAAAGTACTGTGATGCTTTTTTAGAAGGATATCTGGTTGGTACTTTGCCTGAATCAACCATCTTAATACCAAGAAACAGTGAGTCTGTTTCATATTCCATCACTGGAGTACTGGCAATGAAACTTCTTTGGGTGGTGCTAGACTCACTCATGTTTAATATAACTACACCTTGTTCTGAGTACTGCCTTAAAGATGAATCACTATGACAAAGCAAAAGTACAATTCAAAGTTGTAGTTGAAAGTCATTTTCAGAACATTTCTGAATTATAATTACAGTACTAAGAACACATAGAAACTGTTATCATGACCTTTTGTTTTTCTGAGACGTTTAACCATTAAACTTTAATGCACTGGTCTAAAGTAGATCTTTCATTATAAGATGCCTTTCAGAATAATAAACCTACAGACAAAATAAAGTTGCATGATAATCTATACTAATAAAAGGCAAAGCCCTCACTGAGTGACTGACTGACTGACTCACTCACTCACTCATCACTAATTCTCCAAGTTCCCGTGTAGGTAGAAGGCTGAAATTTGGCAGGCTTATTCCTTACAGCTCACTTACAAAAAAGTTAAGCAGGTTTCATTTCGAAATTCTACACGTAACGGTCGATAACGGTCGACAACGTCCGCCATGTTGAACTTTCTTATTTATGGCACCATCTTCACGAAATTTGGTAGGCGGCTTCCCTGCGCTAACCAAAACCGATGTATGTACTTATTTCGATGGTATGACGCCACTGTCGGCCGCCATATTGAACTTTCCAACGTCACTAATTTTCCAACTTCCCGTGTAGGTAGAAGGCTGACCCCATCTTCACGAAATTTGATAGGTGGCTTCCCTGCGCTAACCAAAATCGATGTACGTACTTATTTCGGTGGTATGACGCCACTGTCGGCCGCCATATTGAATTTTCCAAACATCACTAATTCTCCAACTTCCCGTGTAGGTAGAAGGCTGAAATTTGGCAGGCTCATTCCTTACACCTTACTTACAAAAGTTAAGCAGGTTTCATTTCGAAATTCTACGCGTAACGGTCATAACGGTCAATAATGTCCGCCATGTTGAACTTTCTTATTCATGGCCCCATCTTCACGAAAATTTGGTAGGCGGATTCTCTGCGCTAACCGAAACTGATGTATGTACTTATTTCGATGGTATGACGTCACTGTCGGCCGCCATATTGAACTTTCCAACGTCACTAATTTTCACAATGTCCGCCATGTTGAACTTTCTTATTTATGGCCCCATCTTCACGAAATTTGGTAGGTGTCTTCCCTTACGCTAACCAAAACCGATGTACATACTTATTTCGGTGGTATGACGCCACTGTCGGCCGCCATATTGAATTTTCCAAACATCACTAATTCTCCAACTTCCCGTGTAGGTAGAAGGCTGAAATTTGGCAGGCTCATTCTTTACAGCTTACTTACAAAAGTTAAGCAGGTTTCATTTCGAAATTCTACGCGTAACGGTCATAACGGTCAACAACGTCCGCCATGTTGAACTTTCTTATTCATAGGTAGAAGGCTGAAATTTGGTACTTATTTTGGTGATATGATGCCACTGTCGGCCGCCATATTGAACTTTTCAACGGTCTTTGTTACTTATGGGCCCATCTTCAAGAAATTTGGTAGACGGGTTCCCAACGCTAACTGAATCCTACTTACGTACATATTTACGTCCATAGCCTGCAGCTCGGTCACTGTGTGAGGCGGCGTTGGGTCCCCCATCCGAACGCCTCCCATGTTGTTGGCTGCCTACCTATATAAGGCCGTCTGTCGCTCCAGTCTCTACATTCCCTTCCTTGCTTCGCTACGGTATTCACGTCTCCCTGCTGATAACTACAGCCTTTTTATTTAATCCACGGCTTCTCCGCTGTTTTATTGTTCATTTATTACGATTATAGTTATTGTATAGGTATTTTAGACTTACTTTACATTGTTCAGGTACCCATTTCCTTTATCATTCCAACCGTACCCCCATTAACATGTCTTTCGAGGTGATCACCATCGATCAAAGAACTGTCACTTACCAAGTGGTTTCCATGCCCGGAGATGGCACCTGCCTTTTCCATTCTCTTTGTTACATATTGCACGGCCATATCAGGCTCACTCTTGATATCCGGAGGAACATTGTGTCTTATGTATTGAATGACTGGGACAGGTTCAAGGTGTGGACTGATGACAGTACAGGAGATAATTATACTACACAGGAGCACTAGAAGAGTGAAATGCTTAAGTGTACCGAAATGGCCAAATATTTTACACCTTTGGACAACCGCCAATGCCTCTTAAACATCTTAGATTCACAGGTGACGATTTCAGTAGTGGACACTTTGATGTTTAGAAATGTTTAAACTCTCAAAAGCTGGATGTGAAGTTATCAATGAAACTGGTTGTATACTTACAACGCTTGACAGATGCCGAATGTCTCTTCAACACAAGTCCTACAAATACTGTCGTAATTGAAACAAACCGTGAAACTCAAACCGATTATGACAGCAGCAATCCAAGCTGTGAGATTTGCAACAAGATTACTGTTCACATGGCCAACTGTACATTGCATGCTCAAGAGTAAGCTCAGCGCACAGCTACAGCTTGGTCATATTACAACTGGAGGGCCTAACTGACGACGTGGCATACAAAGAGATCCTTAACAAATAATTATTGGTATATTTTCCCTCAGTTTAAAAAGGTTTAATTTTCTTTTCTAATTTTAAGGCAGTACTTCACCGCTGCGAAGCGTGGGTATTTTGCTAGTATATATATATATATATATATATATATGTAGACTCAAACCCTTTATGACAGTAGCAATTCAAACTGTGAGAAAACAGTAAAAAGGAGGCGTGTCAGACGTCGTGGTACATTTTCTAATGCAGCTAGACGAAAACAACTTCGTGACGCTGCCGCCAAATACACAAAACAATTACTTTGACAATCATATTACATTATTTTTAAAATGTTTCCTTTTCTTTTTCATAACTTCTTTAACACACGACATCGCTGCGAAGCGCGGGTGTTTTGCTATATATACCTATCTATATATATATATATATAGAGATATAGATATAGATAGAGATAGAGATAGAGATAGATATGAGAACAACACTCATATCAATGACAAAACAATTACATTAACAATCATGTTACGTTATTTTCAAAATGTTTCCTTTTGTTTCTCTTTCCTTCTTTAACACACTACTTCTCCGCTGCCAAGCGCGGGTATTCTGCTAGTATGCTATAAATAATAGGAGGTACTCTAACAGCTTCTGTGATCCTGTAATAATGATACTGAAGCCAAAATATTAAAAAGGTGCATTTATTAACTCAAAAGTACCACAAAGAGGTCTTTCTTGTTATCTCTCTGTTTCTCCCCCTTTATGGCCTTTCTTCCTCGTGCCAGTCATATGCTTTCCTTTTCTTCCTCCCAGACATAACACTTAAGTAGTTATGAAGTTCTTTTTAAGCCCCAGCCTAGGGCAATTTCCAGAGTCATTTAAAGAAACACTTCTGGAATCAGGTATGGTTTGTGAAAGTGCTGTTGCTCTCTCATATCTCAGATCTCTCAGTGGCAGCACCCTTTTGCACTTCAACACCACAATTTTCATTTAAAAGGGCAAATCAGTCTTGGTAGCTCACAATGTGCCTACCCTTCATGATATACACAAGGGGGGTTTCAATACACTGTCCTAAACTACCTTGCTTCCACCTACTTACCTGATGGACTTCTCCAACTTATCCAACTAATTTCATGCCAACTGAGTAGTTAATTCTGAGACACTCTCTTCATATTGTGGAAGGTGGCCGGGAAACAGACAGGTTCAATCGAAACCGAAGGTTCAATCACAAACGCATGTTTATTATACATTATTTACAGAGCACACAACCCAGGATTCCCATACCAATCACCCTTAGTCCAGGCCTCTCAACAATGCCTTTCTTCGTAACCGCCTCCACTCCTCTCCTCCGAACTCTGTCCTCTTCCACCCGACTCCAGCTATCGAATGGAGGGAGGTGGCCCCTTTTATGTTCACCCGGACGTGCTCCAGGTGCCTCCTGATGAGCTTCTGGCAGCACTTCCTGGTGTGGCGGAAGTGCCGCACGAGCACTCAGAAGCACTACGGGTATCCCTGGTTTTCTTTCCCCCAGCACCTCCAGGTGTGGCGGAAGTGCAGACGTCCAGGGCTTTTCAGGCATCTGAGCGCCCTCTGGCGGTGACCACAGGCCCCTATAGGTTTGAGCTCCATATTCTGTTCCTGTGGTCCATATACCAACCAGGGCAGCTGCCCTCTCATGGTCCGGAGGAGGCGTAGTCCCTCTTCCAGTCCTTTTGGGTATCCTGGCTGGTTACCGCCTCAGCCGCTTGCCACAGTATACTGTACAGTAGGTCATATTGTATCATTCTTCCACACTTAGGTAGGAAGCACGTGCTGATAATGCATTGTCACACCCACCACACGACGAACCACCTGGATTGGTACCTGAGTGCAGCCGGTGACACCTCAGCACCACACTGGGACAGTGTAAGATTTTTTTTTTGTTCTTTATACAGTGGCTGGAGTGCCAACCCTGCCACCAACCCCTAGATTTTCCCTGTAAGTTGGAAGACCTGCTTGCAGGGCTGGATGCAAAGTAATGTCATACCCAGGACGAAGCAATTGCAGGGTAAGGGCCTTACTCAAGGGCCCAACAGAGTTGACTTACTATAGCATTTACAGGATTTGAAGTGGCCACCTTCTGATTGCCGGTGCAGATGCCTACCTAGCCTTAGCGCCACCACTCCACATCACACAAGCATTGTATACACCTTGCTCCTGCCTACGAGGATCTCACTCAATTTTTCTAGGACTTTGTCTTCTACTGCAGGAAGAAAGGCAGAAATAGGACACCTTGCTATCTGCTTCTTTTCCATAGTGTCTTAATTTTTTAAATACATCAGAAGCAAATCTGAAAAAATGCTTGTTACAAGCAGAGTAATCATCATTTTTTTCATTAATAAACATATTTAGAACAATCTAGACAAGAACATGCCACTCAGTCCAACAAAGCTCACCAGTCTTATCCACTTAATTGTTCCAAAATAACATTAAGTTTAGTTTTGAAGGTCTCTCAAGTTCAACTGTGTACCACTCTACTTGGTAACTTATTCCATGTGTCTTTGGTTCCCAGAGTGAAGAAAATGTCCTAAGTTTTGTGTGAAATTTACCCTTAACAAGTTTCCAACTGTATCCCCATGTTCTTGCTGAACTCATTTTAAAGTAACTGTCTCAATCCACTGTACCACTTCCCTTCATAATTTTAAACACTTCAATCATGTCTCCTTTTAATCACCCTTTGCCTAAACTGAGGCTCAGCTCATTTAATCTTTCTTCATAACTGATCCCCTGTAGCCCTGGAATCAGCCTAGTCACTCTTCTCTTGAATTTTTTCTAGCGCTGCATGTCTTTTTTGTAGCCTGGAGACCAAAACTGAACACAGTACTTAAAATGAGGTCTAACCAATATGTTATAAAGCTTGAGCAGTCTCCTTTGACTTGTTCTCTACATATTGCCCATATACAGTAACTCCATATTCAGTTAAACTTCTTAATAGCTTCTGAACATTGTCTAGAAGTTGATAGTGACAAGTCCACAATGACTCCTAAATCCTTCTCATAAGGCATACTTTCGATTTTCAGACCTCTCATTGTGTATTCATACCTAACATTTTTACACTCTACATGTAATACTTTGCATGTACAGTAGACCCTTGATATACGACTGGCCTGACATGCAAACAACTTGATTTACGACCAAAATTTTTTGTTTTGATTTACGACCAACATCTTGCGTTACGACCCAAATGCGGTCAAGTGTATCCGCTCACGCGATTGTAAACAAACAGCCGAGAGCGTTTGCAAGCGGCAGTCGGAGTCCAGATACGTGAGTTTGTGGACGTAATTTCGCTCAGTGCAGTGATTTATATCATTTATTTTGATAATTACTATCAAAATGGCCCCAAAGAAGCTAAGTAAGGAAGAGAAGACAACGAAAGTAAAGAAATCGATCACAATCGAAACAAAGAAGGAAATTGTGCGTAAATATGAGAGTGGCGTTCGTGTGACCGATCTTGCTAACATGTACAGCATGTTGAAATCCACCATCTCCACACTTTTACAACGAAAAGATTTGTATAAGGAAGCTAGTGTTGCTAAAGGTGTTACTCAAATTAGTAAGTCATGATCACCAGTGTTAGATGAGGTAGAAAAGCTATTATTAGTGTGGATAAACTAAAGGCAGATGGCAGGTGATAGCCTATCTGAGTCTATCATTTGTGAAAAAGCTAGGTCTATAAATGCAGATCTGTTAAAGGATAAGCCATCAACAAGTGATAGTGGTGAAACATTTTGTGCCAGTAAGGGGTGGTTTCACAATTTTAAAGCAAAAACTGGGATTCATAGCATAGTTAGGCATGATAAAGCAGCCAGTGCTGATAAAAGGGCTGCCGAAAATTACATACACCACTTTGAAATGATAACACAGAGAAATGGCTTTTGCTCTCATCAAGTTTTCAACTGTGATGAAACTGGGCTTTTCTGGAAGAAAATGCCCAGGAGAACATACATTACCCAAGAAGAGCAGAAAATGCCTGGCCACAAGCCTATGAAGGATAGGCTAACCTCATTGTTATGTGCCAATGCAAGTGGTGACCTCAAGATAAAGCCTCTCTTGGTTTATCACTCTGAGACCCCTAGAGTGTTCAGAAAACATACAGTCATGAAGAATAGGCTAGGGGTCATGTGGAGATCTAATGCAAAAGCCTGGGTAACAAGAGTGTTTTTTCTTGAGTGGATCAGGGGGGTTTTCTGTCCTACTGTTAAGAAATATCTAGAGGACAAAGGCTTACCACTCAAGGCTCTACTCATCATGGACAATGCTCCTGCTCACCCAAGAGACTTGGAAGAAGAGTTGGCTGAAGAATTCCCATGGTTTACAGTAGATTTCCTCCCACCTAATACAACTCCTCTACTGCAGCCTATGGACCAGCAGGTTATAGCTAACTTTAAGAAGCTATACACCAAGGAACTGTTCCAGAAGTGCTTCCAGATGGTCTCAGATACAGATTTAACTCTTACAGAGTTCTGGAAGAAACATTACAACATCCTTTCCTGTGTGGGGTTAACAGAGAAATCCTGGGCCAATGTCTCTCTAAGAACACCAAGATCTGCCTGGAAGAAAGTGTGGCCTAAAATTATAGAGGAGAGAGACTTTGAAGGCTTTATAGAGGAGCCTGAGCCTGCAACTGACCCTGTGGTTGATGACATTGTCACTATAGCGGAGTCCATAGGCTTGCAGGTTGACAGTGGTGATGTTGAAGAACTGGTGGAGGAACACTCAGAGGAACTGTCTACAGAGGAACTTCAACAACTTCCGGCTAAGCAACAGAGAATGGCAGCTGAGGAGCTTTCTGAAGAGGAGGGGGAGGATCAACAATCCGTGCAGCAAATGTCCTCTTCAGAAATAAAGGACATCCTGAAAAAATGGACAGAGCTACAAACATTTGTAGAGAAGACCCACCCAGACAGAGAAAAAGCTAATTGTTGCATTAACTTGCTTAATGACAATGTCAAGTCATACTACAGCACTGTGTTGAAGAAAACACAGAAACAGACAACCTTAGACCAGTTTTTATTTCCGAAAAGGTTGAGACCTAGTGAGCCAGAAGCAGGTCCTAGTGGGCTACAGCCTCTCCCAAGGAGAGAAAGGACACCACAGAGCCAGAGTCCTGATGTTCTTATGGAAGGGGGCTCTCCTCCAAACAAGAACCACCTTCCATTTCATTCTCCTCCTCCTCTGTTCCTGCAAGCCAAAGATGTCAACTTAAATGGTGAGTACAGTATGAAATTGTTGTTTCTGGTAGGCTAGGCACTTTTTATAACTGCTTGGTTAGTACATTAGAAAAATTATGGTGTTTTTGGTAAATTATGCACATTATACAACCCTTTTTTATTATGAAAAGTTTAAGTAAGTGTTGCTGTGGGAGGTTCGGAACGCATTATGGGTATTTACATTATTTCTTATGGGAAAAATAGTCTTGACTTACAACCAACTTGAGTTACAACCAGCCCTCGTGAACAAATTGTGTTCGTAAGTCAAGGGTCCACTGTACTTGCATTAAGTTTCATCTGCCACAAATCTGCCCAAGCTTATATGCTGTAAAAAGTCCCTCTGTAATGATTCAATGGATTCTAAATTATCTGCCAATCCACCTAGCTTGATATCATCTGCAAATGTAACTTTCTTGTTATTTATATTCCCATCCAGTTCATTTACAGTATATATATTACAAATAACAGCAGCCCTAGCACTGACCCCTGTGTGACACCATTTCTAACATCACCTAATTCTGATAAGGTTACTTGCATCATTACTCTCTGCTTCCTGTGTTTGAGCCAGTTTTGCACCCATCTACACACTTCATCCTGAACTCCAACATTTTTAGTTTGATGTGCAACCACTCATGATAGACCTTATCAAATGCTGTTCAGTAAAACTCATGTTCTTGCAATATATTGTTCTATCTTTTTCTTAATAACTCCATTAATTTACCAGCAATGCATGTTATGCTCACTTGCCTGTAGTTACTTGGATCTACACGATCACCCTTTTACATAATGGGATAATATTTGACATTTTCAGTCCTTCAGAATTTCCCTAGTGTGTTCTCCCTCTACAATTACCAAATTATTCAGCACCTCCTTAGTAGTCACTGTTAATCCTGGTAGGTTATCCACATACTCATGTGTGAAGACATCAGAAAAATGCAAGTTTACAGCAGCTACTGTTTTAGTGTCTGTATTTTTAATTCCCCTTTACTATTTCTGATACACTTCACTTCCTCTGTGACTGTTTTTTTTTACTACTGAAATAAGTATGTTGTAAAGCAACTCAACGCTGGATGAACAAAAAAAAAAAAAAACACACAAGCAGGTTAGGGACAGCATTTTTGCAGTGGTTCTAATACCAGTAGTTATGACTGGTCCATTAAAAATAAAAACATGCTCTTGAAAAATCATACATATGGACACTTAATTCTATGCTCTAGACTATGGAAGTTAGTTTACAAATCATTTAGAATCACTTGAATAGCAATAGCAATAGCATGTTTCTAACTCTATTATTTCTTCATGTATTTTCTTTCCTCTGTTCCAAAGAAAACAGCCAATTCACTCTTTGACACTAAACAATTGGAGTCTTGGCCTTGTACTAATTATGTTATTGATGTGATCTGAAACGTCATGGCCCCCAGACAAAGGTAGGACTTTATTTTTACTATGTCCAAATACCAATCAGATAGAATGAGACAAACAAATGATAAAATGCAAGTTATAACTCTGAATTACCATTTGAATTAACATCCAGCCATCAAAGTGTAAGAAAACATGGGGCAATCACAGACCTTCAAAGCAGAGCAAGTACAACACTGGCAAAAGTAGAGGTTCAGCATGTACCTTTAAATTGGATACACTGTATAATATGTATCATCTGTATATTCTCCCAATGTGTGCATGGCTTAGTGTCTTTTCCACTCAAATCCCCAAAAAAGTGCAGATTAGACCAGTGACTCTAAATTGGCCACAGTGTTAGTGAATGAGTGTGGGTGTCAGAGTCCTGTCCATAGACTGGCACTCTGCCCAAGGTTGTTGCCTGTTTTTTGCCCATTGCCACCTGACCCTGATCCCATCTGCACCAAACACATATGACCCAGAACTGAATTAAGTGTGAATTTCACAGTATTTGGCAGTAGGTATTATACTGTATGGTCAATAACCAACTGTAAGGAGTTCTTTAAGTAAAGAATTTAAGAATTTAGGAAGAGTATTGATGAGAATAGGCCATGCAGCCCAAACTAGTTTCTCAATCCTTATTCTGTCAGTTTTATCACCAATTCAAAAATTTACTTTACTAAAGTACCTTCCAACTACAGTATCTATTACATTAAAAATGTAACCACACTCTGCAGACCTCAATAATTATCAAGCATGCATAGACATTCTATTACTACTTTTAAATCAACTATTAATAAAATGCAAGACCTGCTCAGTGTGACATGAGGCAGTTTATGCATCAGCACACTAGCAAGACCAGTTTAGGTCTGGATAATGAGGAGGAAATGAAGGGATAGGTCTGAGATCCTAGTGCATGCTGTGGTGGCAGAATGGACATTCAGTGGTATATCAAAATTAAATGCTGTAAGGATTGCAGACAGGTACTGTAGTTGCATTGTATCACAAGTGGTCTCTGGAAACTGTAACGCTTGCAACTGTGCCATCTCATGTGAATTTTTGAATATATGAAGGGTTTTTAATGTACTTGGCCTAACGAAAGTAAGATTCTGATGTTTATAGGTTGTAGGATACATGTCCGGAAGGTTGTAACAGGATTAATATTGTTGTATATTGGGATAATTTCTTTAACACATGTGACTTGTAAGGTCAAAAGAAGTTACAACTGTTTAGAGAACATTTTTTATGCTTGGCGCACAGAAAGGCGGGTAAATGAAGACAGAAAAGCAGAGATTTTACCTGCAACCTTCTGGTTTCAGCACTTGCTACTACATCTTGCAGCCTGATGTTGCAGAGTGAAGTAAGGTTTTAGTGAGATGTTCTTTTTGAATGCTGCATACTACTTAATGTACCTTTATGTTTTTATTTATTCGGACTTTTACATTGAGGTTTTCTGCCCAAAACTTGTTAACTGTGCTGGCATCCTTCTGCTGCTCTTCTCAGAATCTTTAATCTTTGGTTAAACACAGTCAATATATTTTTGCTCAGGTAAATAACACATAGGTTGTCTTTTCAGTGCTTCAAGTCAGCACATTCTTAGTCATATATTTTGATGATGCTAATTTATTAGTTGAATTTCATGTTAAGAAAACTGACTAATAAAACATGATTCACATAAAATATTTGTTTTAAAAGATTATAATGTGCACTGAAAGAAGCCTATCACTGGAATACATCCTGAAATGTTGATCAACTGCAAGTTCAGCACAGACACACTCTATGGAATATCCCCAAACAATGTATTGCTAAGTGCCTAGTTTTTGGCATTTACATATAAAGAGAGCAAAATGTTTTATTCTGAAGTAGCAAAAATAAAATTGGCCAACTGTGTGACTGTAACATTTTGTCCACAAGCTGCATTATTATTTAAGTTCTTCTCAAACCTCACAAAGACATGTTGTTTAGGTTTATCAGTAACTTTAAAAACAGAATGAATGTGGGTATAAGTGTACCCTATGACAGATTGCCAAACTGTCCAGGGGTGGTTCATGTCTTGCACTAAACACTGCCAAGGCAGGCTCCTGCTCTGCATGACACAGAAATGAATTAGGTTCAGTAAGGGATGGATGGACTTTTCATGGAACAAAACGTTGACAGAGAAATGCTAAATATAGATATATAAAGATAGACTGTGGTAGCAGTGAAGGAATTTGCAAAATAATTCTCATACTTGGTAAAAGCAGAGAGAAGCCAGAGGTTCCAAGTCTACCCAGAGCTTTAGTCAGAATATAAACTAAGACTAATTACATAAATGGGTAAACAAAGGGCAAAGTAAAGGTTAGCACTGTTAGAGTTGATGGACAATGCCAGTTTCACAGAAATCAAAATACAAGATTAATAAAACTAAAGTGAATTGTAAATGAAAATGAGTGGATCTTCTTTTGCGATATGAACCTTATGTGACAATAGACTGACAATTGAGCTTTTACAGTTAAGTAAGGAGCCGTAAATTTAAATGGATGATAAAGACTTGAGGAGCAGAACTCTGGCTACCAAGAAGGCTGGTGTGAGGTGAATCATTGGTCATTTGTAGACAGGTGGAAAATATATTCACTTTTACTGGACTGCACACACTCTTACTACATCTGCATATTTTTATGTACACTGACAGGTTTTGCAGAAACGTTTAAAAAATGTTCACGCTCTCATTGTTCCTCTCGTTTCTTCTTCTACTTGTTACTCTGACCACCATTTAACTCATTTTCTCTAATTTCTTCCATCTGTTTATTAATCGATAAGATATAAGAGGTTTCTGCTAAAGGGGATAACAGCTTCTGAGGCCAAGGGTGGAAGTATTTATTCGCCAGTGGAAAATTAAATTTGATAATTTTGTTCAATAAATGATCAAAAAGAAAAATTCTCCTTGCGTTTCTATTCAAGTACTATATATCACCTTTACCTACACGCACTGCTTTCATGAAGATCTACTATTTGCCTGTTCAAATATGTTGAAAAAGACAACAATTTCCATACTTTTTTACTTGGCTATATGATATCTAATAGAGTATAACTTGTATAAAAGTATTTTTTAGATTGTATATAGTGGCTACAAGAAGCCTTGTAGAAATAAATGTAATGAATCTCCTGCCAGGCTCTACTGTAGAAGGTTAGAGCTTTTAAGGTATTTGCCAAAAACTCTCGATTCACAAGACAAAATCCCAACCCGCAAGCCCCGGATCAAGGAGACTTTTAAAGGTAATTGGGATATTAGCCGTGCAATTAGAAATCCGGTTGTTTCACATATCTCAACGCACACATGAAAAGAAGGAATTGGACATCTGAGATTTTTGCAAATGCTGCACATTCGATGGAGTTTCGCCTCTCCAATTACACCGCTGTGCGTTTAGTGTAACACGTGACTTAGTGGGGCAGCAATTAAAAAACCCGAGAGCGTCCTAAAATCCCCAGGGTGACTCGTAATCCGTAAGCATTTAGAGAAAATGTACATCAAACTTGTCCAGCTAGCCTATTCCCTCATCAGCTAAGCAAAAACACAAAAGGGAAACTTAAGATCAACTCAAACGGCTGTTATTTAAGAGTTCTCGTGAAGTATGGGAAGGACTGGGTTTTGTATTATTCTCACAAACAAGCGCGGCCACGAGCCTCTCGCGTGAACTCACCTCCACGCGACGCGACAGGCACCGCGCGCTGCTCATTTCAGACGACTCCTTATGTCATAACTTCTGTTTTCGTCAGCTGACATGACATTCTGCCTCTTTGTCAGCCGCTTTTCCTTTCCTATTTAATTTTTTTGCCTGCACTCTGCCGTGTAACTTATCTGCCAACGATACCGGTTTTCTATGGTGGAGTCCACCCGAACACACAGATATCGAGACTCCTAAGTGCTGGCCTCTACTGACCGGCTGCTGTAACGCAGTTCTTTTCAATTTGCCTTTTAAGTTTTCACGGTGATTACAACATATGTAATTCAATTTTTAATATGTTATTTCTGGAGAAAAGGGGTTAACGTTTGATTCTGCGTTTTTGCATTAATGAAGGGTGATGCAAATATTGTGGGCAGAAGGTCCCCAGGTAGTTGAGGTTGTGGCTGAATATTACTTCTCTTTTTTATACACTGTACTCTACATGAAACTAAAAGTTATTTTCCAATTTTTTAATTTCAGGGTTGCACAGAGCCAGGTCCTATCCAGGTGGAACTGGATACAATGTACAGTATGTATTAGACCTAGATTAGAGAAAAAGCCATAGCAAGATACATATCCTCATATAAGAAACATTTAGAAATGCTAGTCAAGTTAAAATGCATGTTTTATAGGGTTATTATAGTCACGTGTACAGGGTACAGTGAAGTTCTTTCTTGTCTCTGATATAGATGTAACTAACACTGGAGAACCACAAGGATCAGTCCTGTCTGATCTTCTCTTCACACTGTAAACCTCAGACTATAAATATAACCCTAGGTCATGTCACTGACAGAAATTTCCTTATGGGCTGTATTGATAAGGAGGATGAGGCAGAGTATTGGAGCCAAGTGGAGAACTTTGTTTCTTGGTGCAGAAAGAAATGTTTGCAACTTAACATCAGCAAAACTGGGAATATTAGGCACCTAACTCAGATGCCTGGGTGGATTTTTCAAAACTCTAAGTTTATCTGGGCTTTTCACACTGTGGTCCAATGTTTCCAACCAGGTTAACTTTGTTTCAATTCACATCCTTTTTTAAGTTTTATCTATCATACAATTCTTAACAAACTTCTGATTCATTGCCACTGAGAAAAACTCCAAGGGGGACAGGGAAGGGGACCCCTCACCCCCGCAGTCTCCTTAAGCAAAACCAAAGAACTGGTTATCCACTTTCATTGCACCAAAGAGCCTCTATGGCTGCTCACCATTCAGAGAGTACATGTGGACGGTGATGCACTCCTACAGGTACTTGGTAGTCCACATCAATGACTGGCTGAACTTGTCTCGAAACACAAAGAGACTATATAAGCCAGAGCTGTGTTTTTTTAATGTGGGCAGTGACATTCTTTACATATTCTACAACTCTATGATGGCCAGTTCGATTTTCTACATTCTGGTTTGCTGGGTTAGTAACATCACTTCAGGGTAGGCCCACAGAATCATCAAGCTGATTAAAAAGTCAGGGTCAGCTGTGGGATGCGTTTTTGATCCCCTGGAGGTAGTAGCAAAAGAGAGAATGATAACAAAATTGGTAACAATTATGAACAATGCTGTACATCATCTTTCTAATACACTAACACTGCAAACTTACAGCCAGTAAATAGTTAATTCAGCAGAAGTTTGTCAGAAAATGCTACTGGGACTCCTTTATATCAACAGCAATATGCCTGCATAATGCCTCACTGCAACTGTAACTGCCAAGTCATAGACATTTTCTATCTTTTTACTTTTCTTTCTTTTTAATCATTCTGGTGTATATTTAAGACTAGCTTGTTGTTTATAATAATATAACAATGTTATTTATTTATCATTCTGTAAAAAGCCAAATAGTCCTATGGGACAAATAAGGTTCTATCTATCTATCTATCTATCTATCTATCTATCTATCTATCTTGCAAAATATTGCCACCCTCTGATGCCTGATGAGTGAGTGAAACTTCCTTACCTTAAGCTAAACCTTATTTTAAAACTTCTGTCTTCCACACTGTATATGAAAAATTATAAATGTGTTTTTCATTATTTAAGATGTATTAAGTTCAAATCCTTGTCATATTTATGAGATCATTCCTTAAATTTTATAGATGTATAGCCATTTTCCTGGTGAAGAAGTACATACTCAGATCACAGTTACTATGAATACATTTGAATATTGTTTCTACTTATATCAAAGAAACAGTGTCATATAAAATATGCACACAATATAATATACCCAGCACCAGCCTGAACAGGTAATTCCTGACAGTGAATATCTATGGATGTCTAGTCGCCTGGGATCAGAATTCTTGAGACCTGACATTCAGTGAATTTATCTGCTCATAAATAACCTTGGTGGATATTCACAGAAACCTGGTTTCTAAAATGCTATGTAAACCCTTATTCTGGTTAGAGAAACAGGGTTATTTGTGTCTGAGAAACCAGGTTAACATACATAACCTGGTTATTTGACCATTTAAACCCATAACCTGGTTACAAGTTATGACTTTTGTAGTCTGCACATGTGCTTGTTTCACACACTTTCAGTTGCCACAGGTGGAAGCAGCCACAAGATACATTTCCTGAGGCAAATGCTCAGGTGATCACATGATTCCTGCTCTTTGTTGAAATAGTCCATCTCAATATTTTAGAAATCGCTAACTTTATGGCAACGAGCTAAAAGTACAGTGCTAAGCTCAGCAGCACTGTATCAGGAGCAGTGTTGGGGGTGACATGTTAAAAGTAACTTGTCTTACTTTTGTTAAAAGTAAAAGTCTTATTACTTTTTAAGGTAATAAGTAACCTGACACTATACTCTTTTATTGAAGTAAAAATACCGGTATTATTATTATCCAAGCAGCACTGAGTGTAAGTCAAGAAGCATGTTTCTATATGCCGCTGCTTTGCAAGTTTCAGTCGCAGAGCCATGCAGAAAAGAGTGCTACATGCAATCCAATAGTAGAAACATATTGTACATAAAGTGTCTTCTTTAGTTTTAACCTAGTTATTTGCTTTAGATATGCTGAAATTGTTACAGGTTTCATGTTTGTTTTTAGATTTACAGCAGTCGATGATGACATTTAACTCTATCTTCCACAGTTGAATGATGCTGAAGTGTACTTGCACATGTAAACAGAAGTTTTTAAGAAACCAGGTTACTCGTCTTCTCCCAGTTTTGTGTGTGCATGTAAATGCACTGCATGTTTATTAAATGTTCCAATGAAGATTGGCTTTATATCTTATGACTGAGAAGTACATGTTATATTAGTAACTTTACTGTCAAGTAGACTCTATGCTCGAAACAGTACTATCTACTAAGTCAAGTCAATTTATCACTGTATGGAAAACCCAAACACTTAATGACATTTTGCTGGAATGACTAGTATTTGTTTTGTTCAGAACAGTGACAGCTGTTTTCGTATACTTGATATTAAATCATGATCTTCCAGTGTTGGAAATGGACTGCACCTAATCTGTGTCTTGTCTCCTCATATGTTCATGATATTAAGGTGCAACTGAGCTTTGGGGTTTATCCTGTTTAGAAAGCTAAGGGGTTCATCTCTGCTGTCAGAGTCTGATCTCTGCCTTCATCAGATTGTGATTTCCAGTGAGCACTGTTAAAAGTGAATGTGAAAATTAGTACCTTTGAATCTGTGGTTGTGGTTTTCTCCCACAAAAAAAGTAAAAGCAGCATGTTCCCTGCAGGTAAAGATTGAGCAGCTGGTCAACCCAGCTCAGTGTATTTCTACCATGACTCTTAGTTGTCAGTTCAGACATATTAACTATTTGAACTCCATTAATTGTCTGCAACTTAAATGTAATTGTCAGTAAGAAAGCATGAATTTCTTAATTCCCTATCGTGTGTTGTTGTGTGTAAGTGTTTTCGCCCTGCTGTAAACTGGTGCCTGTCCAGGGATTGTTCCTGACTTGCACCTGATAGGTTCAAGCTTTTCCAAAACCCTGCTTAGGATAAGCAGGTTAGAAATGGATAGATGGATGTATTGTGAAATTAAAATTACAAATGATGGGCTTTGCTTTCAACAAAGATGTAGCTACATCATTACTTGATTTTCTTTGTCAGTGTGAAATGTACAAGGAGCTCTCAGGCATTCTTAGAGCCAAGGAGGAGAAAATTAGTTTGTTTTTTTTTAAGGAAAATCAGGGGGAATGTAAAGTACAATAAAAAAGGTTAAAATAACAAATACCTGGTTGCCACATTATGTACTTGTACAAACAACAGATCCCAACTACTGAGTGGGGTGACTGGTCTGCTTATACTGTACAAATCTGTCACTCCCTGTTCACTTTCTACCAGTACTTTTATTTCCATCTCACCTTGACGTCCTCCATCAATTTGAATCATAATTTAATTTTTACTAGCTATATGGACAGAAGGGGCTTTTATGCCCTAGCCCTAAAATACTTCTGAGTGTCTCTTACAAATTACTTACAGGGATCTTGGTTAGAAGGCTGCAGACCTGAAGGACCCTGTAGTGGCCCCTGGTACTCCTGACTTTCATAGATAATTATTGTTAAATTCAGGGCAGGCCTCCTTAGTGTCCCTGAGAAGCCTAAACATATAATAATTCTCCATGGTGCCCTGTAGTGAGGAAGAGGTACTCCATTACTCTTATTTGAAATAGTTCAGGGTTTCTCTCTGTCTTGAACTGTGTCCTTTCTTCCCTCTCTACAACATCCAACAACTCCACATGCATCTTGTAAAAAAAGTAGTTCTGTAGTCTGAAACTCCCATCCATTTTTTGGTGGAGGGCTGAACCTAATTTGTAACTGTGAGGATAATGATATGCTTCTCTGCTCTTGTGATTTTTCATTGGGGTTACACTTACTCCTAGACAGGGAGGACAAAGAGTTGAATTTACAAATATCATAATTAGTCTCAGTATATTTGTGAAATGTTGTTCCTGGAGCTTTTTCATGTTTAGTTCAGTAATGTTTTACGCAGCACATGACTGAAATAAAATTTGAGCACAAAACTGAGATATTTCCTGGGAATGTCAAAGGTTGCACATGTTACAAACTACCCTGTAGATTGTGGTTACTCATAATAGTTTTTGGAAAGATCAAAAATATAGCCTGAGAGATAATACTGTGTCTAAAAAGTAAATGCAAAATCTGAGACAAAAGGTCAGTCAAAACACAAAGCCAAAATCAAAGTCTTGACACTAACTTGTACTTCTTGCCCCTAACTTACTCTAAAATTATTTCAGTTTGTTTTCTTTTATTTGATAAGATCCAACACTAAAATAACAGAATATATCAGTCACCATATTATGTAGGTGTATTGTAATCACATGCATGTCACATAATCTGTATCAGTCTTTCTGATCCTTTTTGGTGCCCTTTCTAAAAGTCTTCCCCATGAAGAAGATGCCAATACCACACATGTCAAAACCCATGTTTGAGAGTTTGACAAAGAAAGTATCTCTCTTGTAAAATTTGAAGAGGAACTGAAATGTCTGATTTGTTTACACACTTTTTAAAAAATAGCAAAGACTGTAACATTTTGAAATCCCAGCAATCTAAAGAAATCACTGTCTGAGCATTAATTATGCATCTTCTTCATTCTACATCTGCGTGACAAAAGGCTGCTCAGCAGTTGGTAGTTGATTTTTTTTCTTGCTTCAGGCCTCTTCTGTGGGTTTAACTTAAATCTATGAGGTGATGAACTAATGTAGGCAGATCATCTGTGCTAATGTCTCCTCTTCTGCAATTGTTCAAACATCTGCTCCCAATTTAGCCACAAATGACATGTCTGTCTGCCTGCCATCTCATTAAAAATGTGCACTAAAAATTAATGTATTGTTTATGTATTTTTTATATAAAACACCTGCTTTGCTGCTTCTATAATGTGATGACTGCTGTAAGAAGAGAATTAAAGTTATTTTGAATGAAAATGTCGACTTTAGTTTAATGTAATATGAAGCCCCATTCTGAGCTATAAATGCAATATTCTAAACTATGAAAGATTATCATTTTAAATAATGGGTTATGTGGGATATTTGTGCTGTAAGGATATGTGTTAACATAAATAGGTAGGAGAGATACTTTAGGTAAGGCAGCAGCTCAATAAAGTGAATATGAATAGATGCAATATTGTGCATGGTGTTTACTTATTATAGTATCTACAATGCATGTGTTTGTCCAGGTTTTTCCAAGTTCATTACACTAAGGTGTATTCTCAAGAGTTGTTTGTTGATCCGTAATAGACTATTGTCCTCCTTTGAGGTGTTGTGATGCATTGTATAGTGCTTGCATTCTATGATAGATTCATCTTTAATAACAGAAAAGGCAAAACATTGTGTGAAATCTTGGTGTAAAATGCTGTTCCACTAAAACCTAAACTACACTTTCTCTCATTTCCCATATCTGGTATTACTTCCTCTTTGCAGGTCTTTTATCTACTCACATTATAACATTACACTTACTGTTTTTTAAGGTGGTAATGTGATACTGATGGCATTCTGCACCATCACTGAAACTTGCCTAGCAAACCCATTTAAGTCATCTTGCACATAAGAAAATCCACTCTACCTACCTCCTAATTATACTAGCAAGAATCCAGTGTATACTTTTCCTTCATTTTTTTTCTGTTATACTCTGGAATAAATAGAAACTTTGATTCCTCTAGAGTTTTATCCTCCTCCAGACCTCTTAGTGAGACAGCAGTGAAAACTATACCTACTCCATTTTCTACCCATTTTTATATCTGGTCACATCAGCTTCACAATGGAGTTTACTTTCACCAATGTGGCCCTTACTCTGGCTTTAACCATTTGGGTGTTAAAGTGTTATGTGTATTGCTAGTAGTGACATCAGAGGTTTATTTTAATTGTATTTTATTATAGAATACAAAGTGTTTATAGGTTGTTATACTTTTCCCCAACTGTGGCTTTTCATGTAAAGCATGCTAATCCTAACCCAATTTATTGTTGTGTAAATTATGTAGTATATAATGTTCAGTCAGTTAAAATAATGAAGTTATTGGGATTTTCTCTAACTCAGATACAGTATCTGTGGACTTCAATTATTCCCTTAATAGGAAGCTGCAGTGCTTTAAACCTTAAACATCCTGTTTTCTTTTCTTCCTTTGCTTTCCTAATTTTCAACAACCTTGAAAATCTTTTTAAATCTGTTTACCTCCATCCTTTATCTTTTTTTATAATCTTTATTTTTCTTTGTTTCTGGTGCATGTATGAGATCTGTGACTCAGAGACTGTTGCTACTATATATAACTTCAATATTCAAAGCATAAGCATGCTGGTTTGACAATGCAGTTGCTACAGATAATATGGCCATGACAACTGTGGTATTGGAAACATTTTAAGAAAATGTTAAAATAAATCAGAATACACAAGCATGTCAGAGCGCTCATACACTGAAAGTGCACCATAAAAGCCACAAAACACGGAAAAAAAGCCAAGCACTGCAACCTAGTAAAATTATCAACATGCATTCTGACAGATTCCCACTTCTAAGCAGAGGTCTCCAGACATGCCCATCAAGTTTGTTGAAATAACACCAGTAAAACTGATGCAAGAGATACAATAAGGAACATAGACATCATTAGCTGATACATACAAGTGGTCCTTTGAGCCAAAACTATGCCAACGTTCCTGATATTGCATTTTTTTGTACCTCATACTTGAACTCGCCAATCAGTGGAGGAACGGTGTCTTGAGTAAGGGAGCAATGACAGTCTTTAGGTGACTAGACTGATCTTTTTCACAATTTTACACAGTATTATGTATCCTGGAACCAATTTTCATGATTGAACTTACAATTGTATATCTTCTATTTCTAGTTATACCTTCTGCCCACTTTAAGATTGGGTAATGCATGGCATTTGGGATCTGAAAACGTCATGGAAGTGATGTCAGGGGTCAAAAGTCTTCCCAAAACCCTGGCAAAAACTGTCTTCAAATGATCTGTATGTCAGTGCAGAATTCAACTCTGGACCTGGGAGACTGAGTGAACAATACAATAGGAGTAAACCAATATTGATATTCAAATAGTGACCAACTAGTGGGATGAATATTCCTGGAGAACTCAGCAAATTGTAGCAAAGAATCCCATCCATTCTAGAAAGAGGTGACATGACATCTCTTAAAAGTTTCTAAGTCTTGATTATCTCACTCTCGCTGCCCATTACTTTTGGGGTTATTTTTTTAAACCTACTCTGGCACAGAAAACCATTAAAACCAAGATGTAAACTGTGGACTACATTCCAAAATAATTCTTTCAGAAAGCCATAAGTCACAAATAGTTCTATGCCAGTAGACAGCTTACCATCTAACACATACTTTATTCATGCAAAATCAGACATACCAACTGTAATATTTTTTAATGACAACCTAAACAATGAATTGAATCAACCTGCATTAGTAAAATGTTAATTTAATAAAAATAAGCTGGTGTAAAAAGAATATACATATAATAAAATGCTAAGCAACTCATGCCCATACTCTGCAAGCTTTTCAAAGCTCTGAAAATTGAAATTATTGAATAACATTCTTCCAGTGGTTAATTGGAAGAATTCTGTTATTTACTGTTGCAACAGTTTGGCACAACTGCTTTAGAAAAAGAAGCTGACCAGTTAATAAATTTGGGTAAGAATATTAAAAAGGAGTAACATTTAAGACTAATTTTATTTTTAGCTAAAGGAAGATGATGGAGGCCACATGACCACATCTGTTCTGGCAATCCAGTCTTCTTCTAAAAAGAAATTTATTGGTATATGTCTAAATAAGAAGAGTATTCCAGACTTTAACTATACTGCCATTAGATGTTCTAAATATTCACAAAAGTTGGTACTGGATATAACAGAGGACCCCCTTCATTGGTGAAAAGAAAAACAAAAATAGATTTCCCGAGCTGTCAAAATCAGTGAAAATACACTCCCTCTAAGTGCATGTTCAGCATGGCTCCAGAGAGATCTGCCCTTTTTGTTATGATTCATTTTTATACGCAGTTACAATTTGTAGTTATTAAGTTATGAAATGTAATATAAATGTTTACTGTTTAAATAAACTACTATTAATCATGAAGTAATTTTCACTATTTAAATAAAAGGTTTCACTGTTCAAATAAAAAGTTGCACTGTTTAAAAAACACATTTAAAATGTTTGTTTAAATGAAAAAAACTGAGCAAAACAGTAACTTATACTACAACCTACCACTCATAACTTCACTATAACCATCTTCTGTTGGCATTTCTTTGTTACTTATTTAAATAAAATAAATGCCCTACTGGCACACCCATGGTCTCAGAACCCCATTCAAGAAAATATGTTACCTCCTGGTAGTTTTTTAAGGGGTATGAAATAGGCTGCCTTTGTCTCTTCGATCACCATATTATCCTTATACCATGGTAGATTAGGAGTGGACCTCCATGACCAACTTCATAGAGGCACTGTTTTTTAAAAGCACAAACAGGGACATGTGTGACAAGCTGTGCCTCAATTACAGGAGTTACACCTCTGTAATAGTTTTCAATTCCAAACTCTATCCTCGGAAATGAAAAATTACTCCAAACTGACTTACCAATACCCAGGTGGCCAGTGATTAGACAGTTAGGTCCCTATTACAGTGCTTTATCCCATGCTGTGTCAGGTACATAATGTATAGAGGTGGTTACACCAGGCAGTTTTAACTGTTCCAACTTTAAAAAGACCTCCACTACATCTACAGACCCACCAGCATACAGAACTACAACCAATGTTTCATGAGGAATGATTGTCTCTGGCTCACAATCTGAATCAGTGTTATTATGTTTGTGAGACAGGGCATGTATCTTCATTTTCTAATCACCATTTTTGTAAGAAAATAGAAAAACAAACTGCTAGAAGATCAATGCACATTTCACCTGAGAAAGGATTGGGCAGCCCCTTCACACCAGTGCTGCCATTCCTCTAGTGCTAGCTTAATAACTAGCCATTTTCTATTTTCTGCATCATAATTCTGCTTGGCCATTAGCAGTTTCCAAGTGTCTTTAAGTTTGCCTTTTATATATTCTAAATTTAATTGATTTTATGTTTGTTTCTTTTTATGTAATATGATTTGATTAATATTTTCTTTGTTGGTAATTTTGTGTTTCTGAATAATTATTATTTTGTAGGAGTGATGTTTTCCATCCATACATAGATGAGCTCTAATGTTTTGTGCTGTTGCCAGAGCTTTATATGTTTCTCATGGTTCCAAAATAAAAAAATACATTTGCCAGACATGCGATTCATTCACAGAGACTCTCTAAATAGCAGACAATTCCCCCTGGCCATATATTGATCATCACTAAAGAGGGAGCACATCAGCACTTTTAATTGCCTGTCTGAGTTGCCTCCACTTGTCCCTTCCTATCTCTCTGTCAGTTTCCTTACATGGCAGTAATGTTTATGCTTTTCAGCTGGTTTGCATGGCTTCAGCTGTATTTATTTATGGCCTCAATTACCCATTTTAAATAAAACAATGCATATCGAATAAACCTCATAGATCTCAATGGCACACTTCAAACCTTTGGCTACAGTGGCTTTTGAATCAGGAGTGCTGAACCTTGGAGTATGAAGCTACTTGTACAAAAGCAGGGGCTTGGTAATTTCCTGTTAGGTCATTCGTGTGAGAGTGTCTTATAATCATTGACCTACAACTCTGAGAATCAAGGTTCATCACTGACAATTTGTCTAAGCTGCAGCAGGTTTATTACAAAATCTGTATCCTTAATAAATAATTAAACATACGGTATATAGAATTTTGTTTTTGTTTTGGGTCATATGTTTTTTAATGGGGTTCCTATTTCAGTTTTTTGGACATTTTTGGTAACTGAGACATAAAAGGCTTTATCCCTTTTTTGAGAACGTGCAGGTAGTAATCCTGCTTTTGAGTTTGGTGCCAGGTTACCTGAGGTGGTGAGGCCTACTCTTTTGGAGTTAGTCTTCAGCGAAGTTCAGATCTGGCTTTTGTTTTATGAGGTCTGCATCATGTTTGAGCTTATTAAGTTGCATGCTCACAAACAATAATTTAAAACAAGTAATGGCATCCTACATGTCCAAACAAAACTTTACATTATTCTTTTTGATGAGTTTGGTTATATGGGCAAGCTCAGTACTCCATATATAGTAATTAAGAAGGATTATACGCTGCCCAGACCTACAGTTGGGCTTCAAAGTTTGTAGACTCTTTAAAATTTTCTATATTTCTGCATAAATGTGACCTAAAACATCATCAGATTTTCACTCAAGTCCTAAAAGTAGATAAAGAGAAACCAGTTAAACAAATGAGACAAAAATATTATACTTGGTCATTTATTTATTAAGGAAAATGATCGAATATTACATATTTGTGAGTGGCAAAAGTATGTGAACCTGTGCTTTCAGTACCTTTGCCGCAATAACTGCAACTAAACGTTTCCGGTAACTTTTGATCATTCCTGCACACCGGCTTGGAGGAATTTTAGCCCATTCCTCCGTATAGAACAGCTTCAACTCTGGGATGTTGGTGGGTTTCCTCACATTAACTGCTCGCTTCACGTCCTTCCACAACATTTCGATTGGATTAAGGTCAGGAATTTGACTTGGCCATTCCAAACATTAACTTTATTCTTCTTTGACCATTCTTTGGATAGAATGAATTGTGTGCTTAGTGTCGTTGTCTTGCTGCATGACCCACCTTCTCTTGAGATTCAGTTCATGGACAGATGTCCTGACATTTTCCTTTAGAATTCTCTGATATAATTCAGAATTCATTGTTCCATCAATGAAGGCAAGCCGTCCTGGCCCAGATGCAGCAAAACAGGCCCAAACCATGATACTACCACCACCATGTTTCACAGATGGGATAAGGTTCTTATGCTGGAATGCATTGTTTTCCTTTCTTCAAACATAACGCTTTTCGTTTAAACCAAAACGTTCTATTTTGGTCTCATTCATGCACAAAACATTCTTCCAATAGCCTTCTGGTTTGTCCACATGATCTTTAGCAAACTGCAGACGAGCAGCAATGTTTTTTTTGGAGAGCAGTGGCTTTCTCCTTGCAACCCTGCCATGCACACCATTGTTGTTCAGTGTTCTCCTGATGGTGGACTCATGAACATTAGCCAATGTGAGAGAGGCCTTCAGTTACTTAGAAGTTACCCTGGGGTCCTTTGCGACCTTGCCGACTATTACACGCCTTGCTCTTGGAGTGATCTTTCTTGGTCGACCACTCCTGGGGAGGGTAACAATGGTCTTGAATTTCATCCATTTGTACACAATCTGTCTGACTGTGGATTGGTGGAGACCAAACTCTTTAGAGATGGTTTTGTAACCTTTTCCAGCCTGATGAGCATCAACAACTCTTTTTCTGAGGTCTTCAGAAATCTCCTTTGTTCATACCATGATACACTTCCACAGACATGTGTTGTGAAGAGCAGACTTTGATAGATCCCTGTTCTTTAAATAACACAGGGTGCCCACTCACACAGGATTGTCATCCCATTGATTGAAAATACCTGACTCTAATTTCACCTTCAAACTAACTGCTAATCCTAGAGGTTCACATACTTTTGCCACTCACAAATATGTAATATATGATCATTTTCCTCAATAAATAAATGACCAAGTATAATATTTTTGTCTAACTGGTTTCTCTTTATCTACTTTTAGGACTTGAGTGAAAATCTGATGATGTTTTAGGGCATATTTATGCAGAAATATCGAAAATTCTAAAGGGTTCACAAACTTTCAAGCACAACTGTACTTAATTGAGTGAGGTCCCTAATAATCAGTATCTTTGATTTGTCCATTGATAACCCTGCACTTTATATCACATCTTTGTGTAGTTTTCATTTTTTGGTCTTTGCAAAAAGATAGTTCTTCCAAGGGGCGCAGTGGTACCACTGCTGCCTCGCAGTTAGGAGACCCAGGTTCGCTTCCCGGGTCCTCCCTGCATGGAGTTTCCATGTTCTCCCCGTGTCTGCGTGGGTTTCCTCCGGGTACTCTGGTTTCCTCCCACAGTCCAAAAACATGCAGGTTAGGTGCATTGGCGATTCTAAATTGACCCTAGTGTGTGCTTGGTGTGTGTGTGTGCCCTGCGGTGGGATGGCGCCCTGCCCGGGTTTTGTTTCCTATCTTGCGCCCTGTGTTGGCTGGGACTGGTTCCAGCAGACCCTCGTGACCCTGTAGTTAGGATATAGAGGGTTGGATAATGGATGGATGGATAGTTCTTCCACAAATGTGACAGTACTTCACGCGTATGTTGTGGATTATTTTTAAATGTTGCCTATTTAGACAAGCACGTAAATACCCATAAAAAGACACATACTGTATGACAAAAAAAAAGCCCTGTCCGGCCGGGACGCCTCTTCTGTATATGGTCCGGGGGAACAGGCATGGGCTGTACAATACCTCCCCCGGGACGCTAGATGGCAGCCCCCCTGGATGGCAGTGGTGCCTCGGATACCGACAGGGCCCAATGGGAAATTGAGTTCTCTTCAGCCCTGTTGGGGTCTGGGGGTGCCAGAAGGGGGTGCTGCAGTGGCTCCTGGGCCTGTGTTGGCGGTTCTTCCGCCACACCCATAAGTGCAACCAGAAATAAGCAATCAAGCACCTGAAGCACTTCTGGGTGGCTTATAAAGGGAGCCAGCAGCCACTAATCTGGAAGCCAGAGTTGGGAGGAGGGAGACGAAGCTTGCCAGGAGGAGTGCTGGAGGAGAAAGAAAGAGAAAGAGAGAGAAGAGAAGAGAAATATATTGTGTTTTGGTGTTGGGACTGTGTTGTTGTGCTTGTGGGAATGGGGAAGACGTTTCCACAATGGGGGAAAAAAGAAAATAAAAATAAAATGTCAGGGCTCGCCTTTACACCAGTCACTTCCCATTTTTGTATTTCTGTGGTGGCCTTTTGTTTTTCATGGGTGCCACCATTTTGTGGATTATTTGTTTAAGGTTTCTATCACCTTATATTCCTAGGATAACTGCAAGTCCACACTGAATGATGTTACCCAGTGTTATTTAAGTTCTGATATTAATTGCAGTTTTAATTTTTATTTTATTTTATAAAATTAATTTAAATTTTTATTTTGTTCTAGTTTTCAGTGGAGTCAGCAATTTTAATTTTTATTTAGTTCTGTGTTTAAAATTTTAGTTTTTATTTTATTTAGTTCTGGCCTTTTACATAATATTAGTGCCATTATAGTTTTTTTTCTGTTGCAAGACCACAAATGTTGGCCTACACATATTTCAATGCAAGTTATGTTTCAGTCAACAAACTCACAGGTCATAATGCCATTAAACACAGCTTAACTATCAATGATCAAACAGATCATGTGGCCTAATGAGTATAGTCAGCAAGATCAAATGTTTCAACCCAAGAAACCAGTCTGTGCAAGCACATTGCTGTTAAGCTTTAAACAATCATGCATTTCAAGAGATTTGTTCTTGTTGTAATAACGTGCATTGCACAGATAGCTGTACAGTGAAAATATTCGCTCGATGAACACTTGTGATGCAGGTGCGCAGACAAGGTCCTTGGCCACTGACGCCAGCAGACTGTATGTTACTTACCGTCTATCTTTCTGTCTCAGCTTTAATCTTGTTTTCCACATCTCATGCACTTAAAATCTTTCGAGGATGTCGAGCTAAATGAGCCCTTCACATTTGCAGTATTCTTCCTACTAACTAACCACAAACCGCACTTTCTTCTTCTTGAACACTACATTTGCTTTTATTATCACGTGCACTGTAATTAAAGTATTTCCAAACATTACTTCTCGCTTTCTATCTGCAAACATCTGTGTAGAACTCACCATTGTCAACCACATGTGCTTACTGCTTCAACCCAATGAACCAAATGTGCTCAACAAACAAACAACAGTCCTTTACAGAAGTTGTGCCACGTGATTATAGTAGGCCCAAGTTACAAGATCATCACATAGTGAACAGTACAACATAAATGAATGCTCAGGGCGACTTACAAACAACCCCTGTGCACAACTGAACCGGACTGAATGAAAATGCTATTGCTGTTTTTTTTTGTTTTTACTACACTTTATTCTCGTTTTTCTTCGTTCACATATCGCTAATTTTTATTTTCATTTAGTTTTAGTTTCTCTGTTTACCTTAATTTCAGTTCTCGTGCTTATAAAATGAAAAATAATATTTTTAGTTCTAGTTCTTGTTTTCATTCTGAAAATATCACTGGTTACCACTATGATGGTATATGGTCAGCATCGCATACTTCTGGGTTGTGAAAAATTGGAGATACTTTGTAAAACTTTCTTTAGTACTTTTTAAATTTAGTTTACCAGTTTTGAACCATGCCTTTGACCTTTTTGACAACAATCTAGTTAAGTGTTTTGGCTCTGACGTTCTGGTTTATTGATCACTCTGTTCTGACCAACCCTTCATCCATTTCTTTGACTTTCCCTCTATGAGTGTACTACCAATGTAAAGGGAACTTAGCAGCCAAAACAAAAGATGGACTAGGAATTAACTGTATATCCAAAATGTTACATTTATCAAAACCAGAAAGACTCAACATCTGTTGCCAAAACAGAAATACTAACTTATACATTGAAGTCAAAGTAGGAATCACTAACATTTAGGCTTCAAACTACACTAAAATCATTACAGAAATTACCCGCTGAAATCTACAATCCTAAAATTACTGTCAGCATGTAAGATTATAAAACTTATGAAGGAGATGAACAATTCCCAATGAACAATTCCAATGGGGATGGGATTCTGGGGGCCCTACCCACCATCTGTAGCAGAATTGTATATTTCATTGGATGGAGTTTTATTCTGAATTATTTCACTAAGGTGGAACTAATGGAAACATTTGACCACTCCAGAGATGACTATGATAGGTAAAAGTGGGAAAATGTGAATAGAAACCCATAGAGAAAAGCTGTTACTATACATAGGTTGAAAGCTACTGTTCACCCTTTGAAACCCAGTACTGCATGAACTCTACATTTAGTCTTTCTGATGCTTGGGGCACTTGCCAACAAATCAATTTCTGCCTCTAAGCCACAGACCTTGTCGAATGCTCTTGCAATGCTCCTTCAGTTTAACAGGAGATTTTCCATTCTCCGTAAGAGTTTCAGGTGGCTTGGAATCAGAGGGGGCTTTTTGCATTTTCACTGTGGAACTAGATGACTCTTTTCACTTTTCTTCTCACTCAGGTATGTGCCCAGATTGAGTAGAAATGTAATCACATTCTCCGTGGTGTCTCAAATCTAATAGTTACACATGTCATTCTTTAAATCTTCTGACAAGCCATTACAAAATTGAAAAACAAGGTAGTATCTCTCCCCCTGTGTCAGATGCTTGGGTCTTGAATGTGTATATGTAGTCACCAATTTATTGAAAACCCTGCCTTAACTTATGGAGCTTATGTGTGGCTACAGACCTTTTCTCCAGGGCATCAAAAACTATCCTGGATTCATGGAGGAATTGTTCCATGTGCTGAGATGTAACACCACCAGTTAATATGAGCACTGCATGATACGAACATTGCATGATACAGTAGATATTTGATGCCCACTATGTCCTTAATCCCATTGTTAAAATCACCATTATTTTAAGAAGTAATAATTCAAACCGATTTATCAGACATCAGCCTTGTAGATATGTTGGCTTTTGTATAAAACATCAGTTCAAAGTAGGATCACACGTGAACATTTGCCCCCAGAATGATTTCTTAAAAAGCATATTTTTACATATGAGTGTGTTTTACGTAATCAAATGAAAAATATAAAATATACTGTAGTTTTCTTGGAGTGAAAGGCACTGCGGTTTTGGAGTGGCACAATTAAAGCTTGTAGACAAAGGAGCTTACAGTCAAGGTATCTCACCCCTTCTGTCAGCTATTTACAATTCATGTTTGCCAGATAGCATGCAAAACTGTCATTCAAGTGGTACAACTAGTGGGTTGCTTTTTCCATCACAATCACTGTGGAGAAAACAGCAGGAGTTTCATTTAGTGAACTCTTACAAAAAATAAGAAAAGGTTCACATGCATATTAAAACATTATTAGCTTTAGAATTTGCCCCTTGTGATGTTGTGTCTCCTGTGTTTGAAGAGTTTGTGGATACATCTCCAACAAAGTTAGAGATGTCCGAATCAAGATATGCCCAGCTAATTGCTGCTTTCAACATTTAATACTAGCATATGGATGGGTGCCACTTTTAGACTTTTTCAAGGGATTGTATACATGTTTTTAATTGCATTCCTTTATCAGAGATACAGTTTTCAGACTTATCAATTCACATAATATTTGCCTTTGTACATACGTGTTTTAACCAAGCAATATCACATATCAGCTTTGGAGCAGTTTTACATTATGTACAGTGAAGTATTTTATTTTGCTCACAAGTTTCATTGTTGTTTAAAGACATTTGGATAGTACTGCTGTAGTTGCGGTTAGGCTGCTACACATAAGAAACACAACTTTCTTTAATGTACACCAGTAAGGTTGGCACCAGCTCATTAACAAGCAACCAAATAGAAGCAAATGATCCACCTTCTGGCTGGAATCTTGCACCCATTAGTAGTGTGTGTAGAGTTTGCATTTTGACGTTGTTTCTGCTTGAGTTTTTCTGCCACATCCCTAACGATATGCAGATTCGGGTGATTGGAAACAGTGTAGGTATGAGAATGTGCAGGGATGGCCCGGTGCTGCTGGGATAGACTTTATCATCTCCAAAAATGGATTAATTGGATTGAAAAATGTTATGCAAATGGTCAATGCCCTTTTATTTACTTCACACTATTGCTGTCTCTTTACCCCCATCTATTGGTCTACTCATGAGAAATACAAAAGCAGGTTGCCACATCCCTAACAGTGGTTTCCAAGTTTAGTCCTGGGGACCCATGCAGACTGCATGTTTTTCTTCCCATCAGTTTCACAATCAGTGAGACATTTTAACTGTAACTAACCTTATTATTTAATTAGCTCACATTTTTCTTCTCTTAATCTGCATTTAGAAAGCAGCAGTAGTGTGAGTTACATTCATAAGAAATTTAGTAATATTTCTATTTGAATCATAGATAGATAGATAGATAGATAGATATATAGATAGATAGAGGCCTGGTTACTTTTGTCATTCCTTAAAAAATACAAAAACAACCTGAATGAAAAAACAGTCTTAAGTTCTGTTTTGTCAAATTTTCTATTATTTCACCTTTTTCTGTTATGTTTTCTTGCTTAATTGTATTCTTATAATGACAATTAAAAATATTCAGAGTAGACGACGGGGCTTCGGTGGGCTAGTGCCCTGCCTGGGATTTGTTCCTGCCTTGCGCCCTGTTTTGGCTGGGATTGGCTCCAGCAGACCCCCGTGACCCAGTGTTAGGATATAACGGGTTCGATAAAGGATGGATGGATGGATGAACAGACAACAGGGCAAATGAATCCCAACAATAAAACACTGCAGCTACTATACCGTCACACTTGCTAGTATGGACACCACAATTAAAAAAACAACATAAAACACTCTATTAACATGCATGAATGCTTGCAATATTCCAGTGGAATTTAGGAAACAAAGATTTGAAACTTCAGGTGTCAAGCCTTTTTATAATTAAAAAAACTGAAATTATATCAGATATAGCGATCTGTACAACACTTCTGATATTACTTCAAAATCCTCTAGTATCAGTTTACAGTACAGCCACTGTTTTAAGGTCCTTTAATTTACATTTGGTATTCAAATACAAATGTTTCTCATTCACATTAATTAATTTATTTCTATTTATCATAAAAAGAATGATCCAATAAACTTGTAATGGTACTTAGCTAAGCACAGCGAGAAGAAGGTTCAATTACATATAAATGAAGTGCCAGTATAGCTGATGTAGCTGATGGCAAATAATTTCAAATCAACTCAAAAAAAATTACTCTTTTGGAAAATTTACAGATTTATGGAGTACTCCAAAAACCCACTAACCATACATTTAACCTAGTTCAGAATGTATGGGAACATTTCAGAAATGAAGCCATCACAAGGCACACTAACTCATGCCTACATTCAAGAAGGAATTGATATATTAAGGCCAATCAACCTAATACATATCTCTATAGGATGTGGGTAGAAAACCATAGTATCGAATAAAAATACATAGAAAAAAAATATGCGAAGTCACTGGGAGTCTACACAATTAGTGTCCAGGAATTTAGATAGCATGATAAATCATAGCATTCAAGTTAAAGTACAGCATTTAAGTTTAACTTTGGTAGGGCAAATTTTGAGCAGATGCGGCAGTGTCTAAGAAGGATAGACTGAGATAAGTGTGGAGACACTCGAGGAGCAGTGGAACAGGTTTAAAAACGTTTAACATGTAATGCAAGACAGGTACACAACCTAAGTTTGCAATTAGTAGGAAGTTTTAAAAAACTCTTTGGTGATTAATAAAGACTTAAAAAAGAAGCTGCAAAGTAAAAAAGGGAGAAATATTGCTCAGATTAAATAGGCTGAAATTAAACAACTCCCCAGGACCAAATAATATTTGCCCTTGAGTCCTTAAGGGGTTAGCAATTAAATATGTAAACCTTTGACACACATTTTTAGGATGTTACTGCGCAGTGGGGAAATTCCAAAGGCCTGGAGAATGACAAATATGATCCCATTTTATAAAAAGGGAGACTTGGCAGATCCAAGCAACTATAGGCCAGTAAGCTTAACATGCATCATTTGAAAATTAATGGAAGGAATTATTAAGGATAAGATTGTGCAGCACATGGCAAATATAAAAGTTTTTCTGAACAGTCAGTGTGGTTCAGAAGACGGAGGTCATGTTTTTCTAAACATCTGGAATTCTATGAGGAAGCTACAAAAGCATGTGATCAAAGTGTAGCACGTGATATTATTTAACTTGACTTTCAGAACGCATTTAATAAGGTACCACATGAGAGGTTGGCCATCAAAGTAAAAGAAGTGGGAGTCCAGGGTGACGTTTGTAGATGGGTGCAGAATTGGCTCAGACACAGGAAGCAGTAGGTAATGGTGTGAGGAGCCCTATTAGAATTGGCTGATGTCAAGAGTGGTGTTCCACAGGGGTCAGTATAAGGGCTGCTGCTATTTATAATATATATATATATATATATATATATATATATATATATAGAGAGAGAGAGAGAGAGAGAGAGAGAGAGAGAGAGAGATTTGCATAGGATTTTATGTAACAAGCTGGTTAGGTTGGCAGATGATACCAAGATAAGTGGATTGGCAGATTATCTACAATCCATTGAATCATTACAGAGGGACCTGGACAGCAAGCTTGGGTGTATTTGTTGCAGATTAAATTTAATTTCAGTAAATGTAAGGTATTACATGTAGGAAGTAAAAAAATTAGGTTTGAATACACAATGGGAGGTTTGAAAATTGAGAGTACACCTTTTGTGAGAAGGATTTAGGAGTCATAGTGGACTCTGTGCTATCAAATACGAAATAGTGTTCCGAAGCCATTAAGAAGGCTAAGAGAATGATGTGTAGAGTGCAAGTCCAAGGAAGTTATGCTCAAGCTTTATAATGCACTGGTGGGGCCTCATCTGGAGTACTGCGAGAAGTTTTGGTCTCCAAGCTGCAAAATGGATATAGCAGAACTAGAAAAAGTCCAGAGAAAAGCAACTAGGATGATTCCAGTGCCACAGGGGGAGAATTATGATGAACAGCCTTTTCAGTTTTAGCAAGAGAATGGATGATGGAAGTGTTTAAAATTATGAATGGAATTAGTACAGTGTTTTTTAAAATGAGTTCACCAAGAACACAGGGACACAGTTGGAAACTTCTTAACGGTACATTTCTCACAAACTTTAGGAAGTTTCTCTTTCACACAGAACCTTAGACACATGGTTGCCAAGTAGTGTGGTAGGCAGTAACACTTTAGAGACTTTCAAAACTTGACAATGTTTTTTTAGAAAAATTAAGAGGATATGACTGGCAAGTTTTGCTGGGCTGAATGGCCTGTTCTAATCTAGATTGTTCTAATGTTCTAATATTTTATTCTTAAACTAGGGTTGTAACATGCCTGGGCCTATCAAGGCCCATTGCAAGTATGGTGAGAAGTAGCCCTACTCTATCACTGGTCTTATTCACATATTTTACAAATACAAACTCACAAAGAAGCCATTCGGGAAATACAAATTTGCTTAATCTGTACTTCTTTGGGGATGCTGAAGGAAAATCCATCATGAAATAGGAAGAAAGTACAAACCCCACACAATTACAGTTCGGGGCACTGAGTTGATGAGACAGCAGTGCTACCCAGTGTGCCATCATATCTTTTAAGGATGTTATACAAAATTATAAAGTAATTTCGGCTTAAGTAACAAACTTCCATAATTCAATCTTATAAACAGAGTTAGTGGCCTGAAAGAAGCATTCAGTTACCTCAGTTAATGAAAGGCTAGACTAAGTGTAATAGCAGATGGACAAAGACCCTCCCCTTTTGTAATAATAAATAATACTACAAAACAGTGCTCTTTATAAAATTCACAACAACAAAAGAGCTCCTTTGACAGCAATAATTTTATTAAATATTGAAAAAAAATTGCAAACCAGTACAAAATAAAAATGAGGACCTTTACATTATCAAAATAAATGTGCTAAGAGCTGCTAAATTTCTAAATTTGTCTGACCTGTTTGAAAACACTTGGATTTCCTTGGGGGTTATTTCTCTTACCAGCTTATGAAACTATATGAAGCCACATTAGTGCCAGTGATCTAGAACCAGCGCTACCAATTAGCAAATAAAGAATAGGATAAGAACATAAAGAAGACATGAAAAAGCTTGACACTCATAGGGTTTGAAGAGATCATTAGAATGCTTGACCATTTTATTTGTTGTGTCTGCTGCTGAAATGCTCACTTTTGCCCCTGGGCTTCAGATTCTTCATCATCATCTTCATACATTTCCCCTTCTTCTTCAGCTGTGGCATCCTGGTACTGTTGATATTCTGATACCAGATCATTCATATTGCTCTCCGCTTCAGTGAACTCCATCTCATCCATGCCTTCTCCAGTGTACCAATGAAGGAAAGCCTTGCGTCTGAACATAGCAGTAAACTGCTCTGAGATACGCTTGAATAACTCTTGAATAGCCGTGCTATTGCCAATGAAAGTAGATGACATCTTAAGACCACGGGGTGGGATATCACAAACTGCCACTTTAACATTATTTGGGATCCATTCAACAAAATAACTGCTGTTCTTACTCTGAATGGCTAGCATCTGTTCGTCTACTTCCTTCATTGACATGCGGCCTCTGAAAACAGTGGCCACTGTTAAGTAACGGCCGTGTCGGGGATCACAGGCTGCCATCATGTTCTTGGCATCAAACATCTGCTGAGTGAGCTCTGGAACAGTAAGGGCACGATACTGCTGGCTTCCTCGGGCGGTCAGTGGAGCAAAGCCAGGCATGAAGAAGTGAAGGCGAGGGAATGGCACCATATTGACAGCAAGTTTTCGGAGATCAGCATTCAGCTGTCCAGGAAACCTAAGGGAAGTTGTTACCCCACTCATTGTTGCTGATACAAGGTGGTTCAAATCTCCATATGTGGGTGTTGCCAGTTTAAGGGTTCTAAAGCAGATGTCATACAGAGCTTCATTGTCTATGCAGTAGGTCTCATCGGTGTTCTCCACAAGCTGATGGATAGACAGGGTGGCATTGTATGGCTCAACCACTGTATCAGACACCTTGGGTGAAGGCACTACACTGAAAGTGTTCATAATTCTGTCAGGATACTCTTCACGCACTTTACTAATCAAAAGAGTACCCATTCCTGAGCCAGTGCCCCCTCCCAAAGAGTGAGTCAGCTGGAATCCTTGCAGACAGTCACAGTTCTCACACTCTTTCCTCACCACATCCAAGACAGAGTCCACAAGCTCGGCACCCTCTGTGTAGTGGCCTTTGGCCCAATTGTTACCAGCTCCACTTTGGCCTGTTAATCATAAACAAATATAAATCTATTAAAATGCATGACAATATTAAATTTTATATCAATTTAATACCTCTGTTAATGAGTCCTAGGAGAATGAAGCTCCTTTATAATGAAGTCAGCATAAAATGTGCTATGACATTTGCACTTGTTCAGATTCTAGCCTGCTAGAGTACCGGGGTAGTGGTAGCTTCCTTACACAGAAAAGTCATCTTGTAAATAATGTGTGCACTGTAGAATGTAAAGTTGTCATATTCAAATGCTTATGTATTTCATTTGTGCTGTACGTATATTGATTTTTTTTAAAAAGTAATGTCACAAAAATCAAAGCAATATCTTTTGAAATTAAAATGTAGATTATAAAGAGGGTTCAAGCTAGATAAAAAGAAATGCCACACAGCTGAATCACTGAGATAAGCTGCTGCAATTCGTTGAAAAGGAGTCATGAATAGAGAGTATTTTCTTGAAAGTCAGAGATGCTTCTCTCCTGAGATGCGCTGAATGACTCAACAGTGAACGAGGCAGATGAGAGCATGTGGAGCTAGTCATAGAAAATCTTTGTGGCGGTAGGGAAGCCAAAGAAGGAGATAGCAGATGGCATGAGCTGAGCACCACAACACCAGTCCAAAACTCATAAAACATGACCAACACATACCCATATTTCTCTAAGTTAAATCTAGCCCTGATAATGAAATTTCTGATTAGAAACTAAAACCCTGAACTGAAGTGTTACTGTACTCGTGTGTGTATACAAATGTTTCTACTTTTACCATACACCACACCCTGCTATCCCTCTTCAAAGATGGGGGCTGCAGCCATTTTTAGCATTCGGAAGCATTTGCAAGATGTCAAATATCATCTGAACCAATAAAGATATTTAAATAATTCATATTTATATTGTAAAGATTCTGTTAGATGAAAAGCATAAAAAATTTAAATCCAGATAATGGTTCCCCCTTCATGGATTCCCATTCCTCCAAGGTGAGAAAAATCAAATTTACATAATTTTTGAGGTCCTATATCTCTAGTGGAGTAAGATGTAAAAATCTGATTTTTGGTGTAACATCATCTAAATGATAACAGTTTTCCCACCAACAATGATTACTGTGCTCAACGTAGTCTTTCAGACATCAATTAAGTATTAATTAATAAAGTATCTATCTATCTATCTATCTATCTATCTATCTATCTATCTATCTAT
>JANRMT010062806.1:38644611-38675334 GCA_026402145.1 Polypterus bichir lapradei | reverse complement strand
TATCTATCTATCTATCTATCTATCTATCTATCTATCTATCTATCTATCTATCATTATTGGTTCACAAAGCTTCCAAATGCTAAAAATGGTGTCAGCTACCATCTTTGAAGTCAACTAACAGTAAGCAGGGCAGGGGAAAAAAATGTAAAAATAATTTTTTTCCGTTAGTTACCCATACAAATGAATTGGCAAAGTTTCATATTTTTACAAATCATGCAGCAAGAATGACACATGCAAACATATATAGTATATACTGTATTAGTGTGTATGTTGTCATGCATGGATGTTTTGAGGATCACCTTCAGGGCTCCAATAAGGCAAGCAATACCCCAAGGAGAAGAGTACCATCTTTTTTTCCCTCTGAGGGCACCTAAACCCTGCCCACCACCTCATAAGTCCAGACTCTTTCAGTCAGGACCATATAAAGACGAGAGCTCATGGAAGATGGCGTCTCACTTTGGAAAAACAGACCCGTGTGTTGGGGCTCCTAGATATACTCCCGTTCAAGAGAACTGAATCGATTGAAAAGCCAAATAGGGTAAGAAGGCAACTGATAGGCCTCTTTTCTGTTTTGCCACTATCTGATTATTTTTGCTCAGTTTTTTGGACCTTAACAGTAAATGAAGTGGCTTGGTTGCCGCCCCAACATTTCCCCAACTCTGTTGCCTCCTCTTTCTCTTATAATGTATATATATATATTATTATATATTATATTATTCACTTATGTAAGTAGTAATCGCTTGATATGCTCAATTGGATCTCAAAGGATTTGACATATTAGAAAGCTTAAGATGTTTAGGTTGAAAGTAGCACAGCCAATGAAAAATGAATGAGAAAATAATATGTACAGACTTTAAAGCATTTGATGCATTTAATTATTAAAGGGTTTCACATAACACAGTTCAAGTATAGGGTCAGCTTTTACTCAGAATGAAAGACATTTTTAGAAATTCCCATAGGACATATTGACCCAAATGGATTTTGAAAAGAACGAAGAACAAAAAGATGAGACATAAAAATTGTCTTTACCAAAGATGAAGTTATCAGGTCTGAAGAGGTGTCCGAAAGCTCCTGAGCGAACGCTGTCCATGGTTCCAGGTTCAAGATCCACGAGGATAGCTCTAGGCACATATTTGTGTGCTGTAAAGAGATATACATGTAGATATTTATTTTTAACACCAAAAATATGTTCTTTGTTAGAAATACAACTGTAAATTTTACTGGTTAAATTAATTATCATCAGATCATTTCTTGTAAAAGGAAAATTTTTTTTTTTTTTACTTTCAAATGTGTATTCCTTGCTTTAGGGTATGTGTGGGTATTACAAACAAAACCATCATGACTGACTATTTCCACTGCTAAAAAAAGATTAGAGTCATATATACTTTATAGCTGCTCATTCAAATAGCCCTTACCAGCTACTGTATGTATTTTGATATTGCTGAATTAAAAATAGTTACTTACTATACTGCATGGTAACCAATTTGTCTTTCTATTAACAACAAAATATTTATACTGATGTTCATCAGCAAAATGAAAGCAGGGAAAGGGATGAACAGGGCTGGTGTAGTGGGTAAGGAGTCCCCCACTAGCTTGGTGTTTGACCATAAGCAACTCTTCCATGACTGTGCACTGCATTTGGCATTACACTTTATGTAACAGATAACATGGACCATATATGATACTACAGAAAATAAAATTACTCAAATAAAGGTAGAATCCTTAGATATTTTATTGCTTTTTTCACTAAATGGCTCGAGATGGTTTGAATAAAGGGAACCTTCAGTGAGTTTTATCAAAAAGTCTTCAAAATCTACATAAGGAAAATGATACAATAAAAAATTAAAAGATAATAAAGAAAGTGTGCACAAAAACACCCAACATACATGATGCTTCATTATAATAGACACTGATTCTCTCCAACTGGAGGTCTGAGTCGCCCACGTAGTTTCCGCTGGGGTCGATTCCATGTTCATCACTGATCACCTCCCAGAACTGTAATGACAAGAATTTCAACCAATTCACTTCCTTACAGGTAAAACACAACTTTATTCACAGGATAGAGAGATTATCTTTCTAAAAATGTAATGGGGGCATAAAAAGAAAATGTACTGCGGCTAATAAATTGAATTTCCTTGCATTTTTGTTACCTTTAAAAATGACAAAGACTATAGAGTGAATGCTTTAAAAGCAGGTATTTCAAAGTAAACACCTACAAAGTGAAGTGTATGCTGGAGCCTTAGTAGCAAATCTTACGCTTTAATGTTGAATCATTGATTCATTTGATTCATTGATGTTGATTCATTTTTAGAATCCACTTACCCACTACAGGGAAACAGAGGGCTCCCTGGTGAAGATAGAAACCACTTATGGTAAGGATGGTAGTTCACTGTGGATTTCATGTAGAACCCACGTTTAGAATTTTTCATCCACCATTTTTCATACCTGCTTAATCAAATCTAATGGTGGTGCTGCTTCAGATGGTTGAGGGGGTGCTGAAGCTTATCCAAACAGCACTGCACACAAGTCAAAAATAAACCATGGACAGCCCCACACATTGGCATAGAAAAGTGCTTTTTGTTAACCTAATCTGCACGTCTTAACCACAGTACCCATAGAGAAACTCAAACATACACCCCATACATACACAGCAAACAGGCAAGAATTAAAAAAATCAGAGTTGTAAGGCAGCTTTGCTAATTTAAGAGTGCTGTGATACTGCTCTTTAATCTTGTCAATCAACTCAATTTAATGTCTTTGGACAGCAGGAAAACATGTCCATTTCACAGAGATCATATACAAGGAGGGTACACGGCCTTCTGTACCACATATAAAAATGAACCGATAAGTTACAATGAAAATAATTAATCACTTTATTTACAGCATAGTGAGAAAGTACTAAATTTCACCAAACACACTTTCTGCAATATTAAACTGCATCTTAGCACTTCTGAATAGCTAAAGCCCCGCTTGTCAATCAGTAGCACTAGACTGCTGTGTTCTTTCAAGTTGACTGCTTTTTACAAGTCCACCACTAGATGTATGGAAAAAGAAATCCATATAGTAGAATACTGCCTGAATGTATCAATGATATACATACAGTCTATTAGGATGTTTTGTTTACATTTTTGCATTTTTGTGGCATCCTGTATATGTCTAAGAAACAATGTGGAATTGGTCATGTTTGTGAAAGCTGCCATTAAAAACAACTGCATTTTATTAGTACATGATTAGCAAGCTCTAATCCAGCAAATCTCATACTATAAATGTTTGCACTGCTGCAGAGATTACTACACCAAATGCTTTGTCAACATTCAGTCAAGCATTAGGGTTGCAATGTTAAAGTGAAGAAAAAACTTCATATGAAATATGTTTTGTAAACATTGCCATGTTAATATTAAATACTTCAGTTTACGACCATCTCTCCAGCTATAGTTGTTTGCAGCATTTGAAGGCTCATTTAAACTGAATTTAAAATTCACAAATAAGCAAGATATCTCAGCTGAAACCAGGGCCGGCTCTACCATATAGGCAAACTAGGCAATTGGTTAGGGTGGCAAAGTTTTTTGGGGGGTGGCATTTAGTTAACTGTAATCAGGGTAGATCTGCCATAAGGGTGTTTTGGGTATGTGCCCAGGGGCTTGTGATGGCAATCCCTCCACCCCCTAGTAGATAAAAGTAGTAGACCAAAACTACCAATGGCACCCACTCACTGAAACTTTTCGTGTTCGCATGGTGAAATCACCCTTTGGCACCTGTTCCCACTGATTTTCCATCTGACATCCATGCACAACTTGTGCAAAACCTCAAAGCGATCTACAACTATGTGTATAGCAATTGCTTTCAAAAACTCCGTGGTTTGGGTGCAACATTTCCACTTTTACTTAGAGCAGCAAAGCAAGAGCCAGTCCTGGCTGAAAGTCCTCACATGCTCCTCCTGATGTTTTGTTTGCTCCTACCCTCATTGACATTTCTGGCAATAAGGGTATAATTTTTCATTTAGATTTGATAGTGCTTTCAGCTAAATAAGAATGAAAATAAATTGCACTATACTTCAGAATCAATCCTTACTATATTGCAAAACATAAAAAAATCACAATATTATCATACTGGGCTAATGCCATATTGTAAGATCCCTGTCTACTCCCACCCCTTCCTGCCACTGAGAATTAGTCTTGCCAAGTGAATTCACACTTTGTCTCGCTCCTAACAAAGGCCCTTTTATGCGCTGGTCCTGCCTTGCAGTAACAGAGTAGGATTTGTTGAACACACCAGTTCACAAAGGCTGCATGCTCCTGTTCCAGAAAGGGAATTTAATTCTAAAACTGTGTGATCCAATTCACATATTTCCAATTGTAAATGAAAATAAGGCCAATGCTAAGAATTATCATTGAATGTGCTTCCAATACTATTCTCTTACTGAATCTCTTTTGGATTAGTCCCCATTTAAAAAAAAATGACTGGTGCTGATTTTATAAGGATTAGTGTTGAGATTACCACAATAATTGCTCCTATATCATTATTTTTAATTTCATATTGCTTTGTGGCAAATAACATTAAGATAGTACTTATTGATATTAAAGTACAGAAAATAAAATGTACTTTATTTCAGTGCTTGGCATAACAGGTTATTTATCTGTTAGTGAGCAGCTATCTCCATTATTGAAACCACAAAACCCAGTTCATGGTTACAGGGAAAATTAAAGTTACATTTAAATGCATAAATTGTTTTCTAAAATAATTATAAAAATCTTAGCGTATGGCTCACAAGTTAACCCTCCATGTAACATTACATTTTATTCCTAATTAATTCAAATCAACTTATTAATATAAAGGCCACAGCCCTTTAAAGCTCAACATGCTATATGCTATCTAAAGGAGAATGCAGATGGACAGGCATTCCAACCCCAAGACATAAATGGTTCCTTTCCTGGCTGGGAAGCCGTCATAGTTTAAGTACATCGGGGGACTGCCTCCTGGGACCTTGTGTTCCCCAAGTACCCTGGGAGGGCAACATCCCTCTTGTATGGCTCCCATTTGGACTTCCCCAGAGCTGCATGGGAGTTGTAGTTATGGAAAGCAGCCCTGTTGGGGTCCTTGGATGCATGCTACTAGTTTCTAACGGGGGTTAAATTTACCCTAGGGAATACTCAGGGGGTAAATTTACTTAAAAAGCTGAAGTTGTGAAGATCTTGATTAGTTTCCAAAGATGGCATGGGACTTGCTCTTTCAACAACAATGCCAAGAATATCCAAAATCGTAGGTGAAAAGCAAGAACAAGCATCTGTAACACAGGTTACAGCTGGTCCGAAATGCTGACGCTTGCTTTCTGGTTGGGGCAAGAAAGTATGACTCTGTTTCTCCTATTTTAGCTTCTTTACACTGGCTGCCTGTCAGTTTTCGAATTGATTTTAAAAGCTGCTAGTTTTTAAATGTTTACATGGGCTTGCTCCTTCCTAATTATCTGAATTGTGTGTTTTACACCAGCCATCCAGAGTGCTTAGATCTTCTGGTCAGTTGTCTCTTGTTGTCCCTTGTACCAAGTGTAAAACCAAGGGGGACAGGGCCTTTGCAGCTGCTGCACCTCGCCTGTGGAACTCTTTACCTCATCATATAAAGGATTTGTCTACAATTGAACTGTTCAAAACAAGATTAAACACTCATTTCTATTCACTTGCATTCCCTGACCTTTAGTAATACTGATGGTTTCCTCTTTGTGATTATATAACATTATTTCTATTTATTATGTATCTTATTTTATGTTCATATATTTTATTTCTATTTATGTTTTATTGCTAATTGTTTTGTTTTTCTTTTATTCTATTATTGTAAAGCACTTTGGCCACAGCATTACTATGTTGTGTTAAATGTGCTATATAAATAAATTGACATTGACATTGACAAGCATCTCACTGATTCATTCCCCTTTGTCGATTGCTTTTTTTATGGCAGAAGTATAAAGTCAAATTACTGAACAAACAAGGTGGGGGAAAATTTACTTTCGAAACATTACCACAGAGCTAGAGGGAGCTAATGGGGTAAAAAGTTCCACCTGACCCGGAAGCACTTCCTGGTTACAGTGCTGATATGCTGAAAGTACTCCTGGATCCAGGTTAAAAAGGAGCACTTTACCTTCCCCAGGGCAGTCAGAGTTGGGTGTGGGGTTCGGGCAAAGCTCACCTGGGAGAATTAGAGGAGAAAGAGGAAGAAGAGGAATACAAAGACAACAAAGATAGAATTAACAAGGAAGGAAAATTGGAAAATTGCTGTGAAGTGCCCGTGAATATGTATTTTGTGAAAATGAAAATACTTTATTTGAACTCGGGACAGGTATAGTTGTGAATGAGGAATGGGACTCCGTGTCGCAGTCCAGAGCAATTATGATTTAAGATATAAAATAAAACAAAATAAAGGATAAGCAAAAATATTGAACATATTAATGTTTTAACGAGAAATCTGTTTTTCATTAAACTACACTCTTAAGCAAAAAATGCAGTATCTGCTTTCAGTTTTTCATCAGACAGTTGGACAAGTCCTGCACATACCAGAGTGGCTACACATGGATTTCCAGGGATTGGTATGCCTTATATGCGTGTGATCCATGCTGAGCAGGAGCAACGGGAACGGGTACCAGAACGACAGTGAGAGAGTTGTGTCCAGACTGGATACATGCAATATTCTTCTCAGACATTAAAGGGTAATTAAATCATCCATTCTGAAACACCGTGAATCACAAAAATCAAACAAATCACAGCACAAACAACTGTTCAACACCACTTGTACCTAAACTAATTGCTTAGTATGCTGTCTACCCATCCATCCATTACCAAATCCACTTAATCCAGCTCATGGTTGTAGGGTGCTCAGCCTATCCCAGTGGAATTGGGCACAAGGCAGGAACCACATGTATAAGCACTTATTGTAGTATTTACACATTTGTATATGTGTATTTATGAGTTATTTTGTGTTTAATTCTGCTATTTGTTTAGTGTTTTGAGCTAATTTTTATTACTGTCTTTATTTTTGTTATTAACACAACAAATCTCATGGATCATGTGACTGTTATCAGTCAATACTCTCTTGTATTGGTTGAAATTACGTGCATTATATGTTTTATTGTTTTTTGTTAATTTAAAATTATTACTACTCACACCTATATTATTTTTTATTTACAGTAATATGTGATGTAATAACAGTGTACTGTATCTTCCAAAGGGAGTTCTGTTCCATGTTCTTTGTGGGTGGAGCCCCAAGAAGTGGGACCACCCTGATGTCACCACTTCTTTGGCTATATAAGTAAGTTAAGAAGGCCTACAAGTGGGAATCATTTGTTTTTGATGGAGTTATAGTAAGTAATCTGCTTTTTCTGGTTTTCATTTGCTCTGTTTAAAGGATTTTAATTTTTCACTAACATACTGGTACTTTTTTTGCTTAGTACTGACGTTTATGCTTCTTTTTGGCTCTTTTGTGCTTTTCTTTATATTTTGATATAATTACGTTATAAGCATTCTTCATTTGTCCTGCTAATATAAGCCTAGCATGTAGGGTTATCCTTCCACTTGTGGGGATTTGTGCTGTATTCTCAGACATTTGAGTTGTTTAATTCACTTGAGGGCCTAAATCTAAATAAGATGTTTCATTACAGAATCACAAGTGAATGAGAATTGTTCAACTCACAATGATTTGTTTACAAATGAAATGATCGAGAGTCATTAGACTGGTTCTCGAGTAGTGACTTGTTCACGAATCAAATAAGTGAGAATCGTTAGTCTGTTTCTCGGGTAGTGATTTGTTCACGTATCAAATGAATGAGAATTGGTGCATTAATTCTGAGGTGGTGACTCATTCATGAATCAAATGAACCGAGACTCATGATTTAGGCAGTTTTTGTGCATGCGCTTTAAACATTTATCATAAAGTGAAACACACTGACAACATCACGCAGGATGGACACGCTTGCGATTTAGCTCTCTCATTTAGCCCCACTGAAACAATTTATTCATGCTCACTAATGAGTTCATATGATTCACTGAAAAGAGTTGTTTAAAAAGAACAAATTGTTCATGAACCTCTCATTAATATTGTTAAATAAGAATTATCATTGGTAATTATTGCAACTTTTTTGAGTTACTGACTATGACTAATAAGCCCCTAAAGCATTATTATAACGAGACAGATTCAAAAATTGTAGCACTAGACTGTAGTTAGTTCAATTTAAAGCTTGTCTTTCCCTCTCTCTTTCTCTCTGTAAGCAAAGAAATGACTTTCAAATAAATGACATTAACAGTAACAATGGCTAGTGAGATAATTCACAAACAAAGCAGGTCTGTTTGAAGAAAATCAAAGTCATACTTAAGAAAATGAATAGCGAACACCTAGCAGAAAATGCTGCACAAGAGGCAGGTCTCCCTGGCTGTTTGTGCAGCTTCCTTGCGTTTAATCAACTAATGAATATCTAATTGCTGAACCTGCATAACCTAATTATATCTTGACAGCACCCTCAGGTCTGCATGGTTCTGAAGGTCATCACAGGACAAACTTCTACAGTGGGTTATTTCAGAGCCACTTATTAAGCTAAAACACAGTTTTCAGATATGGGATAAACAACAGTACCCAGAAAAAAGCTCACACAGATACTGGAAAAAATGGTTTAACTCTACACAGACTGAGGCTGGGCTGAGATTTGAACCCACTTCCATGTACCTGTAAGTTAGCTGCCCTAATAAGTGACCACTCTCTTCTGTTTTGAATTAAAAAACTAACAGTATCAGTTAATTGTTAAATCTTGCATCCTTAAACTACGATATTCTCATTTTCATCTATAAGTGACCCTTTCAATATATTGTCTTCTATGGCTTTACTGTTACTTGCCTTTTTAACTCCAATTCTTTATATATTTACTACTTTATTTTAATAATTTTGTTAAATACTATTAACTATTTTGTTTCATTATGAGAGGAAGTGATATAATGAGACTTTATTTACGCTTTGCAAACTTATATAGCTCATTAAAGAAATTATTTGACTACATTTAAACTGCATTATTCAATGATTAAGTAATTTCAATTTAATTAATTTTATCCAGGACCATTTGATAGTAAATACTATTTGATAAAAAATTGTATTTTTCAGCACGCCTAATTCAGTTTAGTGTCAGTAATGAGATCATGGTAAGAGTTAACCCCCTAAAAGCAAGGCCATATTAAGACTCCCACAGGCCCCTGGGTGACTTAGCTCTCTGATCATACTTTTAACATTGCAGCATGCAGACAATGGGTCATTAATGCAGTGCAGCATTTCTCACTCTTGATTTTGGTGCATGGATACTCCATGTTCATTGAGCCAGTTGAGACATTGTTGCAAAGGCCCCTTGTAGTCGCAGGGTTTTCTCCATATGTTATATTTGTTGTTTCATATTTAAATCACCTGATTGAGAGCTCAAAGGAGAGTACCCCTTAATCATGCAGTCTGCCTTATTTAAAGCCTCTTTGAATCCGAGTTTAATGGCTGGGGCATTGACTTCTGTTTTCATTGTCTTTAGCTGTCCACAGATTCAGTTTGTCTTACTAGCAGTGAGTGTGAAAGTTATAATTAGTTATATCTTAGTTTTCTCTAATTAATACACTTTAAGGTTTTTGAGGAGTTTGGATTTTGCTTCTCATGATGGGATATCTGGTCTCTTTTGTAAGAATTTTAAACAGAATTTGTTAAAGATTTATTGCTTAGTTTAAGGTCTTGGATTTTGCGTTTTGGGGGGGTCTTCCCCCTAAGTTTGAAATAGTATTTTGACCTTTAGAATTTTCTGAAGTTGCTTTAACATTATTTTTTTATTAGTTTTTTATTGCTATTTTATGCTTAATTATGTCATTAGCTTTAATAAACTAAAGGGTTATTTATGTGTTCCATGTTCTTAAAAAACACATCATATATAGAGCATTGTAGTAATATTTCTCATGATATATATAAAAAGGTGTACACAAAGCGGTACATATCTCACAATGCAGTGTAATCCTGTAACATTACAGGTCATCACTCACAAACTCTGTTGCCAAACAGGTCATAGTCGTTCTGGAACTGGCATGTTCTTCTTGTGCCCATGTCAGTTTTCTTTGGGTATCCCAGTCTTCTCTCTTAATTGTCTTGCATAATTGTGTCTTGTGATAAAGTGGAAATCCCACCGCCCCCACCCCCCCTACCCCCCCTTCTGCTTAGCTGTTAATAATTCTGTAATGGAAAGACGGCTTTAACAAGTGTGGGTGCCCAGGAAGATGGACAGGCATCCTTGCCGAGATAATGGAAGGTTTCATACCTAGCCAAGAGGCCATAATGGAAGGACTGGGAGAATGGACTTGCCAGGAGCAGGTCATTCCGACACACAGCAGGTGGCAGTGTTCCTCAGGGCTAAACCCAATTAGGACACCCACTATATTTAATGGGAAATGGAGTCCGGAAATGCAACTCTGTCGGTGTCTTTGGGGTCTGCCAGAAGGTGCTGTTGTGGGGGACTGCCTTGATTTCCACACAACCCGGAAGAGCTCCAGATGTCTGGGACAAGAGACAGGAAGAAATACCTAGGTCGGGCTTAAAAGAAAGCCTGCTGCTTCCTTTGAATAGAGTCAGAGTTCTACTTGAATTGAAAGTGTGTCTGTGGCATTATTGTGTCTGTCTGACACCCCCTTGTGATTAGACAAGTTAACATTTCAGTTAACAGGTCTGTATGTGGCTTTGTACTACGAGCAATGTGTCTTATGAGAGTACAAACTGTGTATTAACATACATGGGCAAAGTTATCCATCATTAAATTGCCAATAACAAACCACTGTACCTCAAATTAGACTCAGTAGACACTGACAATGTCTGTTCAACAGAATAACAACAAAACAAATTAGTGCTAGTGGTGACCAGTTGACTTTTCTTTAAAAAAAAAAAAAAAAAAGCATATGCAAGTAAAAGGGTAAAGTTTAAATGAAGATAATGGCACACTTTCATCCATCATGCTATGTCTCCTTTCCAACTGTAAAGATCAGGTAACCATTAGAAATGTTTTATAGACATCGAGTCAGATAACAAATTACAACCCTCATTCTAAAAAGAAAGAAAATATATAATATGGCAGAATTTACCTCCAAAAGCAAAAAAAAAAAACAGAACAAAATTAAAATGATTCTATATAGCCACGAATTAACAGAATATTGCAAAGAAATTACTGTAAAGCACATTTTTCACTGTAATCATTATTTTATATTGTTTAGTAGTGTATTGTCTGAGATACTGAGGCCTTCATGTCTTAACATGAAAGTAAGAGCTTAACAATGTGTCAACCTGCTCATCCACAAGAAACAAAGATGGCACATCACCAGCCCAGTCTATGTACTGATCAGCATGTCACAAGCAGTAAAGAAAATGGCGTGAAACTGTATGAAAAATAAGACAAAATTAATAAACTGAGTGTTCCTAAGGCGTCTTGCTCCTAAGTGGCACAGTCGTGATGATTAGTGTTGAACATTTCACTTTTCATTGTAATTTGCAATTATTAGTATATTGTGGGCTTTTATTGTCATTTTTTTTGAGGTGGTACAGCAGTATGCACTGCTGCCTTACAGCTGCATGCTCTGAGGTTCAAATTCCTAGCCCAGTCATGCGCTATACATGATTTGCATGTTTTCCCGTCATCTGCATGTTTTTTTCTTTGGGTACGGAAATTCAACTTCTACCTTCAAAAACATATGCATGTTTGTTCATTTGATGACTACAAACTGGCCCTGTGTGAGTGTGAATGTGCGTAGAGTGTGCCCCAGCAGTGGAATGGCACCCCGCCCAGGGTCAGTCCCTGCTTTCTGCTTCCCCCACAATTCCAAACTGGATTAAAAGGGTGTTATGTTACATCTTTAGTAATTTAATAAGAAGTATAACCTATCCTAATTCTGGATGTTCATAAGAAATGTAATGATTTAGAAGTATTTAGAAGGTAGAAGTACATAATAAATAATAACAGTTGTAAAATATTTGGAATATTAAAAGGTATGCTTCAGTTTAAATATTTCAAGTCCAAATATTCTTGATTATAATAGATGTTTGTCATTTTTTACCCTCTGATAGAGGATCATCGAGAACTAGATCCCTAGTAAAGGATTAGAAATCAATAACAACATCAAATTAATAATCACTGAACTTAAAATAGTCTAAAATTTTTTAACCTTCTGTGGCTCTTATGGGGTAAGGACCATGGGTAAAGAATCATGTAACAAAAAAAGATCAAATTCATGATCAGCAACCATGAAATAGCATAAATCAATACTTCCCATTTTTTGAAAGTTTTGTAAAAAGAAGTAAATTTGACCCTTGTATCTCATTACATATTGAACTCCTGGGGTCGTTTGATATGGCATATATAACTTTAAGTCCTTCTGATCATTTTTGTAGAAGACACTTATTGGTTTACTCTTTATCATAAGGGTGTAATTTCCTGCATACAATATGGTCCAAAAGGCCAAAAATTGAGGGGTTTTCAGGTCTAGGGGAGCAAAAAGAGGTGTAACCCTAAAAAGCTCGAGAGCCTGTATAACTTAACATCAAGACAAGTCAAATGGTATATCATACTTGGGGGTTTTCTCATACCGGTGAGTCAGGAAAAACAAGTGGTTTCAAATTATTCATAAGTAATTCAAGGGAAGTTCAAAATTCTTGCTTCTGCTATGCTTTGTGCATGTGTGTGTGTGTGTTTGTGTGTGTAAAGGCCTCAAGACTTTGTAATCTTCTTTTCAGACTTTATGTTCAGAAAATATAAAATCCATTTTAACCTGGCAAGGACTGATAAGCTACAAGATCACTTTCAACCATGAGCTGAGCAGTCCTGTGTCTGAGTAGTAGTTAAACTACTATTGTCATATGTACGGAGTACAGTAAAATTCTTATTTGCATGTATGACCAAAATGCAATACGTCATCATTGGTGGAACCCCAAAACACTCAATATCTTGTATAACCAAGCATCAAGAGGAGTCAAATAGCATATAATATGTTGTGGTTTTCTTGTACTGGTGAATCGGGGAGGAACAGGACAATAAAACTGAAGTGTTCATAAGTAGTTCTTCTGAACACAATACCTCTGTCATCTGAACTAAATTCTGATTTTAATAAGACTCACATATTGTCAATGTCTACTCCAAATCGACACCTTTCTAGTAATATTTTCAAGTACAGTATACAGTATGTGACACTACTACTACCACCACCTAAGCTCAAAATGTAAACATGTTAAAAAGAATGTTACAACTAAAGCTAAATTAAATGAGCATACGATAGTAGTCTATCAGTCTACTCAGATCATATGCAAGAAAAACATCAGAATGCAGCATAGAATGCAAGCGTGACCACTTTCTACAGTCCAAAGTTTTGATATAGTTTTCATAAAGCTTAAGATACCAGCTACATTATATAATTCGGCCAAGTTGTAGAACTAGTAGTATATTCTGGACCAACTTATTTCAAGCAGTAGTGGGAGTCACGTAGTAATCTGCACTAGATGGGATAACAGTCCATCATGGGGTAACTCAAAACGCCCACACACACTCATTGAAAGCCATTTTGAGGTGGCCTGACATGCACTTCTTTGAGATGAAGAATATAAACAGAGAGAACATTCAAACGTCCAGACCAAAAAGTGAACTCAAGTCCCTGAAGCTACAAACAATAAACATTGTTCACCATGATATCCAATCAAATACATGTGTGAAACCTAATTACACACTACCATTACAACAGCATTAACACAGAAGGATCAAAAGGAAGAAAACCAAAACTAATCAAGACACTTGTGTTAATTTAAACCTGCCAACCAAGGTAAGATGCTTGTCATCGGGACAACAGAGAAAACTCACGCTGGACTACAACCCTGATCTGTAGAGATAAGAGGCAAAGTGCTAACTGATAGGCCACAATGCCATCCATCTGGAAATATAATGCTGCAGGTTAATGAAAGGAGAAGCATGGTGGTTGCCCCAGAGCTTCCGAAGGCTGGGTCTGAATCCTTGCCTAGATGTTGTCTTTGTTGATTTTGCACAATTTTGTTATGTCTGTGCAGACTTTTACTCTGTAAGCTGCACGAGTGAATGTGGTTGTGCATGAGGGTGATTGCTGCCTTGTCCATTGTTAATCCCTGAGTTTGTTCGTGATGCTGCTGCCTTGTGAGTCTTATATACAGTAGATACAAAAATAGATGGATGTGGGTGTTACTCTCCTTGTTCAGTTCAGCTAAACTACATGTTTCACCAAGGCAGAGAACAAAATAAAAATAAAAGTATACAAGTTCCTACTGCAAAACAGGTGTCTTAAGCATTTTAAGCATATTTATAGCAGGAATCAAGTTTAAATTACAGTGAGGCAGTGAAGATGTGCTACCCCCATATAATTATAACCAATCATTTTCACTTATCCAATTAAAGTGGGTTGTCACTTAAGGGCAAAATGAAAAATTGAAAAGGGAATAAGAAGAGGCCCTGCCTGCCTATCCCTGGGCTCAGCTGTGGTCCCTTTGCTCTAGCTTCACTCTCATTGGCTGCTGAATGAACGCAGCTGCCTCTTCACCCCTCCCTCCTTCCCCCACCTCTATGTCCTTTTTCTGCATGTAACCCCTGAATGCTAATGGCTTGCTTTTTTTTTTTTTTTTTTTTTTGCTTCCTCCCCTGCACATATGCCTGCCAGACATCGACATTCCTAATTAGCTGCTTTCTCCTAAATCCCGTCTTTTAACTGGAGCAGGTGCCATCTCTAAAGCTAGTGATTTGCAGTGGGGGATGGGCAGGCTCCATGCAAAACCTATCAGCTTTACAGAGGGTGTTGTTCATTTAAAATGCCAATTTCTAGCTGAGATTTATTGTTAAAGGAAAATAAAGGCCTTCAATCATTTTTTTTTTCTTTTCCACAGAGAGAAGAAATCAGGTGGTAAATTACTGATAGGACAGATGCATTATATTACAAATACTTTTAAGGACTGTCAGACAGAATGACTTCATTGCATTATTGAGCCTGTGGGGAGAATAAGGTCATTTCAGGTGTTTGCTTATCATTTTACAGCTGCTCTGCTTTTATCCACTGTTTTTAAAATAATAATAATGTCACTGCACTCTGCATAGACGGATGGATATACAAGAATGTACTGTACATCGAATGAGCTATGAGACTAAACACAAGTCAATATCTTAGTACTGGAAAGAAATTAATCTGAGACATTCTGTTTTTATTTGAAATGTTACTATACCAGACCAGCTGGTGGACCTTTTTTGAAAACTAATTTGTGCACACTTTCAATGTCACTAAGCAGAATGGTTACATAATGATGACAGGTCTAAAATGGAATCTATTCTTTAAGTCAAAAGATGAAACACATGTGCATACATCATAAACTAACACAACTTTCATATATCCGGTTAATTGAATTTAAGGTCACAGGTGGCTTTAGCCAATTTGGGCGGCATTGAGCTCAAGGCAGGAACCAACCTGAGAAATGTTGCAAGTCCATCATAGAACCACCAATTCATACTGATATTGCTAATTAATGATATTACAAATATATATATACACACACACATAAACATATATACATAATATATAAACATATATATATAAAATAAAGTCTGTAGTTTTAATAATTAATACTTGAAAATGCTGTTGTCATTCTATTATCTACTAAGTGCACATAACTACCCACAGAGAGTCATACAAGTCTGAGTGATCATTTAACCCAACCTGTAACTCTTTTAAGATGTGGGAAGCAAACCAGAGGACCCAAAAAAAAAAAACCAATGGAGACATGGGGAGAAACTCCCCACAGGCACTGACCCAGGCAAGAATTCAGATTTGACGCAGCAACAGCTACACTACAATACCATGAATGACAAAACCCATTACTCTAAAGTTGGAAAAAGTCTACGTTATACTTGGCTGTTGGTTGTTGTTCTTTAATACTGCATTCCCTTCATCAAGATTGATCCGCCTGTGTCACAATGATTGAACAAAGGAAACAAAACAACAAATACACAGTATGGCTAAAAACAGACTTCTTTTTCCTGCAGATGAACATGCAGCTTACAAAGAATGGTGTGCTCTATCACCACCACCCGGGAGACATTATGATCTACTTAGGGATGGCTCATTGTTCTCAGTCATTTTTTTTAACATTTTATTTTTTGATGAAAGGTTCTAACTTAGGATCATCCATACTTTTGTGGTAATAGTATATGATGAAAACATCAACACAGTTTTTGCAATGTTTGATTTATATTGCTTTTTAGGATTGATGGCTCTAGTCTAAATTTAATAAAAATTTCATAACAAATAAAGGAATGCTTTAGAATTTGCAACTACGTCACATATTCTTTGGGATCATTCTGTCACACAGTAATGTAATAAAATCACACTTCTAGCACACTATTTTTAGTATAGAGATATTTTTGATTGGCATCTTCCTATTATCCATTAATTCAATGCAATACTGGCTTACTATTTTTAAAATATAAATTTGAGGAAATATAGTTTTAGTGTTGACAGTTCATCTGGCACTGCACATTATTTGCTTGTTGTTTCTTCACTATAAGTGACAGGAAGATGGGACAAGATTGTCAAATAATCTGCCTCTGGCATGCTGATACATTTGGCTTTCTGACAGACTGCAGGAAGAAGAGATTAGGACATGCCAGGCAGCAATGGAAAGGAAATGTCTTTTAACCACATCCATAAATGAAATGTTTAAAAATGAGCTTATTAACCCTTTGTGAATTTTCATTGTAATCCTGTTAAGTGAAAATAAAACTGTGTGCAAAATTGCATATGGCTCACCAAACAGGATTATTCCTGATTCTTCAGTTTACCTCACACACTCCCAGATGTCGGTGAAACTAAAATTACATCTTTACATTTTGTGTGGAGGTGTGCCTGAGTGGGCCCTGTGATGGACTGGCGCCCTGCCTTTCATCCCCCAAGACTCTGAACTGGATTAGTGTTCGGAAATAGTATGGTATGTTATATTTAAGGCTATTGAGGCTATACCGTAAAATGAAAAACAGCAATCGGGCCCAAAATGCTGAATTAGTGTCTAAAATTGGTATAGATGTGCAGATGAAAATCCAGAGTTTAAATCTGCACCCGATTTTGCTTGTATAATGTAATGTATGATGTATTAAATCTAAACACACAGCGTAACTTGCAACACCTCCCGTCTTTGTGAAGGAGCTTTATCTGACATAGGGTGTACAAATCATTCTGTATGACTTGGCACCCCAAATGTCATATGCCGTGAGTGACCTCAAATTAAGAATATCATGCATTTTGACTATCATGCTGCAGAATCGATTCTCCACTTCTTTGAATTCTGCGCTTGGAGGGTGTGGCAGTTTGAAAGCCACCACTGCAGCAGTGGGGTATTTGGTTTAAATTCATAACCTTGCGTTTTTGATCATCTGACGTACTGAACAAATGAGTTGCATTCGCCTATTGTGATAATGAAAGCATTTGTTCACAATTCACGTTAACGTTTTCCTCTATGCGACACTGTGAATAAGGCCAACGCCGTACCAATAAATAAATTCATAAAGCACCGAGGTGTGGTCTGATCATTCCAGTCAAGTGGACTCCGCATTGTAGGCAGCGAAGACCTGTAAAGACAGTAACATTTGTTGCAGTCACGCCCGGCCAGTGTTACAAGTTTTTTTTTTCATCTTCTTTTTTAAAATTCAAAATATATATGCTACTTTCATGCATTTTACAAATTTTGAAACTACACGAGATTATGCCAAAATCAAAAAATTGCACAGTGAATTCGCAGCAATAATCAACGCGCAATAATCCTTTTTTTTTCGATATTACCTTGGCTCCAATCTGATTGCCACATTGGCCAGCCTGAATGTGAACAATCTCTCTCATTCTTCCCCCTGTTGTGTGACTGAGTCCTGCAAGAACGCGGAGAGTGGGGTGCGGCGCTCTGATCCAAGCAGGCAGGAGAAGGCTGTCCAGCTGCCGACTCGGGGTTTTTATATTGCTCCTTATGCAGCACTGCCTCACAAAAGAGAGATGCTAATTTTCAACCAGCCGCTGACGTCATTTCCCCAGGAGAGAGACTGGGCGCTGCCCAATGAGAAATGACAGAGAACAAAAAAAAAAGAACGAAACGCCGCAGCATCCCTGCGGCTGAGCGCCGCGTCGGACCAGCCAGAGAGCAGCATCAGCACCGAAACACCGACAAGATGCGGACATCAAATGATAACATCGCAATTGCAAACATGTCGTGCTCTAAGACGAAGCAACATATAGGCTTTTTATTACTGTAAAGCCTGCTAACTCCGAGCCGTTAAAGTCAGCCGATCAATTCTAAATTTACGCTGGAATGGCGTTGAGGATCCAGACGGGTGTGTTGCAGCACTAGTGGATCGCAAACTCATTTAATTTACTTTTTCTGGTCACAATGCTCCGTCTACACCCCTGCGCATCATCATACCATCGGTAGTGTCTTTTATATTGCTAACGCAGTAAGCGTCTGTACTCTTTATTATTAAACACATGGTATTATCTAACAATAAATAAGTACATAAATAAATCAATACAGTATTGCGTACCATACTATTCTAAAAAATGATAAATAGGAAGGAGGGGAGTGACGTGTTTAGGGGAGGCTGATTCAGCAGAAATCAGTTGACACCTGATCCGGCATCTACAGACTACATTTTCACAAATTATTTGTCATTAGATGGTGAATGTTTTCCACTTATCACAGAAATCTTATTTTGTGTCTTTGAAATAAAAGAGTTGTCATCTCAAGTCGATTTGAGAGTCCTCATGTGGGGTTTTGAGCTACAGAGCACTGTCATGTCTCTGGTGGATAGAACAAAAGAGGTTGTTAGTGTTCTTAGTTTGGGTTGGGGAGGGGTGAGAGTGTCTTTAAGTCAGACGATCATCACATCATATTGCATTGTAACCCAAGTTAAGGAATCAACTTACCTCATTTTCTTGTAATTTATTGCAGTTATGGTCCTTCTCTAGTTTAGTGAGACCCCCTTTAACATATGGGCCAGAGGTGGTTGCCTGATAAACTCCACATTTCCATTTCTTTATTCTTCCACTTTCTATTCCCATATAACAGACAATATGATTGTTCATTTTTGATTCTTCATCAAGAGATGTAAGAAAGAAAAAATTGTTCATATGATAAAAGTACATTCATTCGTAGTGTTAGTCAAGAAAAAATACTCTGCACAATAAAAACATTTTAAATTAACATTTGTAAAACTGAGTGGTGCTTTGCTCCTTGCAGGACATGTCAGTCCCACCTTCATTTTCCAATATTCCCTAACTCCTAGAACGATTGAGTTGTTTTTTAGGGGTGTTATATGTGTGCATCAGTTTGTATCAGAGAGTGAGTCAGACTCTAATTCAATTGCTCTACCTCAATCCTCAAGCTTGATCACTCACACCCAGTCATGTCACCCCTTACCCCCCACCCCCGACCTGCCAGATGCATCAACAGCAATCATTCGGCTGCTTTCTGAATCCCATGTTAATGGTGATTATCCTTGTATTTAAACATGCTGCTTTCAAACAGCCAACACTCAATTGTGAGGCAGCCCCATAGTTTCTAAATTTATTAGACATTGCTGATTTCTTCACTTTTGGAAAAAAAAATTTTGTGAATTTCCAGACCACATTTTTGACATGCCTTCTTGCATGTATTTTTTGTCAGTTTATGCTCTAAAACATTGAAATTTTGGGAGTCTTTTGGTTCATGTATGTGCCCGATTGAATTATTGACTCTTGTATCCTCCTGCCTCCCATTTCATTTATTCAAATCTGCATTTAAGCTAATGCCAGTGTGTTTATACATCCTGACACCTCATTCCCAATTAATACGTTTATCATGCAGTACTTGCCACACTAGGGGGTCTCACTGGGGGATGGAGGAACATTTGCACTTATCTGTTCAACAGTGTCACCCTTTGATTTACTATGCTTGAGTAAAGCCCGAACACTGCTCAGAAGTTTACCATCCTTTTTAATTATCCTGAACAAGACTGTATAAAAAACATTAGATGTTAACTACTAGAACAAAGCAAGTGCCATTTTCAACAAATGACAATAGTGTTTCTTTTAAAATAATAACAGTACCTGAAAGCCAGGAACAGAAAATGCTTTTCTAGCGAATAAAGCAGTATGTTTGCTCATAAATATAGAACAGGAGACCTGCAGCAAAACTAATAAATCTAACCATTTCAAAGTGAAGGAATGAAGATTACATGATGAACATGCAGTCAAGCTATGAAATTTCCAAGTTAGTGAGAGCACAGAATGCTTAAACTAATGCCGTCAAGTCAAGTGATTTAGTGAGGTCATAGCATTTCTATACTGAAAAAACTGATTTTCTGTATTATCAATACACAGTTAGGAGAGCTGCAGTCCTTTTCACACTATCTGTGAAATTCCAGACATGTTTATGTTTCTTGGCCTTACATGCAGGCTTTTACCATTAAGTATTAGCAAATAATTACCACACTTAAAATCTGAATCACAAATGCAATGTAAAGTATAATGGAACTATGTTGAAACATCACATAGTTGCCTTTACTTGGTGTTATTTGATCATACCCGGAAGAGTACATTGTCAGGTATGAGTGACAGGCAATGTTTAAAGAAAAGTTGGAGGGCCAACCCAGTCACCCTGTTTAATAACAAAACAACAACAAAAAAAGCTTTTGGCAGTAAAATCAACAGAAGCTCAATGGCACAGGCACAGAAAATAAAGCATGCGATTTGTAGGCTCTGATGGCTCTCTGCTAAGGGTCTGCCTATGGAGTTCTGTCCTGAAATAAGCTCGAGTAAAGAGTGAGATGCTTCCTTCCAGAAATGGCTGCCTTTATATGTTTCAGACCGGAAGGGATGTAATGTTCAGGAGCGATGAGGGTGGGATTACTCGCTCTTCTAAGAGCTGCAGAGAGAAAGAGACAAGACTGTTAGCAACAGCACCCCCTTGCATCCCGGAGTGGTATTGCACATCTGATCAGAGCCGATAAGGTGATCCATAGATGTGCACCATATAACTTGTTCATTTTTCTTTGATTCACTGTAGAATACTGCAGAGGTAAGAGTCACGTGCTATTGCAGTTAGCAGTAGAACTCATGCAATTCCCATTGCACATCTGTGTCCTTCATCTTTTACCTTAATTAAATTTACTTTTAAATCCACTTTGCTTTGCTAGTCTACTGTGTTTCAGTACACTGAGCCAAATCCAATCAGAGACTGAAATCATGAACTTAGAATGGCACATCACTCATGCAGACATTTTGTGCTATTTATAACTGGTGTAAAGAACACACAAAGGATTGAAAAGGAAGTCCCAAGAGGGAGAGACTGGTATACTACAGGGTCAGAACGGGCAGTCAAAAAGGGCAGAAGAGATAAGAAAATTAAAGCTAAAGGTTAAACGAACTGAGGGTCGATACCAAATCGACAAATAAATATATGCATAAGCCACAACAAGTTTAAAAAATGAAAGTCAACAATTCATATCTAAGAGTTTGTTACTGGAAAATCAAACAAAGTGCTAACGAAAGGTTTTTGAGAGCATGCATAAATTTAGACAAAGAAGGATTCATGGCGCTAGTTTAAAAGTCATTGTGATGATGACATCACATGGCATGACTTCTGGAAATGCAGAATAATGAGCAAAAATATATATATATTATGAGGGGCCGTTCAGGAAAAAAAGATTGGTTCGTAAATATATAAATTGGTTCAGATATATATATTGGTTCAGATTCATTGGTTTGATTATATATATTGGTTTTAATAAATCCATTCAGATATAAATATCGGTCCAGATATATACATTGCTTGGGATACATTGGTTTAGATATATACATTGGTTTGAATACATCCATTCAGATATATACATTGGTTCAGGTACACTGGTTGAAATATATACAGTATAAATTGGTTTGCATAGATCCGTTCTGATACATATATATATACATTGGTTTGGATATATACATTGGTTTGAATAAATCGGTTTAGATATATACATCTGTTCAGATACATCCGTTCAGATATATATATATTGGTTGAGATAGATCCGTTTGGATATATAGGTTGGTTCAGATATATACATTGGTTTAAATAGATCGGTTGGAATTTATGGGCAGGCACAGCGCACGGTCACCTAAGTTTAGCATCTCCCCTTCGCTTCATCATTGCTTCAATATTGTCATTATTGCATGTATTTTATACAAGTAGCATATGCCTGTCTGCCACGTTTTGTTTTGTACGCCGTCTTGGTTGGGGGTCCTCGATTTCAAAGCACTTTTTTTCCTTTCATTATTTAAAACACTCGCATAGATACCCGCCTCCTCGCTCCAATCCGTTCCGCCCCGGCTCATTGTACCTGCCTCACTCGCTCTCTCTTGTCTGTTCCATGACAGATTCTTCTCAAAAGCCGAATTAACGGAAAGCATTGATCTCAACCGCAGTATGCCCCATTTTTTTCTCCTCATGATATGCTGATTTATCATTGACCGAAAGCCGCCCGGTGATTTCTGTTATTCCGTTTTGGAAGCATTTCATTAAAGGGCAATCTGCTTTAGCAAGGAACCTAGTTCTATTTGCTGAAAGGATGTTATGGAGGAAAACACTGGAGTTGCGCTGTTTCTTTTAAATGTGATCATGGATCAGAATGACCAGAATATTCCTGCTTCACAAATAACTGATGTCTAACTGTTTTTATAATAAAACTGACAAAACCACACACACGCACGTACACACACATAACACACACACTCAAACTCACAAATCGTGGGTTGCACACAATACTGATTAAGTGTATCTGTCAGGGGCGATCATTTTTTTCACCCCATATAACGTTAGTTCATCAAAGATAGAAAGCAGCGCGGTGATTTCTATTATTCCTTATTGGCAGCATTTCATTTAATATAATGATATAAAAATCATATAAAATGGTATAGAATCTGCGTCGTAGTCTTATTTTGTGTCATATTTCTTCAAAGAAGTCTTCACGGCACACCTGTGAACCATTGAAAATCGCTGATCTTAATCAATCAATAAATATTTTAAAAAGTTCCCCCTAAAATATCTGTGCCTCGTAGAATTCAGTGTCCCTTCTCTTAGGTGCACTGAGATGTGATTGCTGCGGAATTCCTCTTGTTCGCGTGCCTTTGCACACCGCTTGTCTTTTGTTTTATCGCATGCTCCGTGCAAAATGCTGTCATATCTGTTAGTAAGCATGCATGCACAGCGATGTCCTGATGTCTGCGTTGTAAGGCTGCAGGTATATTAAACGCTATTGACGTTTTACCGGGGTGCTCTGTGATTGAGGGCGGACAGTAAACTTTGTTAAAATGATATCGAAAAATACCAGTCGTCAGTTGTATTTTCAGTCGTTTTTGGCGTGTTTACTGTTCTTTTACCAAAAAATTCTTCAACAGGGCTCATCAACAAAGAAACATGGATACTAAGATTTAATAAAATATCAGTAATAATAATACATTGCTCAACACCCAGTAACACTTTACAAAGACATTTAAAAGACAGCTCGTTAAAATAAATGTAGCAATCCATTGTCATGCTATAAGTGATAGCTTGCTCTTAAACATTTACACAAGTGGTTTTTCCTGGGGATAAAAAAGGGAAAAAAAATCCAGGCTTTGGATGTTGAACTCAAATTTTACCTCCGCCACGCGAGTCATTAAAACTATTGGAATGAAAATGCATGTCTCATCCACTAGTCGGGACGTTCGTTTCCATGGCTGCTGCAGAGCCATAAAATGTGTGCCCTCTGACTGCTTATTACAAAATGAACACCGGAGAGGTAAAATTATGTAAAATTAATTTTAAAAGGTCGTAGGTATAGTCTTCTATATAATCTTCTCCACTATGCGTCTGCATCCTATCCCCTACAGGGAACACTCATTTCCATGGCTGGAGCAGATCTATGGGCTTGTGTGCACCCTGTCTGCTACTTTCAAAATGAACCCTGGATAAGTAATATTATCTGAAATCAATGGTAAAAGATTGATGAAAGTCTTCTACATCACTTTCAAGTCTACCGTGTCCCATTGTCCTCACCACTCAAAGGGACCCTCACTTCTACAGCTGAGCTTTTGCCTAAGAGTTGTGAGCCCCAACTGTTGCTTCCAAAATGAACATTAGGCAGCTAAAATTGCTATTGGATTGGCTGATTTTTTCATTATATATTAATATTAATTTATTCATTCAGCCTCTTTTAAATAAAAAAGAAGCACATTTTCCCTTAGAGGACAAATAAAGTTCTATCTATCTATCTATCTATCTATCTGAAATATATGAGACTTTGAAACATTAATATTATTTGTCAAATGAAGTACCAAATATCCACTGATACACATTTGTATGACAAGTCAATTAAAGAGTCCGACAAACAGCAAGTGAGATATTAAAACATTTTATTGAATCTGTTCTGACAATTATAGTCTTTTAATTAAAATAATGATTATAATTATCAGAAAACGTAGCCATTTTAATGTCAGCATACAACTAGGCCAGTAACATCTTTGTGAAATAATATCAGCAGTTTTATAAATTCCAGAATGTACACCGATAGCACTGGCATGAACTTCCTAAACTCAAAAAATAACTTTGAGATCAATGCTTTCTGGTAACTTGGCTTTTGAGAAGAATCTGTCATGGGAGGGACAAGAGAGAGCGAGTGAGGCGGGTACAATGAGCCGGCGTGGGACGGAGCAGGGTGAGGAGGCGGGTATCTGTGCGAGTGTTTTAAATAATAAAAGGAAAAAAAGTGCTTTGAAATCAAGGACCCCCAACCAAGACGGCGTACGAAACAAAACGTGGCAGACAGGCATATGCTACTTGCATAAAATACATGCAATAATGACAACAATATTGAAGCAATGATTAAGTGAAGGGGAGATGCTAAACTTAGGTGGCCGCCCGCTTTGCCTGCCAGTAAATTCCAACTGATCTATTCAAACCAATGTATATATCTGAACCAACCTATATATCCAAACGGATCTACAGTATCTCAACCAATATATATATCTGAACGGATGTATCTGAACCAATGTATATATCTAAACTGATCTATTTAAACCAATATATATATCCTAACCAATGTATATCAACCAATATATATATCTCAACCAATGTACAGTATATATCTGAACGGATGTATTCAAACCAATGTATATATCCAAACCAATGTATCTCAACCAATGTATATATCTGAACAGATATATTCAAACTAATGTATATATCTAAACCAATGTATACCAACCAATGTCTATATCTGGACCGATATATACTGTATATCTGAACGGATGTATTAAAACCAATGTATATATTCAAACCAATGTATCTCAACCAATGTATATATCTGAACCAATTTATATATTTATGAACCAATCTTTTTTTCCCGAACGGTCCCTCATAATATATATATTTATATATGTAAAGAAAATAAATTTGAACTGTACACAGTTACAAATCATAGTAAACAATTACCAAGTCTTAGAGAAAAGCTGACAACAGCCATAAAAGTTAATGTTAAGGTAAATAACAGAAACTTCATTTAATACTAAAATGTAGTAAGTAACACGAGGACACCGCTGACACTGCCATTTGTACAATAACTTTAGATCAAATAGTCTTCTGCTACAGAATTTAATTCTTACATTTGCTCTCAGAATGGTAAATAATAGTCATTATTTTCTCTGACTTTAATATCATTATTTCCATGATGTTACAGTACTGGTCACATAGAAATAAACACTCTGGTGACAGTAGCAGAGAGGAAGACACTATGTAAGCTGCAATCTATTATGGACAACAAAAATTACCCTTTATACACCACCATAATTAAGCAGAGGAGTTTGTTTAGGAGTTTGGTAGGCTGCTATCACAGAGCTACAATACAAACTGATACAAAAGATCTTTTCTCCCTAGAGCCATTAGTCTGTTCAACTCTTTACAATAACGGTGGGTACGGTTGAGCTCTGAACCTGAAACTCTTTCTCTGCTCATAAGCTATATTAGATGTATTAGCAATGAACTACATACATTTGATATCTCACTACTTGGTCATTAACCTGTCATTGTATAACCTTTTTTGTTCATTATTACCCTATCAGCATAAGCCATGTCACTTTATTTTATTTTACTTAAGTCACTTTAGTATCTGTCAATTTGACTTTGATATTATGTGCCACCTGTCACTTTGGTATTAGTATTATTTGCACAATTCTCACTTCACTAGCATCATTGCATGTACTATCTAGTATACTGTGATTGTATTATTTGTACAGTATTTGTTATTTGTGGAGTAAGTGTACTTAAATGTTTGTATTTAACTTGGTATAATTAATTCTTGGGTAGTGGTACTTGAATTTCCCTCGGGATCAATAAATTATCTATCTATCTATCTATCTTGTATAGTGCCTTCATTATCTATCTATCTATCTATCTATCTATGTCATCGCTCTTGTGACTTCACGCAATGACATGCTTAAATAAAGCAGTGATTGTGTGTCCAGGTTATTTCTCAGTGGATGCAGTTAACAGTCTCGTTATTAGTGGTAGGTAGCTTCAGAACACGTAGGTCCTAGTGTCAGCTTTTATCTTCTGGTTTTGAACTCTTTACTCCTCAACTTTCAAACTTTGTTTTGCCCCATCTTCTTTGGTTGCTAGGTGTCATTTACCTCCATGATATTTTTTGACCCTCACCTGCCATTTTTGACTGCAATTCTTGTCTTCATGTCCCTTTCTGGTGCTTTTGTTCACAATAATCCTCGAAATCCTTGCATCTCATAACATCATCACAGACAGCTGTTGAGTGTGATGGTCATTCTTTTAAAGGTTTCAGAGGTGGAATTGATGGTGGAGTCACAGATTATCTTCTTCTGCATTGTCAGCTGCAAAGGAAGCAGGCATGTGCACCATCTAATCTCTTCTAAAACCGTTCCCTACAGTATACTTGGCAAAGTCTTCGTAGGCTCATGTGGATAATCCCTTTCATCGACACCATACATTGACAGAAATACATTTAACATTAGTTCCATACTGTGCAGTTTTACTTTGTGTAAAGCTATCGGAAGCTACAGAATCCCAGTTAATACTCTGTTGAATAATATGATTGTGCACAAGCACACTGACACAGGTGACACCTAAACAGTGGTGCTGAAAGAATGATATGGCTTCTATCCTGGTCTAGAGACATCTGTGCTGTTGGAACGTTAAGCTCTTTTCCTGGCTCCCTCTATTGACCATGGGGTTTTCTGCATTTTCTCCAGTTTCCTGCAATACTTTTCCTGCCCCTCATGGACCCCGTGAATTTCAGAGGTGACTGTGTGCAGAGAGTGCAGAACTATACATACTTGAGAGCGCAGCTGGATGATAAATTGGAATGGACTGCCAATACTGATGCTCTGTACAAGAGAGGACAGAGCCAACTATACTTCCTTAGAAGACTGGAGGTGGACAGTTTGACATCCGTGGCAGAGTGACGGGCGCTGAGCAGGCTCCTGTCAATAATGGAGAATCCACTGCATCCACTGAACAGGATCATCTCCAGACAGAGGTGCAGCTTCAGTGACAGACTGCTGTCACTGTCCTGCTCCACTGACAGACTGAGGAGATCGTTCCTCCCCCACACTATGCGACTCTTCAATTCCACCCGGGGGAGTAAACGTTAACATTATACAAGATTATAGTCTGTTACACCTGCCTCGCACAGTCCACCTTGCATTTTTTAACTTGCACTGCTTTTTTTATTGCTCTTTAATTTAATATTGTTTTTATCAGTATGCTGCTGCTGGAGTATGTGAATTTCCCCTTGGGGATTAATAAAGTATCTATCTATCTCTATCTATCTATCTAACATGATGTCTACTTTACAGTTGTATTCTCTGAATCAGAAGGATAACATGCAATGAGGTAAGCATCCATCCATCCATTATCCAACCCTCTATATCCTAACTACAGGGTCATGGGGGTCTGCTGGAGCAAATCCCAGCCAACACAGGGTGCAAGGCAGGAAACAAACCCTGGGCAGGGCGCCAGCCCACCGCAGATGAGGTAAGCATAGTAAATAAAATCAGTGTTGATGCTTTATGATTCATTTTAAATTGTATACAGTATATCTGAATGGGTTTTGTTCCTGACAAACCAATTTCACCCAAAAGAGGTGAATGTTACATTGAATGATGACACTGAATTGATCAAATACGAGCAAGCGGGGGTGTTTGGTTTTCCAGTTTGCACCCAGTGCTGTCTGCAATGCTGCAATAGTATAAGCGGAGTCCAAAAATAAGTAAATGGATGACAGGCTGAATGGATATTTTAAACTATAAAAGCTATGACAAGAAATTGATCTAATATGAGGGAGTAAGGGACTTAGGGGTTCCTGCTTTGCACTTTGCAATCCTACAGTAGTATAAGCGGATTCCAAAAAATATGTAAATGGACGGCAGGCTGAATGGATATTTGAATTTGTTTCAGACTGCCTTCTATATCAACCCCCTATTAGAATATGCAGTTGATCAATTTATGTGTAAAGACTTGCTTCCATCCCCAGAAAACAGTTATATCTTTGTAGTTTTTAAGCTATTATATCATTGATTTTTACAATTGTTTTATGCTTACAATTCCAGAGACACCAGCACCCAGAAGGATAAAGTGATTAGGACCACACCCTAATGGCATTGTCCCAGAAGCAGCAGCATGGCTGACACATCCATCTTAGAAGGGGGAGGGTGGGAACAATAACTAAAAGAAGTGACTCGCACCTCCACAGCCTGATCACTGTATTGGTTTATACTGCCACTGCCTCACAGAGCTGTTTTTGGCTATTTGAATGTGAACCAGTTCTGTTTGTCTGACAGCATTATACAGCAATCTTTGTTGTCAGTTATAGGATGATGAAAGGCAGCATTACACGCAGGCTTCTGCCAGTAAAATCTAATCAGCTAACTCCTCGGGGGGCCCTCCAGTCCTTCAGACGTGAAGAATGGTACAGCTGAAGCAAGTTTCTATTGTCTAGCTTTTGTCTTCCAATATTCCATATCAAGAATAAACCAAGATATGAAAGATGAAAATACTCAAGATTTTTTTTTCTTATTAAAAATCATCCATACGCTTAAATGATATGATTGTCACCAAGGTGGAAAGTGCATCGTTTGGCAGTAATTAAGGAAAAACTGCCATAGAAACAATGAGCACTTCGTGAGAAAGAAACATTACATGTGCACAGCATGAGTTAAAGTACAAAGCAGTAGGAGGATTGTTTGTACAATGCACTTCAACATTAAATGGCTAAGTTAAAATCATAAGTCTTATTGAATGCCTGCATCTAAAACAACGTTGTAGTGCTTTAGAAGTATAGTGTTAGGCAAATATAGTATCACTATAAAGAAGAATTTAAAGCAAATCACACAACCAGAGCAGTTAACTGGACGCACAGCATTTTTATTTTTATAATTATCATTGCTGTTAAAACAGGCAGGAGTGGTTGCTGCTGGGTTTAAATTCTGTGACTGGGTCAATTTTGTAAAGGCTCCCCATTCGTGTTGGATCTACATTTTTGTGGCCCTATATCTTAACCTGTTATTGGGTCCCCTTCACAACAAACATTGAAGTCTGGGTAACCACTGTTATGTTCTTCAATGCGGTTGTTTCATGACAATTTAACCACTACATCTCAGATTTAGAGAAAAAATGCTGTACTGGATTATCTCACATGTTATCTCACAAGTTATGGTGGGATGCAAATTAAAGTCACTTCTGAGGCTCCTGTGGGATTTGGGACCTTGTAGCTTAAGCTTCAATGGTTTCATAGTAAACTCGTCCCTGCTTCCCATATCTGCATAGGGTCATCTCCCACATCTCAAAGACATTCACTCCAAACTAGCCCAGTGTGAGTGGAGGCACTAGTGGGATCTGTGACGGACTGGTGCCATCTCCAGGGTTGTCTGCTTCCCAGACATGCTGCTAGGATGGGTCCTGGAGGTTCGAGAATGTGTCAGTTATAATAATTACTGTCAGATGTACAGAGTGCAATAAAATTGTTCCTTGTATGTCTGACCAACATGCAACAAGTCACCATTCTCCAATAAACAAGACAGTATTGAAAAACATACAGTAACTTCATTTTAATTAATAGAAAACACAAATCAGCCTACCTGACGTACTTCATTTTACAATTTCTAGGCTCTCGTTACCTACAGTCTTGTAGATAAAAGCGATAAGCTCCTCAGGATGAAGAGCTTGCATAGAGAATGAGGGGGAAATATTTATAATTACAACCTGTTCCATTACGTCACATAATATACAGGAGCGTCTAGTTTTGAAGTATACTCAGAGACATTTAGTTTGTATTTTTTCTTTCCCACGTGAATAAAAGACTTTAAGTGAACCACTTGCAATAAGTCTAAATAGCTACCTTTGAATTTTAATAAATACATTATAGAAGGCTTTCTTACAAATATTAACATGTAGTACAAGAGACATAACCACAAATGGCAGAATGACCATTCCCTGGGGTACGCACTCAGCAAATCATGGACACATTCTTAAAGTCGACTGCAGCAGACTAAATTAAAGAACTCACAAAGATAGATAGATAGATAGATAGATAGATAGATAGATAGATAGATAGATAGATAGATAGATAGATAGATAGATAGA
>JANRMT010062806.1:38609364-38630771 GCA_026402145.1 Polypterus bichir lapradei | reverse complement strand
TCTTTCTTTCTTTCTTTCTTTCTTTCTTTCTTTCTTTCTTTCTTTCTCCTCCTCACCTCCCAGCAAGCATTGTCCCCTTCCACCCAACTCTGGCTCCTCGAGTAGTAGCTGCTGGCTCCTTTTATAAGGCACCCGGAAGTGCTCCAGGTGCTTGATGACCTAGTTTCCGACAGTACTTCCAGGTGTAGCAGAAGAACTATCCAACATGGCTGCACCAAACTCCAACTCCCATGAAGCCCTGTGGGAATCAGCTGCACTGCTGCAACCCAGGCTGCCGTCTGGCATCCCAGGGGAGGTAACGCTCTGGCCACGCTTGTTCCTCCGGTCCTTTCAGTGTGGAGGCATCCCGGCTGGGCAAGGACCCTGGCCACATGCTACACACCAAAGTGGAAATGAGACACTTTTTATTTTTGATTTTTGTAGTAACTAGGGGGCTCCGCACCCTGCTCACTTCACTCAACACACCAATATACATTTTACAGAGATTCTTTTTTTCTTGGTAATTGTTACATATGCATTATGTTCACTTTCACTTTAAAACTTCAGTAAAAGCAATATTTGGAATTAACTTTTCTTTGGTCTTACATCATGATAATGCAATGTATAACTGGCCATGAGAGAATATCATTTCTTTCTCTCTTATAAATAAACCGACTTTTTCAAATGTTTGTCCTTGTGATTTGTTAATTGTCATTGCAAAAGCTATTCTCACAGGAAACTGTAAATGTTTTAATACAAATGGCATATCAAGATCTCCTTTTGTGTCTAATGTAATTTGTAGAATATGTACTACATTACCTTTCTTGTCGAGTTTTTCTAATCCACTTGTTCCTGGCTGATTATTACTTTCCTTATTTTCTGAATTTGCACATAGATTCTTATTGTTCTTTTTTGCCTTCTTTTTTGCATTTTTTCCTCTCCAATGCTTTTGTGTCTCTTTTGCCCCATAGCTCTTTCTTCTTTGCTTAGTCATTTATGAAGTTGTAATTATTCTTTTACTCTTTGTCTTTTATTTCTGACCCCGTTTGCTCTCTCTTTTTCGCTTATTCGTTTTTGTAGTTCTACTTTGTCTTTTTCTGTCTTTTATTTCTGACCCGGACTCCTTTCGTCTTTGCTTAGTCATTTATGAAGTTCAACTTTCTCTTTTAATATTTGTCTTTTATTTGTGATCCTGTTTGAACCTACTCATTTTTCAAATTTACTTGGTCCGGACTGATTATCACTTTCCTTATTTTCTGAATTTGCACATAGATTATTAATTTTCTTTATTGCCTTTTTTTGTGCATTTTTTTCTCCATCGCTTTTTGGTGTCTTTTTGAGCTCATATCTTTCTTCTTTGCTAAGTCTTTGCTTACATTCTTTTTCTTCAGAATTTGCATTCTTTTCTCTCCATCGCTTTGGTGTTTCTTTTCATCTTGCCGCTCTTTCTGCTTCATTTAGTCATGGAAGTTAGTCTTTAACTTATCATTTTTTTTTAAAGCTGCTCTTTATTCTATGCTTATTCGTGTCACGGGATGTAAAAGTGTCTCTCTGAAGTGTCTCTCTGTCTCACTTCAAATTTCTCTCTGTCTCTCTTCAATGTCTCTCTGTCTCTTCAAATCTGTCTGACATGGGTGTCAGTATGACGTGACTTGACAGTGTCGCGTGTGTCGCGTAATGTGAAAGTGTCTCTCTGAAGTGCCTCTCTTTGAAGTGTCTCTCTGTCTCTCTTCAAAAGATCACGTCTCATCGCCTAAAAGTCTTGTCTAATCCCAAGTTTTTCTTTTTTTATAATAGAGAGATATGATAAATGTACCCCTCTGTAGTTTTCATCTCCTCCTCCGTCCCACTCCCTGGTAGCTGATCAGTAACTCGATAGGACACTTTATTGTTACATTTTTTTTAAATAAGGTGATACAGTAGTATTTTTTTTTACTGGAGCTTTACTTTAAACTTTAATTTTAAACACATTCCACACTCTTCATTCTTGTCTCACTCTTCTAAACAATCAAGTCACGAAAACAACAGAAGATTCCATCAAGAAACATGACTGTAATAATTTAATCATTTTGACACATAAAAGAAGTTAAATGACTGTAATCATTATACACACGAAATAGCACTTCTAAAACAATTCTGCTATAACTGTTATACTGTGTACTGTGTATCATATTATTAATAACAATAATAATAATTAAAAATGATGAGCTATTAACATTAAAGGGGACTCCAGTCATGAGGAAGATAATTTCATAGAAACAATTATCTGATCACATGCACATACAAATATAAAGATATATTATTGTAGTATCCCGGGCCTATTTGAAGCCTGGGGGGAGAGAGACTGTTAGGTCAATGGAGGGAGGACGGAGAATGGTGTGGAGGACTAACATATGTAGGTATATGATTGATGGTAAAGGGAGGAAAAGGGGTGGCACCCTGAAAGGAGGGGCAGGGAACAGAGGCAGGATTTTTTTTCAGGATGGTTTGAGAGAGAGGGCTGGAGGACGTGAAGGGAGTGATGCAGCAGAAATCAGCGGTTTTGTTTTTTATGGTTGATTAACAGCATCTCTCAGGGTCATAACAATGAGAGATTTATAGATAGTTGTAAATAGTTCAAGTCCAAAGTAATTTATTTTCCATTTACAATCATGTAATTTTTATTTGATTGCTCCAGTAAACTGTTCTGCCATCCCTTTTTTGTCCTTCTGTGTTTGTTCCTTTTTCAAACCTGACACGTTGAGGTCGCCCCATTATGAAACAATCAGGTCAGGTCTTGTTGGGGACCATGCACTGGAACAGCATGTTGCTGCACCCACCACATGACAAATCAGCTCAGGATACTGGTTGGTAACCCCCAACCTGCAGAAATGACCATCTCTCTGCCGGAGCCAGATGTTACATAGGTGTCCCCTTGGCCTGGTCCAGCCACTCTGGTCCTCAACAATGAGGATCCTGTGATCCGGATCACCCTCGGGGAACCACGCCACATGGCTGTAGGGTTGTAACTGATTCTCTCTCACAATGCAGGTAATGTGCCTCAATCGGGACTCCATGAGCAACCACTCATTTGACACAAAGTTAAACCAACAGTACCCAAGGATTCTCCAAAGAGACACAGTACTGAAAGAGTTCAGTCTTGGTCTCAGGTCACTGGAAAGCGTCCATGTCTCGCAACCATATAGCAAGACAAGAAGTACCAGGACTATAAAGACTTGGATATCAGGAGCGCCACACATCCCTTTCCAGCGACCTCATGACCCCCCATACTCTCCAAATCTGTCTACTGACTTCATAGGAAGAGTCACCAGAGACACAAAAGCATCGTGAGCAAAGTCAACATCAGTGTATCGCCAACAGATGCCCCACAGCCGCTGGACCCCACGACCTTGCCCAACACCCAGTCAAAACAAGCATTGAACAGAGTAGGAGCAAGAACATGCCCCTGACAAACACCAGAATCAACTGGGAAAAACTCAGAGGTTCTGCCTACACTCTGCACAGCACTCACAGTACCACTGTACTGTGAAGTTTCAGGATGTCCCACACCGAGACCTTACTTTACAAAAATCGACAAAGGCTGCAAAGGAACTCTGCTGATATTCGTGTTTGCGCTGTATGAGAAACCTCAGTGCCAGGATGCGGTCGATGGTAGACTTCTTAGGCATAAAACCAAACTGCTCCGGTCGCTGGTAGGTGAGCAGGTAATCACAGATCCTATTGAGGACAACCCTAGCAAGGACCTTACAATGATGCAATGAAACAATGATATAAAAATAATGCAATTCAAATGCAATTCAAAAATATTTTTGCACCTATTCAAGCATATTTTAGAATTATATTTTTAGAATAACTTGTTCAATACTGTCTAGAATGGTTAGAAAATTGATTCCGGTTTGTTAAAATTTTATTCTTTTTCTTCATAGATATGAATTTAATTAATAGATAATACAGTTCATATTTGTTTATATTTCTTAATGAAGTAGATTAAAAAAATGATAAATGATGGAAAAAGAAGCATGAATTAAACAAAAATTTCAGATTGTGGAAGGCCTTCATAGTGAATAAAATAATCACTATCTCATTTTGAAAGTTATAACAGTAAAGAATCTGATTTTGTCAATCAACTACAGGGGTATGGGACGGAGGAGGAGGTGTAGAGGGGTAAATTTATTATTATACTACAAAAAAATAAAAATACAATGCACCCTGTTTCCACTTCAGTGTAAATAAATAAAAATGATGATGTAATAAAAGATAAATATTGTAACTAAATAGCACATTAATTACTTCAGAAATACAATTATGCGTAGTCTTCAGATTTTGTGAGACAGTTTCGCTGTGAAGCTTGCAGTACGGAGGTGAAAAGATCAAAATCACATGACTTAAACACAGTTGAAGTGAGAAATATTCTACCAATCGAAGTGGCTAGAAAGATGAAGAATTGTGGGAAGTTGAGGTGCAAAGCCCCGCCCATTGACCAGAGCTATTTGCATGTTGAGAACGTGAAAATAAAAATGCAAAGTGGATGATGGAAATTCAATAAGCAGCAGGTGGCACCAGTGCTTATTTGCATTTAACTTTTCATTTTACAGCTTCATTGCTGTTCAGGCTGAAAATCCATCCATCCATTATCCAACCTGCTATATCCTAACACAGGGTCACGGGGGTCTGCTGGAGCCAATCCCAGCCAACACAGGGCGCAAGGCAGGAACAAATTTTGGGCAGGATGCCTGCCCACTGCAGGGCACACACACCCACACACCAAGCACAATTTAGGATCGCCAATGCACCTAACCTGCATGTCTTTGGACTGTGGGAGGAAACCGGAGCAAACCCACGCAGACACGGGGAGAACATACAAACTCCACGCAGGGAGGACCCGGGAAGCGAACCCAGGTCTCCTAACTGCGAGGCAGCAGCGCTACCACTGCGCCACCGTGCCGCCCATCTTCTTTCATTTTATTTTTGTTTTTGCAGCACTCTTGCATATAGACTTTGAAAATGAAATTGCAAAAGAGAAATTGCATTTTCATTTTATATTTTTAATTTCTCATTTCCCTTTTTGCAGAATATACCACTCATAACACAATACTATGGTTTAATCCAAGTCAAGATCTTGCTTTTGTAACAGTCTCTTTCTCTAAACGCATTATCTGGAATCCCACACACAATCAGATCTTTTATCAGTTAGCCTGTCAGCCCTCTACATTCACATGTCTTGCTCCTGTCATGCAATTCCATTGCATATTGGTCTATTGTCTTAATGCTTTTCTGGAAGCATGTAAAAAACTTGTGCATCCCAAACGTCTCATTGCACATTGGATTGCAACACACTTCAAATTTTTCTATTATTTTGTTCAATTCCATATTGTCTCCATCCTCTTCAAACTGAAAATTGTTATACACCTCTAGCACTTCTTCACCAATTACATGTAGAAGAACAGACACATTCATTTTATCACTTTTCCTATGCACTTCAATCACAGCAAGATACAATTTGACTCTGTTTAAATCTTTTCCTATTTTCAGCTACATTTCCCATTAGCTGGAATTTTGATGGAGGCTGTATCCCCTCTATTTATGTGCTCTATACTGTTTTAGCGAGTACTCTGTGGGTTACTCATAGACTCAAGACTTGTTCAACAGCTGATTCTTTTCCTCACATTCCTCTTCCAATCCGCCACTTCTGCCACCATGTGGTGATATTATTAAGTTCGTAGTTGAGTTATTGCACATCATTAAAAGAGATTATAACATTTTAATTGACAGTGCTTGGAGGCATTACCTGTAATACAAGCTCTTTAGTCAAACACTACTGATCACTCTTACATCAGTGTCTGCACACCACACACCTAGACATTACTGATCATACTGTAAGTGTTTGTTAAAATACCTTATTTTGTGGATGGCCAGCTTCAAGTTCTGGTCCTCACCCCCAGGCTGCCAGGAGGAGCTCTCCCGACAGCGTGGACGAGCCCCAAATTCCAGTAGGGCCTCATGGACTATGTAGTGTTTATACACAGCCCTGCTGGATTCCTTGGGGGCCACCGGGAGTCACTGTAGGGGGACTCGTGGGCTCTTATGTGCCCTATAACCTGGGAATATGTCACGGTCACATGACAGGAAGAAACGACATGCTCCTGGGTTGAAGAAAAGGACTGTTTACTCTGACCCGGAAGGAATAAGGAACTGTGGACTGATTGGGCAGGAACACCTCCGGGTCAGGGTGTATAAAAGGACTATGGGAGCTCCCAGACAGTGAGCTGAGCTGGGAGGTAGAGGGGTGAAGTGTCTGGGCGAGGAGGAGTGATAATTGTGATTGTATTTAATAGTTTATTTGAGATATAATAGTGTGTAGTAGAGGGTGCTTGGTGCACGTAAAGACAATAAAAGAAGACTAATCATATCTTCACTTAGAGTCCAGCATGATACCTGAGGGTTCAAGAGGTGGATCAGGGCCTCACTGTTACACTTACTAATCAACTATCATTACAATGATCAGTGAGATTTTCTATGCTATAGTCTGCTGGACTGATAACATTACTTCAAGAAAGGCACACCAAATCAACAAGCTAATGAAAAGGGCAAACTCAGTTATAAGACACACTCTGGACCCCCTGGAGGTCGTAGCAAAGAAGAAAATTAAAACAAAAATGAGTTCTATTATGAAAAATGCTGCACATTCTCTCTCTGACACACTACCATTGAGGACTTTCAGCCAATGAATTATTCAGCAGAAGTGCATCAAGAAACACTACTGGGCTCCTTTATACCAACAGTAATACGTCTGCATAAAGGCCTCACTGTGAATGTGACAGCCAAGTCAGAAGTTTTCTTTCTCTTGAATTTTCTTCCTTTTTGGTCATTCTAAGGTGTGCATGTGTATTTATTTATTTAAACAGCTTCTGTAAAAAGCCAAATTTCCCCCTAAGGACAAATAAAAAAAAGTGATGATTGGCCTGTTGTATCTTTGATTTCAGGAAATTGTCCCTCATTCAGAAGCACTTTAAGTACTCCTGACTTCTGTAAAACATTTCCTATAATGGCATCAACATATTACTTATTGTTCATTTTTGACTTTAAAAAGGAGCCCAAATGTGTACACTGCTAGATTTGTATTTTTTTCTCTTATTTCATCAAAATGTTTATCTGTTTGAGGATTAAAGGTTGCTGGAATTTTTATTTCCTCCCAATGTTTTCAGTAATGGGAGCATAGAAAGAGAAGTAAGGAGTATATTAGATAAGTTGATTTTCTACTAATTAAAAAGAAGTTATGTATTTTAAAAAAATTCTTGTTTATTTTGGCACTAGAGGGTGGTAATGTGTTGCAATGTAGACTGGAAATTCAGGTAAGACTTTTACTGCACAATAACACTATAAATCCTTTAAAAAAAATAAGGTAAAAAATGCCATTTGAGTTAATTTTAAATAATATTCTCATCCTCTGATATTATTTCATTCTTCTAAATATTGATATAATAGGCTGTAGAAATGGTGTTTTTAAAGAACATTTTCAGAGAGATCCATGCCAAAAAGTGTCATCTTCTTTGTGCCTTGTTCAACCTGACAGTTCGCAACCACAGCTTTCCATTTTCTCTGATATTCTGCCTTTCTTTTTGCTTCTCCACATTCTTTCAGTGCTGACCATTGTTTTATATCATCACCCCGCATTCTTCTTTGTGTTCCTTTGTCTTTTGTTCTGTCTCTTCTTCCTTCTGTAACCAATTGACCCCTTCAACATATATCCCACAAATCTCATCTTTCTTCTCATCATTTCCTTTACCATTCTCTTCTCTATATCCATCCTCTTCATCACTTCTTCATTTGTCACATTCAATGTGTCCAGCTAATTTTCATTATTCTTCTGTAGGCACAAATCAGTTAATACACAGGAATTTTATGAGTTCTCTCACTCCATTTGAGTAGACAAACAGCATAAGATGAAAATACTGAATGTCAGAAGGAAAATAATAAAGTTAAAGTTTGCTGGATGAAAATGTAAGAGAGAAATAGGGAACTCTAAAGCAGTGTAAACAAAAAAAGATTGCACACAAAACAGAGAAGTGTTGGAGTACAGTTTTTCTTAAATTTAACTCTAGGATAAAGTCATTGTGAAACATGCACCCATATCTCATGTGGACCACATTTTCTTGGCTGGGATGCCATTTTTAAAGAGTAGGGGCCTTAAATACTTACCATTGTGCATCTATTAGTCACTTACTGCCTAGTATATAGCACAAGTGAAGCCTTTTTAAGATTTTGTTACATTGTGACTGATAGATATGCTACAGGTATCCCCTCCTTCTTGATGGATTAGTTTGGTACTTTTCAAGTCAAAGTTATTTCTTCACAGTTATGGTATATAATAGTTTGTCACATTAAACTGCATTCTAAAGTGAAGCATATTTTATCAATTTAGAAAAATAACAAGCCTGATTTTATGTTTTATAATGGTGATAATGGGTACTAGAGTCCCAATGTGAAGAAAAGCCTTTACTGAATGTGTCAATTTTTCAAGCCAATGTTATTAAGTATTAATCTGTAACTTAAGGCTACAAAATATTGCAAAACAGAATATCCATTGTAAAAGAATCAGTCTCAAGACACAAAAAAGTTTTGGGGCAGCCACCCTTATATTGTCCCTGGCTGCAAAAGGGTAATAAATGAAGCAGTTACTGCTCTCTTGAGTTCCAAAACTGAACTGATCTCAGTGGTGAGATGGTGGCGGTTTTCAATGCCAAAAGAGCAAGTGATGTCATCAAAATGCTCAAATCGGAAGTGATGTTATCCTTGGCACCAGAACAGGAAGTGGCATCATTCTGGGCATCGGCAGTGGTATCATTGCTGTTAAATCGGATAGGTTTCCCCGTATTTGACCTGCAGAGATAACAGAAGTAGGTTTAGTGCACCCCGCCACCCCCTGGCCTGGCAGGTAATTACCTCCACTTGGTCCACTCATCTTCCTCCTAATCGCACGTGTGTGACACCATGTTCTTTTAAAATGTAAAAAAAAGGCAAAAAATAAACCACTGTTGTGTGATTTAGCCATTTTAAAAGGAGCCCGATTGTGCACTTTGCTTCGCCAATTACTCTGTTTATCTTCCTCCATGGCACCTTTTTCAGCTGAAGTGGCATGATTTTACCTCTGAAAGTCGTCACCATTTGCCATTATTGACATTAAATACAGTAATCCCTCGTTTATTGCGGGAGATAGGTTCCAAGGCCAGCCGCAATAACTGAATTTCCGCGAAGTAGGGACACCATATTTATTTAACGTGTATTTGGACGTTTTTAAACCCTCCCTGTACTGTTTACAACCCACCCTTTACTCTATTAATAACAGGGACAACTGTTAAGCAATATGAAATCAGTAGATAAGTTTACAGTTATTGTATAGCGAAGTACACGTACCTATATATGACGTGATGATGGTGATGAATATGCTGTGCAGTAAAAATGATGACGATGAAGGTGATGATGACTTTTACTGCGCAGCCGATGACTGTATTTTACGTCTCTTCAGACGGCGGTGCCATTTCCTGGGGCACCTCTTCCACGGTTTCCGAAGGTGTATCCGTAGTAGTGGTAGGAACTGGCTTTTTTTTGCGAGGCTGCAAAAACATTGTGATCGGCAGTTGCTGCCGCTGCTTCTTTTTCCGGTCGAAGAGCAGCTTGTTGGCGGTCATGACATCGTCGACCTTGTTGCAAAATTGGACCGATCGAACCATATCGTGGTCCCATTCCTGTGACCGCTCTTGCAGATCCTTAGCCAGTCTGCAGCCACAGCCGCGAACATTCTCCCTTCCTTCAACATATCCAGAAGTTTCACCTTCTCAGCGATCGTCATTATTCTTCGTTGGCGTTTAGGCTCAGCACCAGCCTTGGAAGAAGGAGCACGTTTGGGAGCCAGTGCAGGGGGTGAAAATTGAAGCAAAGTTCAACACAAAGAAACCACAAAAAAATCACACACAGTACAGTGTAAAGTAAACCGCTCGGCGAGAAAGCTTGAAGCGAAATGGCCGCGACAGAGAGACAAGGGGAGGTGCTGTGGGATCTGGGCATCAGTCAAAGCACCAATCACGGGCCTCATTAGAAAGCGGGAAGCTGTGATTTGTCGTCTCCCTCCCATGCACCAATCACAGCCCGTGTTACAACGCACTTAGTCACCGAACTTGTTTTGTTGTTCTTAGACTAGGAAATACTACTACTATATTTAAAAACCCACGAAGTCGTGAATCCGCGAAAAGTGAACCGCGAAGTAGCAAGGGATTACTGTATTGATGCTTTTGGTAATGCGTGACCTTGAGCATTACTAATTTAAGTAAAAGCAGCATTAAACTGGAACATTTGTGCTTTTACGTGTAAAGGTAAGCCATCTTAAAAGAATGGCACTTACCGTTTGGTGTTGAAGGCTGTGCCGCAGGAACGCAGGGCCTCTCAGTGGGTGCGTGCTGTGAGGTACGGCATGCCTGTATATTGGCCTGTACCAGCTTCCTTGCAAATGTTCAGTTTCAAGTGCCGGTGTTATCGCAGCCTGCCTGTCGTGGGTGGTCTAAGGGGTGGCATGCTTGAAAGGAAATGCCAGCATTTGCATTTGAAAATGAAGTAGTGAATAAGAGAAAGAGATTCTGTATTTTAAGTAAATAGGTTTACTTAAAACTGTACAAGCTCTGAACAGCCATTACCCTTATGTGGAGTTTGCATGTGCGACTCTGGCAGGTGCTCAGTTTTAAATAGAACGTTGCCCAGGGTGTGTTGCGGCACGCAGTGTGAACACGCCAGCAACTAACTTAATAGGTGATTGGAGTAGACAGGGGTGGCGGATTGGCTGGATAATTTTGCTTGTTATATTTAAGGAGTTGCCAGCCAACAGGGGACATCATTGGACATAAAGGCTATGTAGGAATAAGCATTGCTGAGCTACAGTGGGAGCAGTTGTTTTTGTTTCTTGATGGTTTTGCAAATATTTTTTGTACATATTTATACCTGTGTGATAGTTTTGGTGGAGGTGTATGTACATATTTGTTTTGGGATAATGTTCTTTTAGGGTTGGTGCAATTGCTTTTCCTTTTGTATATATACACAGGGTCATCTTAACGTATGGGCACTGGCCTGGGGCCCCAGGATAATAGGGGTCCATGATGTTTCTGATGCCTATGTATGGTTCTGTTTTGCCCTCAAAACAGGGGCCCCAGCACATTACTTTGCCCATGGGCCTAGGATGCTGTTAAAATGACCCTGCGTACACTTGATTTTTATTGTAAATATATTTCTGTATTTTTCCCATTGAAGAGATTCCCAAGCCAGTTTCAACAAAGAAAGCCTAACTTTATTTTTGAGTGTGTGTGTGGTTTTTGTATAGAGGACTATTGCACTGCACCGTACCTACTGTAAATACACCCTAATCTTTTTTCTTTTGTCCTTTTTTTTTATTTTTTACTTTTATCGGTGTGTCAGTGCTGAAGGACTATGAATCAAAGCTCACCTGACATTACTTGTTTTTGTTGGACAGTGCTCTTGTAATAAATTTGCACCTTTAATCCTTCAGCTTTGGTCTGTGTCCCTTCTTTGCCCTGGTACTGTCCAGTTTGTGATCTATCAGAGTGCAGGTTGGGGGCACATTCTCACTACATAGGATATAACATGGCCCAGATGTAAATTTCTGTCTCTGTTCTGTAGACAACTAGATAATAATAACTGAAAAAAGCCACACGATCGCTTATATTCTTTTACTATATGGAAGCTTTATTACATATAATGCACACATGTTCTTTAGTGAGATAAAATACTAAGTTTGTGCCCAGGAAGCAATAAAGTGAGAAGAACTGAACAGATGTTACAGGTACCCATCCATCCATCCATCCACCTTCTTAATCCTCTTCTTCAGAGGAAGATCGCAGGACAGATGGAGAAAATCCCAGGACAGGGTGCCAGTCCATTGCAGAGCAAATACACACACATCCAAACACGCACCAGGGCCAGTTTAGTGATGCCAGTTTACCTAAGTTTAATAAGGTTGAAGTTTAGTAAGTTTAGTCCAGACATTTTAGCATAGGCAGAGTGGTAGCGCAGAACTGTCATTCCAGCCTCACAGTGCCAGGTGCTACATTGCGTTTTGCATGTTCTCCCTGTACATTTATTATTGAGTGTTAGTAGGTTTTGATTCAAAAACATTGTCCTTAGTTCTTTTATTATGATATTCTCAGTGAAAATGATTCACCATGCATTAAAAAATTGATAAATAGTTTGTGACACTTCAATCTGCTCTATCGCACACTCTGCCTTTTACCTTTTTTGAATATTTCTTTTGATTGTGTGTGCACACAGAGCATAAGAATGAGTAAGAAAAAAGTAACAAAATAATGTAATGAACTGTTTTATTTTCATTTTGCTTTTGTTGTCACAAGCATTCATCAGAAATATGGAAGGCACATTTTCATAAATCGAAACCTTTGCTACTACAAAGTGTACATATTTGGATAGAGTGGAACAGCTTAATCATTAGTGTATGGCAATATTGGCACATGACATGCCTGTCTGCAGCTTGCCAATGCCAATGGCCCTCTCTGTTTTGTTTTTAGTGACTTTTGAGACATTAAAGAAGACACAGAATACCAACCTAGTGTGCTTTTTGTCCCATTGTGACCTAAGCTTTGGGTTCGGGCCATTGAAAAGTAAGTTGATCAGACATTGTTCTGTATAGACCGTGTTTCAGTATAGTGCACCTAATGGGTTGAAGCTGCATTGCTGCTCAGAAGGCTAAAAAAAATTGACAACTTTTTTGTCAAAATACTCAAGTTATAACTAAAATGTTCTAATTCCAAAAAATGTTTAATTTCCATTGTTCATCAGTATGTAAACATGTGTTTGGCATGCTGATGGAAAGGTTTATTAAAGATTCTTGGTTTTGAATCCCACATTCTGATTCTGGGGCGGCACAGTGGCGCTGCTGCCTCATAGTAAGGAGACCTGAGTTCGCTTCCCAGGTCCTCCCTATGTGGAGTTTGCATGTTTTCCCCATGTCTGCGTGGGTTTCCTCCGGGCGCTCCAGTTTCCTCCCACAGTCAAAAGACATGCAGGTTAGGTGGATTGACGATTCTAAATTGTCCCTAGTGTGGGTGTGTTTGTGTGTGTCCTGCGGTGGGTTGGCACCTTGCCTGGGATTGGTTCCTGCCTTGTGCCCTGTGTTGGCTGGGATTGGCTCCAGCAGACCCCCGTGACCCTGTGTTCGGATTCAGCAGGTTGGAAAATGAATGAATCAATTCTGTCTCTGAGGGGTTTGCACATTCTCTCAATGTCTGCATGTTGTTGTGACTTTTGAGAGTCCCAAAGCACAAATGTTGCAAAAAAATATTCGAAATGCCCACTCAAGGGGGGGAAATATCATTGTCAAGAAATAGGAGCCCCAAACACATAAATCCCAATAAGTTCCAAAAGCTTTTCCAAAAATGCCTAGTAGGGGGAGATGGAACTGTTGAACTCCAACTAGCAATAAGGGCAAGCACTGAATAAAATAAAATAACAGATTTGTTATTCGTAATAAGCATTTTAATCACTATGAAGCTCCAAGAGCACAAAGGCAAAATGGCACAAACACAAAGCAATCCAAAGCAAATAAGTCCCAATACAGAAAATCAAAGAATTGTCAAAAAAAAAACAGAGAAAAAAATTGAAAAATATGTAAATCCAAGTAATCACACAAAAATACTCGCCAACTCTATGACCCATTCAAAATGAACCACTGGGAACTGTAGAATACCTACTGGATTTATAGGGTGAAGGGCAGTTTGTAGGGGTGATTAGCAGTTGGCCCTGCCTCTTGGGGAGACCACCCACAAAACATAACACAGGCAGCTTAAAGTCAAGATCAGAAACATAGAATAATGCACATAATCAGCAAAAGCAACATTAACAAAAATAAATGGTGCAAAAATTAACAAAAAAGACATGGCACAAGACTTTGAACCCCAGGCAGGGTAGAAACCATGACCGAAACATGACATCCATTAAAAACTCAAAAACATACCATCAAAAAGGGCAACATAGAATTGTGTAAATAAAAGTTTTATTTTCAGTTAAAAGCTCTATTAAGCAGTAAAGCTACGAAGAGTACAAAAGGCACAGCAGTAAACACCTGAAAAGGCAAAGGCAGTCCCAAGCAAACAAGTTTCAAACACAAAGCTAGTAAACAAAGTAAAAAAAAAACACAGCACACAGGTCAAAATACAGAAATTCACAAAACTAACCGAATAGCAAGTTACACGGGAGAACTCACCACCAGCACGAGCACATTCAATGAACCACAAGGGACTGGGGGCATTGATGGTCAGATGGCACTGCCTTTTGCCGGACCGCACAACACACACAAAACACAACTCAATGCACATGGACATAAAGAAACTAAATAATCAATACTATTAACAAACATGAACACAACATAAAAAAGGGTTTGAATCCCAGGCAGGAGTAACCCTGGCTGAAGCACAACACCTAGGATTTTCTTTGGGTACTCTGAGTGCATGTGAGGTAACTGGCGATTCTAAACTGACCCCATGTGTGTCCATGTGTAAGAGTGTGAGTGGGCCCTGCAATTGACTGACATCATGTCCAGGTCTGGTTCCTGCCTTGTGCAAAATGGTTCTGGGATAGATTCCAGCCCACCTATCTCTATTGGATTAAGTGGTCTTGAGAATCAAGAATATTATGTTATGCAAATATGCCATTTGGGCATAATCAAAAAAAGAAGACAAAGCAATGCCATGTCTTCCATATGGGGCCTCACTAAATGGCCTAATGATAAAGAGTGGTAGCTTATAATCCACCCAAAATATGAAGAGCCTTTAGCGCTTTAGAGACCAGTCCAATCTGTCAATCATGTGGACCCCCACGTAGTTGCAAGAGTGCAAAACCCCTACATCCACTCCTTGAATAGTGATCGGACATAGGGGCTCTTTAGCGTGGTGAAAGTCAATAACCAGTTCCTTAACTTTGTTGATGTTGAGTTGTAGACAATTCTTGTTGCACCAAGAAACAAAGTTCTCCACTTGACTCCTATCCTCTGTCTCATCCCGCTTATCAATACAGTCCATAAGTGCAGAATCATCTGAGAATTTCTGCAAGTGACATGACCTGGTGTTAAATTTATAGTCTGAGGTGTACAGAGTGAAGAGAAAAGGAGAACATGACTCTTCCTTGTTTTGCTCCAGTGTTGCTCACATCTGTATCTGAAACACAGTCCTTGGTTGGGTGGTCACCTATCAGGTAAGGCTTGTGGTTGGTCGGCCAGTCTGCACAACCCCTCAGTTGAGAAAAGCAAATCATAGGAGTGTTATAGAGCACCTGTCAAATAATGCAAAGAGTACACTACACTTGTTTCACCCTGATTGGGGCTCATTAGGTGTACGCACCCTTTCTTCCCCTTGCAGGGATCAAACCTCAGACGTAACTTGGAATAAGCTGGTTCACCTATTCGACAGGGTGTAGACTGGAGTATTATATACATACAGTAGGTCTGAAGTGCAATCTGAAAATTTGGGTAATCAACTACCAGGTGACACAGTGGGGGAAGCAAAGGTGCATACACCTGATGAGCCCCAGTTAGCTGGGTTCATCTCCAAGGTTATTGAAGTTCTCAGTCCTAAAATAGTTCTTGTGGGGATGTATCTTTTTTAACTGCTTTTCTACTTTTCTCAGTACACAAGGCATTAAAGTTTAGGCAGGGTTCAAGTTTTTAGTCTGTGGGTTTTGAAGCAATAACATTTTAACTCTAAGACTTTTATTGCTTGATGTTTTAGCTAGAAAATTGCAAAGTAGAGAAGTAGTACTAGAGTATTGTACCGTGTTAGCCATTATGAATGTGGTGAGAAGTCAAGCAAAATTACTTTTTAGTTAACTAATAAAAGGTGTCATTTTGCTGTGACTTCTCACTAAAGTAGGGAAGCAAAACACTGATTTTTTGTTCAGCCATTAGAGGGAGACATTGACCAGTCTCCAGTTTTAAAACACTTACCAAGATGACTGTTCATGCTCTGTAAAGTCATTTGTCCTCTTTATCATATTTTAAGAAGGATTTAAACAAAGGAATTCATAAATATTAAAAATCTATATCAGGGAAGGGTTTCAGGGGGTCCGTCAGGGTCAGATAAAAATTAACATCTATATTCACTATACAGCCTATAGTGTATATATAATTTATACTATATATATAAATTCAACTTGAAGAGTCTTGGAGAATTCTGATGTGCATTGACACAAGCCTACCCTCGTCTGGTAAAGCAAGCTATGAGTGCTCTGATTCCCTTACTACTACATACCTTTGTGAATCAGGGTTTTCAGCATTTGTTTCTATCAAAACGAAAAGTCAAAATAGATTAGATGTCAAAGATGATATGCGTGCCATCTTGTCGAAAACCACTCCACAGTTTCATATTCTTATTCAAAGCAAACAAGAACAACCTTCTCATTGAAATAAAGTAGATAACGAGAGAGTAGATGTAGTAGTAGTAGTAGTGGTAGTAGAAAACGTAATAGTAGTAGATCTGTTTTAATTTGCACAAGAGGATTGTATTTCAGAATTATAATGAGTGGCCATTACTTTTCTGCATAAAAAAAGGAATGTTTTTTGTAGATTGTTTACTTTAAAGTTTAATAATACTTTGTGTATGTCAAATATGTGTGCGACAATCAAATCTTCATAAATAAAGTACATTATGTTCATTGCATACAAAGTTGTGTTTATGTGAATATTTCTAGGGAAGGGGGTCCATAGTTTTCATCAGATTCTTAAATATGTCTGCGACTCAAAAATGGTTAAGAATTACTGATCTATATACTGCATAAATGTTATTTCAATAACTCAAAGATTTAGCGGGCATTCAAGATAAACTTGACTGGTGGCATTAACTTAGGGCATGGCAACTTTAATACCCAAGACAGAAAAAACAAAATGGTTGGTTGTATTATTTGCATATAAGAACTATAGGATGTCACTTAGTATCATTTCTATAGCTCTTTACCAAATGCTGTTGTAATAAAATATTCCAGCAATCCGAAGCACAAACTGTATAGCCAGGCATACACACCAAGCAGCACTGCCCTACCAACATCTGGGAAACCTACCAACACAGTAGCCTAGACTGTATTACTGCTTTAATTACATTTTATTAGGGGTCACTGTTGTACCATGCATTGTACCCCACCTGTCTTCCTATGAAATTAAGCCACACAAACACATTAGAAAAAAGAAATACATAAATTGGCCAATGATCTTATAAATAGCATTCTCAAGTCTACTTAATTTGATTCAAAAGGGTGATGGTGCTCATTCCATCAGCACTCAGTGAAAACCGCTCATACAGGGCCAATATGGAATTGACAGTTAACCTGGGGAAAAAAATCCCATGCATACACAATGAGAATGTACAGGCTCCAAATGGGAAAGCATAAGCTAACAACATATATACTTGAAACAAAAAAACACACTAAACATACACATTCATCATTAAAGACAATAGGAGATGGTTTACTAAATATACAATACAATACAATTTGTGAAGCCCAAAATCACACAAGAAGTGCTGCAATAGGCTTTAACAGGACCTGCCTTTTGACAGCCCCCCAGCCTTGACTCTCTAATCACTTCTATACTGTTTCAGCCATCTTTGAAAGAGTATGTAGGGAGTGTCATTTGGGTCTGTTGAAGCAGAGTTGGGTGTTATTAGGAATTGAAATTTGCTCTCCCCCACAAGGGTATACTGCTTTAATTCAGAGGAATGATCAGCTCTGCAAAAGTAAATTATTTCCACATCACTGTCTTAATACACGTACATTATCCAGATAGTAGTGTACCGCAATCCAAGTTATATTTATTCTGAAAATGCAAATAAACTTTTGAATATAAACAGTTATCTCTATGATCTTAAAAAGAGAGATGTTTCAATGGAAAACAGTTTCCCTAAAGTAAAAACTGTAGAGGGCGTGCATACAGTCTTTATCACAGCATAGAAGTTGGGGAAAGCACGTCAGACTCTGGAGTATGTAATTGAAACAATAGAAGGGAAACAACTTTGCTCCCCAATGCTATGTAAACTTCATTACAGTTATATCATTTTCAACTGTCATTGATGCAGTGTTGAGTTGTTTCAGATTTCTAAAATCTCAGTTCAACCCAATGGTTCTATTGAACCCCTTAATAGATGGATGGCCACAAAAATGATCAAAGCACTTTCAACATCCTTTTTTTAATCTAAGTAAATTTTAACCATGTGTTTCTTCAGGGCTTGTGCCTGTCCAGTTCTTCTCTTCTTTAGGGTTTCTTTCCACCCTCCTTGTCAATTTAAATCATGCATCTATTAATAGATTACCAAAATATCATTATTGCATTATCCACATAGCCCGAGGAATGTGACACTGCTCCACAGTAGAGATGGCACTTTGAGATTACACACATCATCCTATGCTCAGAATCAATAGATGTTATTGTCTTTGCTTGCAAATTTTACTCTCCCTTAAAAGAACGGAATCTTCTCTAAATTTAGTGAGAAATATTATCACTTCTATACTGTTTCAGTTTATTTTGAAAGAGTATGTAGGGAGTATCATTTGGGTCTATTGAAACAGAGTTGGGTGTTGTTAGGAATTGAAATTTGCTCTCACCCACAAGGATATACTACTTTAATTCAGAGGAATTATCAGAGCTACAAAAGGAAACTATTTCCACATCACTTTCTCAATACATATACGTTTTAGCTACCAATTATCAGTCCCTCAGTCATTTTTCCAACCCGCTATATCCTAACACAGTGTCACGTTGGTCTACTGTAGCCAATCCCAGCCAACACAGGGTGCAAGACAGGAACAAACCCCGGGCATGGTGCCAGCCCGCCACAGGGCACACACACACAGACACAACAAGCATAATTTAAGACCGCCAATGCACCTAACCTGCATGTCTTTGGAGTACCCAGAGAAGACCCACGCAGAAACAGGGAGAACATGCACACTCCATACAGGGAGGACCCGGGAAGTGAACCCAGGTCTCCTTAAGCCACCGTGCCGCCCTGCTACCAATTGTAGTCTTTCCTTATAGGCAATGAGTTGTTTTGAGCAGGTATGAAAGATTTGTTTTTGGGGCACCATTCTGAATGCAGATTATAAAACAAAGATTCATCATAAATGTGTGGGGACAGTAATTACAGTTTACAACTTAGACAATAATCCAATAACAATGCCAATAATAATAATAATTCTCAAACTGGTGTAGCATAGGAGATACAGTCACAGAATGATACATGTTAATAATGAATACAGCAGCATTACTGCAACTCTATGCTTTGAATGCATTGCTAAGTGCTGATTTAATGCAATGTGTAAACATCTCTCAAATAGGCTTACAGTAAAACTTGTGTTAACATTCCACAAAATATTGTCTCCTGTTATTCATTGCCATCTACAACATTAAATATTACACTCTTCACTTTTTGCTTACTAAAAGAAGTTCTCCATAGTCTCTCACTGAAAAAAACTGTGTCGCGCACTGATTGGGTGGTGATTTGCAAATATAGCCAAGGACCAGTAAAAATGATTCATAAGTAAATGTTAAGATAATCATTTGTCACACACGTGTGTTTAGGAGACAACTAAAGGGCTTGAATAGATGTAATTCCACGCCGGGCCAGGGAGTGGCGAAGTATACTAATTCTCTCTCTCAATCCCTTGCAGACCATTCTCGGAAATCCCGCCTGTTTCTGGGGCAGCCAAAGATGTCACTTCCGGTTCCGGACCTGATGACATAATTTCTTTTACTGGCCTTTATAGCCACCATCTTGCTTCCAGTATTTCAGTTCTGTTTTGGACTCAGTTGTGTGAACATGTCTGTTCATGCTAATCATTTTTGAAGCCAGGAAATATTATACGGGTGGCTGCCCCAAACCTTCGCAATGTCTTTTTGTCATTCTTGTGACACATTATACTTTGATTTCATTTAATCTTGTAATTATATTAGTACAATCAGTTTATTTAAGAAATTTTAATCTAGATTATATCTTTATGATTTACGGGGTTGCATAATAAAATTATAATTATATTGTCACCAACACTGTAAGCAACTGTACCTATTAGGCTGGTGGTTTAAATATTATGAAACACCCAATTTAAAATCTGTGTACTTGGGTGTTAAAGGCCAAATTGTCTTTTCACTCATGTTGTACAAGTTCAGTCTTTTTAGAGAAATGTGAAATACAATTAAAAAAAGGAAAACAGCCTACCAGTACAGCATGATTGCTACATGTTTTCTGAAATGTCACACTTCAAGTGATTCTTGCATTCAGACATTGCCATAATTGAATATCCCCATCAACATTATGAAATTCCTGAATCATGATTTTGACTTAAATGCCTCCCACATTGTGTTCTCACCAGTTTGGCTATTCTCTCATGTCCACAGATTTCTATGTACAAATCTAACAATAATGATCCCACTCAAAGCATCTGACGAAATCACAGATGTCTGGTATTGTAGTAGTTTGAATTCAGCATATTAGCATGTAGTTGTTATTATTGGTTGTCTATTAGGTCAATTCTGTCTGAAGAATTAATTTTTAACTCTTTGAGGCCTGAATATTTTTCCAAAAAACTCAACTTTCTGAAAGCAATAGTTTCATATATAAATCAACATAAAATGTCTGTTGTTATGTGTTGTGGCTGCTATTGGCGCATGTTCGGCATCTCTGGCAGCAGTGGCAGGGCGGGAGCGCCTTGATGGTCAGCAGGAATGCACAGTGGGTCGGCTGCCTGGCTGTCTTCGCAAAGCAGGTGGGTGGCAGTGCCAGTGGCAGTGTGGCACAATATGGTTTGTTCCTCTTGTCATCATACGTGGTGGTCCTCCCAGGTGAATGCTGCTGTAGGCACATCAGCTACCCGAAAGTGTTCATCACCAAGATCAGCTGGGGGCCAATCAGATGATGCAGGTACCTCACTTTCGTTTTTCTTTTATCTCCACCTCCAGATCACTTGCATTAAACTTGAAATCCGGCAAGTCGGAGTCCTATTCAATGAAATTACGTAAAACGTCCATAAAGCATTTTGCTTTGCACGTTCACTTTGGTCTCTCGCCAGATATTGATGCCATTTTAGAGGTTGTTTGCTCTTCGCTGCTCACACACGCATAGGGAATCGAGGTTAAATCAGCAAAGTTATGTAACTTTCCTTCTAGCAAAGAGAGTCGAACAGTCGAGTTTTGTCGCAGTTTACAGCCAGTTACTGTCCTCTACCCCTGAATTTTGACAAAAGTCGACATCAGCCCTGAAAGAGTTAATAGTTTTGTGGATTCAGAATAGACATTGATACGCAGTCATGTCAGATTTGAATTGTTTGCAAAATTAATTTCAAAAGTCACAATAAAATTCTGTTACTTTACTGCAATCTGA
>JANRMT010062806.1:38499309-38575460 GCA_026402145.1 Polypterus bichir lapradei | reverse complement strand
TATCTATCTATCTATCTATCTATCTATCTATCTATCTATCTATCTATCTATCTATCTATCTATCTATCTATCTTAACAGGACAAAAACAGCATTTGTTTAGAAATTGACTTTAAATATAATGTAAGAAAGAAAAAGATGAAAAACAGAAGGGCAAGAGAAAGATATAGAGAAAGATATGGAGGCCCGAAGAGTCAGAGGCAGACTTAGAGAAAGGCTCCAAGAAGAAAATGTAGAATACAATTAAAGCCTCTAATTATAATTTATCTATATGAAGTCAGGAAACATGACCAATAAGTAAATACAATTGTTGTCTCATTGCCTTTGTTGTAAGATTTGTTTGGAATGGGGTCTTTCTGTCCTTTCCTTGTTTACACGGATTTACTCCAAGCGATGTTGTTTTCTCTTGCTCCTAAAGACATTGTTGAGCTAAATGGTACTTTGAAGTTGACCGTGGTGTTTGTGGTTATGTTCATCTGGAGCTGACAGTGGCCTGATGCTCCACTTGGAGTGAGTTCTTAGGTTATGTCAGCCCCATTGTCCTAACTAGGCTACAGTAGCCATTCAAATTAAATGCATGATTCACTGATAGCCTAATCATATTGGGGTTTGTGTTATTCATCTAACTTGTTACAAATAACCATTTTGTATTTTTTTTTCCTTTCCTTTAGTTAAACAGTTGAAACTTCCAGACCCATAACTGATTAGCAGTGTAAGGTCATAAAATCTAGCTTTCTTTAACATCCTACATAGCCATAAATCTTTATTCATATCAGTCCAAAACAAATAAGAAAACGCTTGTGTTACAAAGCGGGATGAATCCAAAAGAAAGACATGATTATCTCACTCAGTAAAATTTCAAGGGGCCGAACTTCAAAGGCTTTCATTGTGGATAAAAATGCCTCCAGTTTCAGAAAAACATCCTCTTTCTTCAAATGTCCTTCTCACCCTGGAGGGAAGTATTCATTCCATGTGAAAAGATGTTTAGAAAAGTTGTGAAGACACCATATACACTGTTTCATTGTTTCATTGCAGCAATGGAAGTTGGAGTTTTCCACAAGTTTAGAATTTTTGTTTTCCAATTTAATCACAGTTTCAAAGAGTATGTTTAAATTATTAATATGATCTGTTCCAGCCTATTTACATCAAATATAATGCATAAATAAACAAATGAACACCTCTCACAGTCAACACTATGACCCAGAATATACTTTACAGCACAAGAGAAAAGTATTCTTTGCCTGAATATATAATATCAAACATGATGAAGCCTGAGAGAAAAATCAAGTGTCACAGACTGAATATATGAGAGTCAGCTTCAAAATGCTAGTCAGCTTTGATTTGACCATTATGGTCAATGAAGCCTCACGGACAGACAAAAGTAGAGAGTTCCAGAGCGCAATACACCATTAGGCTAAATGAGAGCTCACTACAAGTTATGCAGAAGGTCTTTAGATTCACCTAGTGTAAATACATATGTATTTGCATATCATATCAAGCAGACAAGGCTGCCAAACAAGTCAATGAATCTATGGACTCCAGATGAGGAAGTTAGCTTTTAGATCTGCTTTTTGCTCTTACAAGAGATAAGAGGATAAGAGAGAGAGAGAAGGAGCAAAACACTGAGTGAGTCAGTGGCATAGCTAGAGTTGGTGCCGCTCGAGGCGGGGTGGTGCTTCAATCTTCCGCCCTCCAACATACCTGAATAGGTTAACCTATTTAAATAGAAAATTAAAATGATGTATAGAGACAAATGAAGGTAAATTTTGCATAGATTTATTCATATATAGAGAAACAGCAATAATTTTTTAAATATAATTTTTATAAGCATCAACTAGGCAAGAATATAATATAGATGCACTGATAAGCTGTGTTCTAATTATTAGTTTAATATAATTACGCTGAGAAAACCAGAACCAGTGTAGTGTACAGGTGATAGGTGGGGATGTTTTCTGTGCAGAGCAAGAACGCATTCGGATTGATAACGAAACAAAATTATAAATTGTAAATTAGTTGTTTATCTTCCTAGAAATTATTATTGGAGTAAAGTTCATGTTAATTTTTGTTATTGCCTCATAAATTTCAACTGCTGTATCCTATGCCATCACATGAGGACAGTCTGAAAGTTATTTTTAGAGCATTTATGGATGAAAATCAGAGAATTTTACTTTTTTCATTCATGAGTGATACTTTTCCGAACCCTGCTGCTTACACACGAATTGTACTGAGCCTTTTGGCGAATAATGTTGCCCCCAAAAATGTGCCACCCGGGGCGGACCTCCACTGGAGTAAGTGTGTGAGAACATTGGAACAGAAGGGATTGTTCACTATAAAAATTAAATATGCCTGCAGCTCCAGAACACTGAATTTAAACACATACCATGTATTAGTACCATAATTCTTATTGACTTTATGAGTAGTGAGTTGAACCAGCTTATAGTTTAGAGGATCTCAATGACTCAATTAGAGTCCTTGACATCGATATTGGTGGCTGTGGCTTTTGTTTCCTTCCAGTTTCATAATCAGAAGCCAGGCCAAACAGATAATGAAACTTGGTGTTTAATCATATGGCTTATTTTTGCTTTCACTCTTCCAAGACAAAAATTGTATGTTTTTTTGTTTTCTGAGAAATATAACCATATGTTTTGTCCAAGAAAGAAAATGAGTATTTGGCCTAATGCTGGCCTATGCTTACCACTTTTCATTTAAACCACTTATCGACATGGAATGAAAGTAATGAATTTGTCCATTAGTAGATTCCACAACAGAGCCGCAAATCAACCCTTATGAAACCATACCTCAGGACTTGCTATGTATGGGTCAGAAGAGGGCTACAGTCCAGCCACAACTGAGCCTCCTAAAGACAATGTTTGGAGCACAACTGGGCTGGAGTATAGCTATATTTCAATCATAATAAGATTATGCATGAAGCGGGAAGCACATACACAACTCAGCATTTATTATACCTCATTTGAAGCATGATTTAGGCCAGAGTAAAGCCCAAACAAAACTTCTAGAACAATCACTGTACTAAATTTTCAAAAAGAACAGCAAGGACTAGATGTAACCATCCATTAAACAACTGTATTTATCTTAACTTTGAAAACGTATACAATGGCAAAATATCAATGGTGCTCATCCTGTACCAAGGAGGGTTCCAAGCACATATTTAGCAGACAGCTAAAGCTTCTATTGGTGTGCTTTCCAAGCTCTTCTGCAGAACCACAATCGGGAAAAGCAGATGACAAGCTGTCAGCCACATGGTGTAGCAGATGATCAATACTGTACTGCCCTTTGAAATCAGAAGATGTCCAGTACTGCTATCAGCTTGGGACCTGCAAAAACTATTTGACCTTGTTAAATCCATATACAGTTTGGGGAAGTCATATTGGAAGTGGTCTTAACTGTAAGAGCTGTGACCAAAAAGTATTCTTCCAAGTTGCAAAGAATGGTAAGTGACTCACCTCCACAAATAAGGACTGGGGTAAAGAAACCTGACAGCCATGCACCTAGAGTGATGTATCAAATATGAAACAGTTAGACTTCTACAAAGGACATGTGTTTATTAAAGGGCTGAGAAACACTGGATGGTTCAGTGCCTGCAGGTCCCCTCTAGGTTGGTATTTTGTCTTGATGGAGTAATATATTACTGTACTTTCCCCTTTTGTATTATTAATATGTAGCATTCTTTGTCAGAATTCTTCAAATCTGACAGACTTACCACTTTTTATAAGGTATTGTACCATATAACTTCTCCCAACCTACATTTATAACCACATGCATTTAGGTGTAGTAAAAGACAAAAAGGAGTTAAGTTTCAACTTAAATAATGTATTATTGATAACATTCATAAATAATAACAATAAGCAAAGTACAAGTGAATATTGGCAACCATACAACCTGATAAACGCTGATGTGTAGTTTCAAGCGGCACAAAGACTTGTAGTTACTTTAAATGTCTCTAGTTAAGGCATCATTTTTGGTCCGCTTTCTTCAGAACAGGCCGCATGCCTGTCTCAATATGGCTGCCGAGGTGTGCTCCTCATGGTAATGGTATAACAGAGAGATGCTTCTTCATTGTGATGTTTCTAAGATAAATAGGAATGGGTATAGCAACCGAATTAATGCATTCTTTGTCCAAACCCTTATACCAATAGGGTGTTGTGCTACAGAATGGCCTCTGATTCAGGCCAATTCCAAACAGCCATACTTCAGACCAATGGGGCACACAGTACCTTTCACACCTGCCCCCCAAAACCATTTGCTCAACTGATTCTTGCAAGCTCGGTAGATTGGCTTTCTTGTGGGGGTTGATTGAGAGAGTCCGGCAGACAATCACTCGCCAAACTGGTTTCAGGCACTTCCCCCCAACCCTGTCGTAAAATTACAAAGACTCAGTCCTAAAAGGGGGGAGGGGTTCTTACCCATCAAACTATTGCTGTGTTTTTCAATGATAAACAATAGTGTTATAAGTTACAAATAAAGACATACAAAATATTTTTCAGCTCATATGCAAAATTTCACACCACAACATTGGGTTTACTTTCCTACAAATGGATTTGGTGAAGTGGCTCTCTTACTTCTGATATGTATTTTCATCTAAATCAAGAAAAACGAATTGTGCAGCATATGGTAAGACCCCCCAATAAAGCCACGATGTCAAAATTATCAAGCCATGCAATCTGAGATAACATGCAGAAGCAGAGACACCAAAAGTTCTCCAAGGTGCTTGGAACAGCCTATCAAATGATTACCTTCAAAAGCTTCACACAAGTGTCCCCAAGAGAATTGGAGCTTTGTGGTCACAGTAAATTTTGATTGCATGTAGTTTTTTTGTTTACTGCTCATTCAAGAAAGTACATTGATTAATAAAAAATCTTCATGTCATTATTTTTGGGAGCATTCTCGCTTAACAGCATTTAATCACAAGTACTGTGCAGTACTGTTAGACATTGACATTAAAGTTAGAGTGTCCCTGCTAAATAGACCTGTCACAGATACATTTGGCCAGTTAGTGCTGGCCCAGTGTTGGCTCAAAAGAGAAATGACACCCAAGTGGCATTTGACCCAGAACAGTATTCTATCTGGGGTGGTCCTTCCCTTTTCTCTCATTTATTTCAAAACATTGCATTAACACAGATACTTCATGATGTATTTACACAGCTTTAATTGAGAGCATGTTAGCTGGAAAGCTGGTGGTTCCTTTGTCATTTGCATCTCCTTATTAACTGATGACTGGTTTAGAAAATAGGCAATAATGAAAACCTAAATGGAGTAGTTTAAAACTAAAATAGGCCATTAAGAATTCTGAATCGTAACAAACAAATTTACTAAAACGAAGCCTAAAAATATTGCTTTATTAGTAAATAAATAGGTTACAATTAAGAAAGTGGTTAAAGTGAAAACCTGCAGCAACTGTGGACCAAGACCAAAGCTGAGTACCCCATTAACTTGAAAGTGACAGACAGAAAAAGATGAAGAGTTAGGAAACACACAAGGTGAAGAACATCAGAACAGATCAAGCTACCTATTTCTCTATTTTTTCTCTTTCATGTACTTAGTGTTGTGAACTATTGCCGGCCGTTCATCCTGGCCAATACCCCCACGCCGCTAGATGGAGCCGTTCCGGCAGCATGGAGGTGCCCCGAATTCCAGCAGGGCATCATGGATATTGGAGTTTTCCTTCACAGCCCTGCTGGATACCATGGGGGCCGCAAAGGGGCGCTGCAGGGAGGCTCAGAGACTTGTATTTGCCCTATAACCTGGAGGTACGTCCTGGTCACAGGGACAGAGGGAATGACGTACTTCCGGGATGAAAAGAAGAGCTTTTGATCTGATCCGGAAGTGCTAGGAAGTCACATGGACTGAGGGTTCAGCAGCACTTCCGGGTCGAGGACTATAAAGGACTCTGGGATATCCCAGACAAACAAGCTGAGATGGGTGGCAACGCGTCTGGGAGAGTGGAGGAATTGTATTATTGATTATTGGGGTGATTTATATGAGTATTGTGGAGAGGAGGGTGCTTTGTGCACGGTATTGTTCAAATAAATTCATAATTTGGACTTTTATCTGGCGTCTGATCTGAGGGTTCAAGGGGATGACAGCGCCTCCTGTCACAGTGTATACAATGAACACGGAAGTGCCAAAGTAAGATTTGTTATGCTCTAATCATGGCACCCGAGAATGGCAATATATACAAATAAACATTTCACTGTACTCTGTACATGTAAAAGTAATGACCCTATAAACCTTTAAACTTATAAATAAAATGATGATGTGAAAAATCTATAATAATACCAATGATGTAAAAGAAATTAATAGCATTATAAATGTAAAAAATCACAACATAACTTCAACAAAATATTCAAATATAACATCTGCCAAAAACAGACTGATCAAACTTCAATTCAGAAATATTCCTCTGTCACCACAAATATGACAGAATTCCTTTACATTTCTTTATGCCACCAAAATTCTCTTTTATGATAGTAACCTCTCATTGCTTTCTGCCTTTCACCTTTTTTTAACAACTATGGTAATCAAACTGATCAAGAATTCCCTTACTCTTAATGCATGCAGCAATTTGCATCTGTTTGTGCACTTCAATGATCTATTTTTGTCTTTTCAAAGAGAGAAGCATAATCTTAGCATTATTCTCAAACAGAAAGCTGATGCACTGGTATGTGACATAATGAAACATTAGACATTTTTTTTACAATATACTGTACATCATATTGTTGACAATCAGGTTATTTTGCTTTCTAGGCCAGGCTTATTAGTGCACCAACAGACTGTTCGGGAGCTAACCAGTGTAGTTGGGTTTCCTTCCCCTTATGATCTGCACCCTAGGCAAATGCCTAATTCGCCTTAATGGTGGCGTCGACCCTTTTGACAATGTGGTACAGTAGGCACATGCTTAGAGTTAGAAAAGGATTCATTGATATGTGGTGTTTTTAGCAGATCAGCACATGTCATTTTTACTTTACACTTTTTTCTAAAAAAAGCATGAAGGATCAATAAAGACTATTGTAGTCTGGAACTGCGATTGACATTGGTTTCTAGCAGGCATTTAAAAACTGTGATGTTTTTTGTATTCTCTGCTCTGTGCTCCATTTAGTACTAGCATCTGTTTACCAACAGTCCTGTCATGCACCAGTTACTTAAAATATGGAACCAGTGAAGGGCACATTTCAATTTAGAGAAGTTCTTTTCTCTTGAGCCTATAAATGAAAATAACTGTTAGGTCTTAAAAGCCTGAGGTTATGGATTCAAATCCTGCTACTGACATTGTGTAACCATTAGCAAGTAGCTTCACGAAAGAAATGTGACCAATTATACATCAAAGTTGCCTTAGATAAAGGCATCAGTCAACAATAATACTTTCAGATCACTGGAGCTGCTTACTGCTAAACATGCTATACACTATTGTCCATGAATAAAACATTCCTGTATTAGATCAATTCCTGCCTTTTCCTAGTGACCTGGCTTTTGTTTTTTCTCTTTGTAAAATACAATTTTACAGAAAAGTGTATTCTTTTGAAATGAAATGGATAATCATCTATGCTCCCTATAAGCTACAGCTGTGGAACTTTTTTCTTGGTGCCTCGCAGCACTTTTGAACTGCTGTGCAGCTGTTATCACACCATTCACTCCCAATATCATGGAGCTGTTACCTCAGCTTTCAACCTTTGGTAATGTACCCTCTACTTGCTAAACTCCATGGGTCAACCAAGCTCCGCCAGTTGGTTATTATTAATGTGTTGATGATTGGAGGCACTCAATGAATCCCTAAGTTGTTCATGTACTTCACAGTGCTTCAAGGGAATACACTCACTCGCCATTTATTTGAAAGAGTATGTTGCAGTGCTTGATACTTCATGCCAGGAGGTCAACATATAAACTTAGATGAGAGCCAGTGTGAATGTAAGAGTGCTGGTAGTCAACTGCAAAATACAGCACTTGCTAATCACTGACCTTTGCATCTTCATTGAGTTTCTTTCTTTTTCAATTTCATAATGTGATGATGTCTCTTGTTTCCTGTCCAGGACCCCATCTTCAGCTGTCCACCCTATTGGATACTGATGGTATTTACTTGTTTTGTTAATCACATAAAGCACACTCTTAGCACAGCAGTGAGTATGTAAGTTAGTATGATAATAAATATCGGCATATAACATTTTTCTATACCATCATGAAATTTCAATCAAATCTGTGAAGGCACTTCTGAGATTTAAATTTTTCTATTGGTGGTTTTGTACTCCTAAATATTGTTATATCAAAATGTCCTTTCTTAGCTGATATCTACTGATGTACCATCCTGCCAAATTTCAAGTACTTGAGTAGACCCGGCACAGACTTGACACGGGAGGCACGTATAAAATAAAAAGACTTTTATTTTTGTTCAGCTGGAGGGCATGTCTTCCCCATGAAGTCCCCAGCCACAACACAGTCCCAAGCACTAAATACTAAATCACCACACTCCTCTTCCCTTCACCACCACTCCTCCACAGCTTTGTTCTCCTTCCACCCGACTCTGGCCGTTGAGTGGTGGTTGCTGGCTCCTTTTATGGCCCACCCGGAAGTGCTCAAGGTGCTTGGTCACCTGTTTCCAGTTGCACTCCCGGGTGGGGCTGAAGATTAGTCCAGCTGGGCTCAGGGACCCATGCCGCATCCCCTGGTGGCCACCCCAGACCCCAACAGGGCTGTGGAGAACTCCATCTCCCATGAAGTGCTGCGAGAGACTGAGGCACACCTCCAACCCAGGGGGACGGCCATCCTGCATCCATGGGGAGGTACTGCACTGTCCAGGGCTACTCGCCCTGAATACACATCAAAGGGGTGTCCCGGCCGGGCATGGGACCCAGCTGTCCGCCACAATAGATAGATAGATAGATAGATAGATAGATAGATAGATAGATAGATAGATAGATAGATAGATAGATAGATAGATAGATAGATAGATAGATAGATAGGTTTAGCTCAAAATTCACATTTCAAGATACACATTTATTTCCTATGTACAAATTAGAAATTTTGTTAAAGGAAACCTACCCATCATCTTACATCTCATACCCATATCTATCCCAGAGGCCATACTGGTTAGTCTTGGTGAAGATTCAGACAGCATTTCAACAATATATATACATATTTAAAAGATTTCACATTGGAAAGATCCTAGGGAATGACAAGGTAATAATGACATTTTAATTGGCATCACAGAAAAGGAAATGAACTTAGCCATATGCAGTGTCACAAAAAACAGATGCAAGAGTCATAAAAAGGTTTGGGGCAGCTACCCATATAACATTTCCTGGCTGCAAAAGGATAAATTGTAGACACTGATGTCCTCAGTATGGAGTTCAAAACAAAACTGATTTTGAACCTTTAGCTGCCTCCCATGTGCACGTGTGTGACAGCAGATTAGACTCTGGTTCTATATGCATCAAGCATTCCATAACTCAGCTAAAGGTCTTTCATCGGTCACATTTATCTCATTTAAAATTGATCAAAATATATCCATCTAGCTCCAGCATCACTAGGCCATATGTCTTGGGTATGCACTATGCACTAAATTTACATTATGTTGGACACAAATCTTTACATGATTCTCAGACAACCTTTGTGCCAAAATCACTCCACATCCTTTAATGGCAATATTTGGCATATTTCCAGATAGGAATAAAGTGCATAGAAATAAATCGATTGTAATAGGCTACACAGCGCTACCAGCACATAGACTTATCCTGCTAAACTGGAAGTACTTCAGCTAACCTTCTGTAATTCAATGGGTGAGTAATATTCTATCACATTATCACATATTAGAAAAAAAATCTAATTCTCTTTTACAGGCTATGTCCAAAAGTTTTTTTTTTAAATATGGGCAAAATTCATTAGCATTATTTTAGATAAACATGCTGGACCTGTGATTGCCTCTCCAGTGCTGTTAATTGTTCTATTATTTTTATATTCTATTATACAATATTTATCTTGAGTGAGAGTTGAATCTTGTCGTTTTGCCTTTGTTTTCTCTGTATTGATTTTGAAGTAAATGGATGTAGGTTATGCTAATATTATTTGTTTGATTGAATAGCATGACTTTGCAATAAAAATAAAATATGTAAATAAATAAATACTGTGATATTTCAATAAACATGATTCCTGGCAGGTGGCTCAGTGGGTAGCGCTGCTGCCTTGCAGTTAGGAGACCCGGGTTCGCTTCCTGGGTCCACCCTGCATGGAGTTTGCATGTTCTCCCTGTGTCTGCGTGGGTTTCCTATGGGTACTCCAGTTTCCTCCCACAGTCCAAAGACATGCAGGTTAGGTGCATTGGCGATCCGCAACTGTGCTTGATGTGTGTGTGTCCCCTGTGGTGGGCTGGCGCCCTGTCTGGGGTTTGTTTCCTGCCCTGCACCCTGGGAATGGCTCCAGCAGACCCCTGTAGTTAGGATATAGTGGTTGGATAATGGATGGATGATTCCTGGAATTCAGGACTGTTTGTGCTCAATAGTCCATTACCTTCTAATTCTGTCAGACAGATTTTGGAAATTAATGAATGTTTTCTGTGCTACTGTAGAAAGACTCATGTAAAAGTATGGGAAGGCATCTTATCTGTAGTTGCAGTTAGAAGCCAAATACTTCTATTGAGATTTTCAAGCCCCTAAGTGTGTCCCATGTCCATTCCTGAGTGGGTCCCAAGAAAGATCAAGACATGAACAGGGAAAAGGGTTATCGGTAGTAGCCATCTACTTTATCTCTCTATTTTTCTGTGGTGGTGCACTGGAGCCTATCAGTTTTGGACATGTGTACTCTAAATACCCTCTCTTAGGCGGCAATGGAATTTAAATGCTACATAGGAGGCAAACCATTGTACAATAATAGATGACAAAAGATCATAAAGATTTGGGGCATCCCAGTGATCCCCATATACAGTATTTCGATGTTGTAAAAATAAGTTATGGACAGAGATAAGTCTTTTTCAGACAGTCATTAGTCTGACTGCTACAAAGTTGCAGTTTTAAGGTAACGTAGAGGAAGAGATGGGTTCGGTAGACCAGAGACCAGAAGCATCATCGAAGGCTAGTCAGTCATTCTTTTAGTAGTGAGACGCATAAGAGAGGCATTAAATGACAGCACCAACCCCTGGTTTGGAGGGTAACTACTATCAAATAATCTCTGAAATTGTTTCCTAATCACTTCTGTGTGACAGCATCTAAAAGATTTTTACTGTATATCATTACTTCATAGATAGGATTCGTCTAAATTCTCAAGAGCATTTCAAATTCTAGACTGTGTCACCAAACAGTATGTGCCCTGTGATGGATGGATGTCCAGTATAAGGTTATTTCCTTTATTGCTCCCAGTGCTGCTAGGATCGGCATTGCCCCCTGTGACTCTGATCTATACTATGTGGGTTTGGTAACAGTTGGAGACACTATAATGCTGTACTTTGTAAAGCCCCTTTGAATAGGGTTGTGGTAAAGCGTGTTAGAGTTCTGTGACAGTGCAGGGACTTTAAATTAAAAATAGTGCATCTCATGTTTGATGAGTGTGGGTGCATGCCGTTGTAAAGTTACGTGACCCCAGAGTGTTTTATGGGGAAAATGGCTTATTGCTAATTAACATGCGAATGCGATCAGCTCAGCTAGTTTCCTCATTGACACTCAGAAAATCTATACCCACAAGGCACAAAATACAAAGAACCTAAGAAGGGGATCCAGTGTAGGCTGAAAGTGGTGAAGCAGTCAGTGGGAAACCCTGAAGAGAAGAATGGTGAGAGATGTTCCAGGGGTGTTCAGTTCACTCCTGCTGAAATGTTGAGAGCAGGAGCAATTAAGTGCTCTAGGGATCCTGAAGACGCTGAGGGATGGTAGTGGGATTAGGAAGTCAGACTTAGCACATCCCAGCAGACGCAGGTGGCTCGGATAGGAGTCATGTGTGGACCGTGTTCGCTGGTGTCTCAGCCCTGCTGAGCATACCTGGTGACAGGTTAGGATTAGGGCTAGGGTGAGATAAGAGGCAGAAGTATTGGGGAACAAATTAAAAGACTACTTTGACTCAGAATTCATTCTTGGTTTTACTAGATTATTTACTGTTATTTGTTAAATGTTAACTTCCTCACAGGTCACAGTTTTAATGAACTGTTTACAAGTATTTGCACTGAACGTTTTGCACATTACTTCATTTTGTTTGAAGGAATAAAAAGCACAAAGTACTCACACCAATCTTGTTTGTTGCGTGTCCTCATTCGAGAAGTCTATCCCTGTCATTACTATCAACGTTCCAGGAACAAGTGATTCCAAAGCTGTCGGCACCCAAGCATTACAAGTGCTTATAATCAAAACATGTTGTAGAAAATGCATATTTAATCCTAATTAAATGCAATTATAATCACTTATAGACTATTTGATAAAAGGCAAGTCATCCTGTTTTAATATCTTCACAATCTCACTTATTTGTTAGTTTTGCAAGTATTCTAGGGGTACAAGAACAACCTATACTTCTGTTTAATGAATACATTCAGTTCTTTTTAGTTTATTCTTATTAAGCACTCTTCCACTTATTAGTCCAGTGTTGTATATAATAATTACAATTATTATATTAAAAAAGAAATTAACATAAGCACAAAATATTTTCAAATATTAGACAGATACACCTCATTCAGCATACGCTAAAATTAAGATCACATTTCCAAACCTGCTTAATCCAATTCAGGCTCATTGAATTTTGACTTTGTTGTTTAATCGACTTCCTTGCCTGAATGAAATGAATTCTAATTTCAATGTTGAGCCTAAGTTGAAACATAATGCATGCATGTAAATGGGGCAAACAAAGACATGTGAGAGAGCTGGTGGAAAAACTTTCTTATCTATTGCAGGGAAGTTTAAAATATCAAAAGATTTTTTAAAGGTACGTCATCAGTACACTGATGTGTCCTCTGGCATGTCACTCCACCTAATAATGACTACTTTCTGTTGTACTCTTCTTTTTTGTCATAGCAAATAAAGAGGTGGGATTGGAAGTGGTGATAACATGACATCATTGGTTATGTTTGTGGTAGAAATTTACTCAATGTAAATAATCACCCTGAAGAACCAGGCAGGAGGAAGCTTGTCATTTATCTTAATTTCTTTTCATGAAAAGGGACGTCCCTGCAGCTAACGGAAAAACAGGAGGGATGATATCCGAGCAGAAGTACAGAGTCTTACTGATGCCCATAAAGGTCACATAACAGAATATCTCAGTTATAATATAAAAAATACATCATATTGGCTACAAAAATAAGACACCTTGATCTTTGTTAAACCACAAATCTCATGCACTGTCCATGTGCTGGATGCCTCACATTTCTTACTCTAATTAGTTAAAGCCTCATTCTCCCACTGACGCTCATATTCCTGTGTACATGAAGTTTGTTAACTAAATATTCATTCTTCTTTGTCTTTTGCAACACAGCCTAAACAGTCGGCTTCCTTCAGGCAGCCTGGAGCTTGTCATTTAATCGCAAGTGATTGGCAAAATTTTATAACATACCAAGTTCGTGTTTTCTTTCACATTTTCTGATGCATTGTCCTCCATTCTAAAGGCAGAAGCAGAGACCTGGTTAAAAGCTGCGCAACACTATCTTTCTTCCCCCATAAACCTTAAAGCACTCTCAGTAATACAATTACCATGCTCACATGTTTGGCACATGAGATAAGGTGTTCTGTCAGAACCAGATTTCAAAATCATTATACGAATTTAGGGTGACAGTGTGGTGTAGTGCCTAAGGGTTTGGCCTACACTCCCTGACGCTGTGGGTTTGAATCCCACTAATGACACTGTATGATCATGAGCAAGTCACTTAACCTGCCTGTGTTCCATCGTTTGATTTTTAAAACAAACAACAAAAGAAACCTAACCAGTTGTATCTTGGATGTTGTATGTCACCCCAGGCAAAAATGATTGCCTTGACACATCTCCAAGCACAGCTAGTAATGTTACTGATAAAAAGCATTGTAATATTAATGATTATTGTGAAAACATACAAGAATCACAGGCTTCGTCCCTCTGTCCATACATACATTTTGAAACTTGCTTTTCTAGATCCTTGACCAACATATTGTAATTACATTGCATCATGAGGTAAAATATTTATTTTAACCCATATATTAATATGTTAAAAATGACTTATAATTTCAATATAACTATTTAATACATCTAGAAAACCTCTATGCTAAAGTGATATACAATTAAATTCAATAAGTTGGCAAATAGTGTGTTAACTGGTAAAATTCACCAAGGTGTTATTCATAGTGAATATGCTGTGCATACTGGTGGAAATCTGCCTTGCAGCCAGCTTAGGCGTACATTTTATTCCAAGTGCTCCATGATGCTTTGCAAGGCCAGCATGACATCACAGAGCCATAGCAGCCATGTGCACAACTTTCACACATACCTAATGTAAGAACGTTGCCATCTTGACATTCACTGGCATTGTAAGCACACAAGGAAAAACAATACTGCTTCATCTGCTAAGATGCATTGAAACCATCCACCAAAGCACTTGACAGTGCTGTGCGATATTATCACCCCCTCTCTAACATACTTGTTTCTTAAACTTGCAGTTCTTTCAACCCTCAGGGTTTTTTGATTGCTGTATGTGGGTTGTCAGTGAACTTAAAAAGATAAAAATGGGTCCTGAAGCCAGAAATGTTGACAAAACACTGCCAGGTTTCCCTCCCAAAGACATAAAAATAACAAACAAAAAACACACAATATTACGAGTACTGCCACCGGATATATAACACTGGTCCTTATGGAAGCCTTAAAGGAACCCTCTTTTTCCCTGCCCCTCCCCTTATCAGAAAACAAAGGAGTACTGTGAAATGTCTGTGGTATTCGTTCCATCTGTGTCATTCATTGTTTGAGGCATGGTGGCACAGTAGTTAGCACTGCCGCCTCACAGCTCAAATCACATATTTGGTCACAATAATCGGTCCAGCATAGTTGACAGACTTCATCTTTAATCTCAGGGATCTTAAAAGACTATTGAGCCATTATCATCTACTCAAAACTTGTTCAGTTCCTCCTTTCCCATGGACTTCAATACATTTCACAGAGTTTGGCAAAGTTCTCAAATATGTCTGTGATTTTGCCGAACTCCAGGCAAAGCAAATTCAGCAGGGTTCGCTCATCATTATTAGCAAATTATAAGCAAGTGTTTTGACAAGCACAAGCTTCTGGGCATGTGGAATCCCGAGCAAGTGAGGTAACAGCAGCGTTATGCTTGGCTGAAGAGGTGGCGGTCTGTGCCACAATAGTACCTTCAGAAAGTATTCACACCCTTTCACATTTTACAGATTTTGTGGTGCTACAGCCTTCTGCTAAAATCATTATTTGTTCCCCCATCAAGCAACACTCAATACCCCTGAATGACAAAGTGAAAATACAATTTTAGAAATTTTTGCAAATTTATTCAATATAAAAAACTAAAAAATCACATTGACACAGACCCTTAGTTGAAGCAGCTATTGGGAGCTATTCCAGCCTGGTGTCTTCTTAGGTATGATGCAACAAGCTTTGCACACCTGGATTTGAGGATTTTCTGCTATTCTTCTCTGCAGATTCTCTCAAATTCTATCAGACTGGATGGAGACCATCAGTGGACAGGCATTTTCAGGTCTCTCCAGAGATGTTCGGTCAGGTTCAAGTCCAGGCTCTGAATAGGCCACTCAAGAACATTCCCTAGGTCCCTCCTGAATAGTCTTTGCTTCTTGCTAAGGGTCATAGTCCTATTATAAGGTGAACCTTCAGCCAAGTCTGAGGTCAGAGAGCTCTAGAGTAGGTTTTCATTAAGGATATCCCTATACTTTATTCCATTCAGCTTTCCCTCAACTGTCACTAGTCACTCAGTCTCAGTCTGAAAAACTCCCCCACAGCATAATGCTGCCACCACCTTGCTTTACTGTTGGAACTATATTGCTCAGGTGATGAGAGGTGCCTGGTTCCTTCAGACATGAGGCTTAGAACTGAGGCCAAACAGTTCATACTTTGTTTCTCATAGTCTGAGAGTCATTTAGGTTCCCTTATGCAAATTCTAAGCAGGCTTACACATGTCACCTGTCCATTTTACTATAAAGCCCAGATTATTAGTGGTGGTTCTTCTTCTGGAAGTTTCTCTCATCTCCACACAAGTTCTCTGGAGTACAGCCATAGTGACTATAGTGCACTTGGTCACTTCTCTTTCCAAGGCCCTTCTCCACTGACTGATCAGTTTTGCTGGGTAGGCAGCAACTATGAAGAGGTGTGGTTGTTCCAGACTCACTCCATTTAAGAATTATGGAGGCCACTGTACTCATGGGAACCTTCAAGGCCCCAGAAATATTTTTTTTAGTCTTCCTTGGATTTGTGCCTCAACACAATCCTCTTGGTTCATATTTGAAATGGCACAGTGATAATGTAAGTCATATAATTTATTTGAGTAAGTGCTGATTAGACATTGACTGTTATTGGTTATTTCCTCCTTTTTAGGGTACTGAAAGGACATTTGGGTGTTATTGCTGAACTTTCCTAATGGCACACATTTGTATGAGTGTAGAGAGTAACAGAAAAGTAAAATTATTACTGTTGCGGTTGAGTGGTTGGGAGCATGCACTGATACACAATGAACCACCTCAGGATCTCAAATTAGGACCGGAATGTAGCCGTGTGAAATGTGAAGCAATGGGATTAGATTTTCCATTGCGCAATGAGTAAAGTAATCCCTTTACAATATGTGAAAAGTAATTTTTAATGGGAGAGCCTGTTGTTTTCCTTACACTTCGATTTTTTATTGTTTGATTTTTACCTGGTAGCTGTCCCTTCTGGATGCTATTGCTGTTCAACTACCCACCTCCTTCTTATAAGGAGCGCAATTCAAAAACCACTTTCAGAATTCTGGTTTTCCATCCATCCATCGGTTTCCTGAAACTACTTCATCCTCTTTAATTTACCAGAAGCTGGAGTTTATCAGAATACATTTTGAATTTAAAAGCTACATTTTTAAATTAATTTTATATGTTACCCAATGTTGTTCTTTAAGAAATGGTCTTAAAATTTCCTTTCTGTCTTTTCTCTACACCTGAACACAAATTAAAAAGTAATGTAGTGGGAGCAAACCCTTACACATTTTTCTTCATATTTAGGGACAGTAAATGCAGTTTAGACTTTGTTATGAACTAAAGAGTTCTTAAGCGTAAAAGGTCTGAAAATGCCATAAATGTCTAATAGAGGGGGAAATACCATCAAACCCTGGCTAGAAAAAGAAGAGAGTAACAAAGAATCTTTATAAATAAAAACTTTTACTTACACAAAAATCCTCCTTGGCACAAAAATAAGCTCCCAGGTGCACAAGGCAAAAGTCACACAAGGCATTGCCTTCAAAGTAGGCAATTCCAAGAGCAAACAAAGACCCAATGCACAAAACCCAAAGAATGGTCAAAAGACAGAGCAGAAAGTCACCAAAACCCAGTAAACCACAAAAATATCAAAAAAGCAAAACCACAAGAGAATCCACCACCACCACGAGCGCATTCACAATGAACCGCAAGGAGCTGTGGGTTTTACTCAGCTTTTATAGAACTGAGGACAATCCCTTGATGGTGATGACCAGGTGGACCCACCTCTTGGGGAACCATACACAAGACACACAAAACATAAAAGAATATATGTAGGTACTGTCCCAGATGACTGGGGACCCTACCCAGCCGGGACGCCTGGACGGTCCCCAAGATGGACGATACCTCCCCGGGCCACGAGAGGGCAGCAGCCCGTGTCTGCTTGGGGGCCATGGGAACGGAGCTGGGACGCTCACCCCTACGGGAGGACTTGGCCACCGCCAGTGGGTGACCGGATGGTTAGGGAATCCTGGATGGCAGCACTTCCGCCACACCAGGAAGTGCTGCCGGAAGCAATCCCAGGGGCACCCGGAGTGCTTCCAGGTGCTCTCCTGACACTTCAGCCACACCAGGAAGTGTCATCAGGTGGAGGGGCTCATCCGGGTCATGATAAAAACGGCTGCCTCCCTCCAGTAGACAAGCCGGAGTTGGGAGGAAGGAGACGGAGCTTGTGAGGAGGGGAGTGGAGTTTAGAAGAAGGAGAAAGAGAAAGAAAAAGGAAGAGAGTTTTTGGATTAGCATTGTGGTGCTTAGGAGAAATAAAAAAGTGTTTTGGACATTCTGCTGTCTGTCTCTCTGTGTCCGGGGGTATGCTTTCCACAGTACATAGAATCTAAATGACCCATAACATTAACATTAAAAGAGAATCAGAAATTACCAAGAAAGATGTAAAAATGGTGTTTGAACCCAGTCAGGGAAGGAACTCTAGTTGAAATATAGCAGGCATGAATTTGCTCAAACTTCACAAGACACAGAAGCATGAAGTAGCTCAAAGTTCTCCTGCCCATCTCATTGCATTGTAAACAATGCAGAGCACTGACTCAGAAGTCAGAATTCATGGCATCAATAATTAAATTTGAATATGGATTAAAAAGCTGTGGAGGCTGACATCTAAACTACTTGTAATGTTAGTCGTGCTGTGTTCTAATAAAGTAAATGAAAGAAGAAATGTCAAGTGTGATGCTCCAGTTATATAAGCAGTGAGAATAAAAGCCGGAGATTGTTGGAAACCGAAATAACTAAAAGTCATATGACATTAAATATGATAAAATGCGTAGGCTGCAAAATTGTGTTAAGAACACTGTTCACAATAATAAAAACACAGCAAAGTGTCCAATGTTCCAGAGGTCTGTGTTTCCAGTAGGAGCATTCCACAGACTCCCAGAAGTTTTGCAGTCACATCTGATGTTAGCTAAGCTGTTAACTCTGCTAACAAAGGAAAATATGGAAACTGCTGTTCTGCCAGAAAAATACAAAAAACACAATCAGAAGCATTTGTTTTTTTCTGAATATATATTTTTGAATGCAGCATTTTTCATTAATAACCATCTAACTATTTGGCCATGCCTATTTATATGTCCAGAACAATGTGAGTCATGGTAGTGAAGAGGCAAACAGCGCTATCTTACTGGTCCAAGGACCTGCCAGCGTGGAGTTTGTACATTCTACCCATGGTCATGTTTTCCTTCTGGTTCTTCAGTTTCTTCTTATAACACCATGAAATGTATGGATCATTGGCCTGGTAGGAGCAGAAGTGAGCTTTGTGATTGTCTGAAATTATGTTCAGGAGTGCTTCCTAACAACTATAGCCACTATGTCCCAATCGATAAATCCAAAAGAAGAGTTGAAAGAACAGGGCAAATGGTCAATTCACAGGCAAAGCAATAGATACTAGAACTCACCAATATCATGAGTGCATTCAATGAACCGCAAAGGACTATGGCTTTTCCACAGCCTTTAGAGAGCCGAGGGCAGTTCCTTAATGGTGATGGGCAGCTTGTGCTGCATCTAGGGGGACCACCCACAAAACACATGACACATAGATAACGATACATAGACACATAGAATCTAAATATAAAGAAACATATAGTAATGCAAATAATACCAGTAATGTTATTATCATAAATAACAGAATCAAAAATGGAGAAAAATGCCCAGCCAGGGGAGGAACAATTACGACAGTGTGGCACCATTATGGTGTGTTGTTTTGCCATGGACACCATCATTTTTTTTTAATGGCTGCAGCTACAGTGTGTTACTTGTAATCTGGGATGATACAAAGTTTGTAAGTTATCTTTAATGTTAGATTTCTCATAATCCTTTTCTTTATTTGCATAGAGTATATGCTTACTTAGACAATGGTATATTCTTTCATGCCCGTGTAATAGAACTTTCTCAGCTATATATGTTATAACAGCAATTAATGAGCTGTCACTTTACCTTAGATTTGCAACTGAGCACCTCGTTCCTTAAAATTCTATTTTTCATATCCTGGTAAAGAAAGGCAGAAACTGAGTACACAATATTTAGTATACATGCTTATTACAGAGAAATTGAGGCCTGTCCTCATTATATAAATACTGAGAAAATGCAGGGTAATCAACACAAAGAAATGTTTTCTGTTCCAGTATTCCACCCTAATTCCCAATCAAACAGTAACGTAGCAAATCTAAAAGCCAGTACTTGCTCTTTAAATATTTTTTTCCACAGAATGTAAAACCACAAAGTTTCTTAGAATACGCAAATTACGAAACAGATTGTTATGCAGGAGTCAATTCAATGACTTTAATGGACTGTAACAGAATGAACAGGACTATGTTTTAAGTCAGTCAGTCATTATCCAACCTGCTATATCCTAACTACAGGGTCATGGGGGTCTGCTGGAGCCAATCCCAGCCAACACTGGGCATAAGGCAGGAACAAATCCTGGGCAGGGAGCCAGCCTACTGCAGGGCACACACACCCACTCACCAAGCACACAATAGGGACAATTTAGGATCGCCAATGCACCTAACCTGCATGTCTTTGGACTGTGGGAGATAACCGGAGCACAACGCAGAAAACCAAGGCAGACACAGGGACAACACGCAAACTCCACGCAGGGAGGACCCGGGAAGCAAACCCAGGTTTCCTTACTGCGAGGCAGCAGCGCTACCACTGCGCCACCATGGTTTTATTTTTCCAAAATTTATTTTATGCACATAAGTCACACCAGTCACTTTATAATCTTTACTTGACTCTACAAACTTTATCTTTCTGTGTGCCATGAATTTTCACAAACTGGCCAAATGTATGCTATCACTGAAGTAGACCCTGCCAAGTGCATCAGTACTCTTATGCTACAAGTAAATACACTTTATTAAATATTCTTAAAATTCATATTATAAAAAAATACTGTTTTATTGTGTTGTAATTTGAATTAAACATTCAAACATAAAAGCTTGAAACTATATAATTTTGCAGTAGATAAAGAACTGATTAAGATAAACTTCAAAGAGCCGCTGATAAGGAGCAGCTTCCAGGGTCAGGAAAGTCTTGTAACCTTCCCCCTAGAACCCCTCTGGCAGCCCCCAGTCTCCCTGTACTTATGAGCCCTATTAGACTTTGAAAGGGCCAGGCATGCTTAAGGCATCTGGCACAGCCTATTCACCATTACAGAGATATGCCTGTACTGTATGAGCACCCTGTGCTGCCATCTAGGAATTTTTGTAGCATTCTCCCCATTACCCTTCAAAGACATTAATGCCCCCTGAATAATCAATACATTTCCTAGGTCCACAACCTACTATGGGCTGCTTACCAACTTTCCTCTCACATGGGTTCTTCTAACTATATGGCTGTTCCTAAGACAGGAACAATCTTCTAGTGATTATTGATTTATGTCATCATAATGATAGGTTCTAGTTCTGAATGTATAGATATTGTAAAAGATAGCCTGGACGCAGACAGTCACTGAGACAGCCAAATGTTGAAAACACACACTTTTAATTCCTTCTGCACCTGCTCACACAATGCAGTCAGTGCACCAACCCACAATAATGGCTCACAGTCCGTTTCTTCTCTTTCTATTGCCGCCTCTACTCCACTCCTCGCAAGCTCCATCCTCTTCCATCTGACTCTGACTCTCTGAATGGAGTGAGGCGGCCTCTTTTATAGTTCACCCGGATGTGCTCCAGGTGCTTCCAGATGATCTTCTGGCAGCACTTCCTGGTGTGGCGGAAGTGCTGCCTTCCAGGTCTCCATAATTATCCGGGCGTCCCTAAGGCAGTGACCACGGGCCCCAAAAGGGACGCGCTTCCAAGCTCTGTTCCAATGGCCCCCACGCAGACCAGGGCGGCTGCCATTTTGTGGCCCGGGGGAGGTATTGTCCCTCTCCTGGGGCCTCATGAATAAACGGTGCATACGCACAGAAATGTTGCGTAAGAACGTTTCCACGTTCAAATCGCAATGTATAAAACCTACACTTGGTGTAAAGCCACGCGCTTTTCCACGGTACCTCATACCCTGTCGTACACAAGTTCTCCACTCGGTTTTGCAGACTGGCGGCACCCAGCGTCAAAGCAGTGCTACTGTTCCTGTGTGGTTACCCTTTATTTCTTAGAACCACATTCCTGACGCGGCTTTATAAATACACTGAAACTAACCGCATATTGTTTATTAGTGTAATGCATCTGATTGTAATTAACCTGTAACAATATAATGGCCCAGGGAATAGCCATAGTATTCCAAATACCATAACTGCTTTAGCGATGTAACTCTCACTGCACCTTTTTTTCCTTCTTTCAGCTGCTCCCGTTAAGGGTTGCCTCAACGGATCATCTTTTTCCATATTACTCTCACTGCACCACTCGGAGTATTTATATCACTGTTTCTGAGTGGGGAACTGAGTGGGAAATTATCGGTATACAGCATTAAGCCCACTCTGCCTCAGCCACAGCAAAATGTTTCAAAGCCTTTCCTGTACGGACCTCGCGGTTCAGAAACAGTTTCATCCCAAGAACTATAAACGCACTCAATCAAGTGCTCCTTGTAGAACGCTTTGTACTTATAAGTACAATCACCCCACTGTAAACTTGCACTACAGTTATAATATTGCACAACCTGCGCCACTTTATAAAGCACGTATTTACATATGATGACGATATCATTTTTAAGATGAAATGCAGCAAAATATGTTGATTATATTATACAGATACAACTTTAACTTCATTTAAATAATCTGTATTGTTAATAATTAAACATGTGAGGACACAGTGCCGCAGCGCTAGCAAGTTCACGGATTGTTCCTGCTTTGCGCTGTATATTTGCTGAGGATGGCACAACACTGGAAGGATAGACTGATAGAATAATTAAACATGTGCTATGAAGATATTTTAATGTTCCTTAAAAGTTTTGAAGAATCGTCGTTGTAAGCTTACAGATGGCTTAACGTCTATTACAGAGTTGATTGTGTGGCGATTGGGTATTTGGAGAAAGAAAAGTAAGGACAGGAATTGGAGGTTAGTATGTTTGAAAGAGACAGTACTGCTACAGTAATTTCATTGAAAGTCGCACACAATCACGCACCGTGTTTCCCTGTTTAATAACATGCTTTAACTCCTATCATCATGAAAAAGATATCACGTAACATCTCAGTATTTTAATTATTCAGAGAGCTGTAATATCACGAATGTAATGGATTCTGTGTCCTGTCAGAGAAAGAGAAAGAACGGAAGCACGTAGTGATTCACACACAGAGTACATTGAAAATCAAATACAAAACAAAGCATTTAACAGGCTAATTTAGTTACGATGGGATTTGAGAAACTAGTAAATTAAACTATTTTAAGATGAAGTTTATGTTCTACTTTAATGACAAAATAAACTACATGATTAAAGTGGATATTTCGAGATTGAAGTTAACATTTCGTGCTTTTTTCCTACTCTGTGCCTTTTTTCTCACTGTACCCTAATAAGCTTCCATATAGCACTCAGACGGTGGGCTACGTCTCGCCTTTTCTCGGCGACTTTGATATGTGACAACTTCTTTTTTATGTCGGGCACTGTGTGACTTTGTGAACTTGAACTTTTTTCTCCAACACGCTATGTCACTCGATCAACTTCCTTTTGTTGATTATACCACTGTATAAACCAACAAATAGTACGTTTTTCTTTGCCTCCACTTGGTATTCGCTGAAATTCTTATATTTTCCTTCTTGTTTTTGCCATTGCCTTTTCACAGAATGGGGAACTTAAGGTCTATTTATATTGATTTGCATATTCAAAGAGGCGTAATTCTGGGAGGAGACGGGGCGGGACAGAAGGCGCGTGCACGTGCATTAGTTTTCACGCTGATCTGGATTTATGGAGCGGAAGAACGCGGAAGTTGGAGTACGCACAGATTCCTGCATCTGGAATTTTCTGTGCGTAAGCACATTTCGGCTTTTGTGCTTACGTCATGTTATAGTGTGAATTCCACGCACGGCGTTATGCATGAGGCCCCTGGTCTTTCCAGGCGTCCCAGCTGGGCTGAATTCCCAGCCATCCGCCACAATATACAGGCACCCCAGAGCAGCTGCCTACACACATTACCATCTAATAAAGTACCCATCATCCCTGGTCCATCTCCTGTCAAACCTCTGCCTCCAATGCTTTCTAATCCTGACACAGTTTAGCTTTGGTCATGATTTTGGGGTTTCTAAGCACAATAAGTTCCAAAATGACTCACAAATGCCCAGAAGAAGGGGGTAAAACTGTCTACTAAGAAAAGAACAAACATAGAATTTTTATAAATAAAAATATTAATTGTGAGCAGTGAAGCTCCAAACAGGGCCGGATTAAGGTGGGTGCTATTGATGCTGCAGCATTAGGCCCATTCCTGAAATAGGCCCAGATGAAAACAGACGAGAATTTTCTGGAAGCTGAACCGTTTTCCTTTGCTATATTAACCTCAAAATAATTCTTAGAATGAAATTTGGAGTCCGACTTTCAGACGCCTAGACACAGTGTTATTTATTATACAGTTACTATTGTTCTTTGCGCTGTGACATAACTATAACATTGTTGTGTTTATTGTTAACCGAAGATTTCAATTTAATGCTATCAATTTTATGTTAAACAGTTTACTTAGTAATTTAGCTGCATTTTTTGCAATATCTTGGGGATTTTTGCCACTTTATTATTGTTCAGTAAGTGCCACGTAGTAAATTTTTCCCCTTGAAAGTTAGTTGTACGGTAAAAATCGATGGCTATTTAAATGGTTATCTGTAACTGCGGGCCCGGCATGGATGTTTAGAATTTTTAAAATCCTCGACAGGATTCTGGTCTATTATGAAATTTAACTGAGTCAATTTGACCCAATGTCTCTGCAAATTCATTTTTTCTTACTCTGTTTCGTAAGAGAATTGTGAAATTTTGTGTATTTCGTTGTTAGGTTTTCTGTATTAAGTGCACTTTTCAGACAATTGCTGTTGAATGTTGATGTTACATAGTTTGATGTTAATCTCTAGCTGTTACGATACTACGTCGTTATTATTATTCATGTTCAATAAAGGCTGGCTGGTTGCGTTGCAAGCAATTAAGGCTCCTTGGTTGGTCTGAATGCGCATGTGTCGAATGCACATGCACCAATGGCGAGAAAAACAAAGCAAAAGGTCAAAAATTCAAAACACAAATAAAAAGCACAGAAATACAACCAAAATTCACCAACACAAGCGCATTCAATGAACCACAAGGGACTGTGGGGTTTTCTTTAGCCTTTATAGGGCCGAGAATAGCCCCTTGACCATGCTAGGCAGGTGGCTCCATCTCTTGGTGGAACACCCACAAAACATATGGCACAGGGAAAAATATACATAGATATAAAGAATCTTAATAATCAACATTTTTAACATAAAAAATTAACAAAGCAGACAAAAAAGAGACATTTGAACATCAGCCACAGTGGGAACCTTGGCTGAAACATACTGTAACAGCTACACAGACCCATTGTTACAATATATAAATATAAACATTGCGACAGATAGGGGGCGCTGTTGTCCCCTTGAACCCTCAGACCAGACGCCAGACACCAGATAAAAGTCCAAATTCTTGACTTTTTATTATAATAATCAAGTGAACAAAGCACCCTCCACTCCACAATACTCATAAATAATACACAATACACTATAATCACAATTCTCCACTCCCAGACGTATTGTCACCCTTCCTCCCAACTCAGCTCAACGCTCTGGGGTTTCCCACAATCCCTTATAGTCCTTGAAGTGCTTCTGATCCCTCAGTCCATGTGATTACCCAGCACTTCCAGGTCAGGTGAAAACTCCTCTTTTTTCTTCAGCCCGGAAGTACTTTATTTCTTCCATCCTCGTGACAAGGAAGTACTTCCTGGCTATACGGAGAATACAAGTCCTTGATGCTCCCTTCAGCGTCCTCTGGTGGCCCCCATTTTATCCAGCAATCCATGATGCCCTGTGGAATTCAGGGCATCTCCACGCTGCAGGAAGGGCTCCACCTGGCAGCTTGGGGGTATTGGCCGGGATAACATGCCAGCCGTAGTCCACAACATAAATATGTAAAAATAACTCCCATGACAACATACCACCATCTTCCACTACAAAGATGTAAAAGGCAATCATACCACACTTTCTAATACACATGCTGTTTAGCTTTCCACTAAGAAAAGCGCAAAGGGAGAATCAGCACAGAAGAAGCCATTATTGGGCTTTCTAAATTTGTTTCTTTCCATTTCATGGGTATGGCACAATCAGAAAGAACGTGGGAATCAAAAGGTATCCCGTGACTTGGAACTGTGGGAAAAATCTGGAGCACATAGAAAAACCCAAACAGAAAATGGGAAGCATACAAACTCCACGAAGACTGACAGATGCAGAATGTGAGGTTGTGTTAAGCACTCTGGCACTGTTTTACCTAGTGTTTCAGTGCAATTAGACAAAATAAGTAGTAACTGTCTGCCCTACTGGTCTTTACTTAAGGGGATTCTAATAAACAGCTATTATCAGGGACAGAATCAAATAGGATTTTAAGTTCCAAAAGTAGGCAGTGGGCAGAATGCTTCAACCTCATAAAGCTACTGGACAGACTAGCCAGTCATACCCTTATCAGGTTATTTCTATGGTAAAACAAATGTGTAAGAACACCTAGTGCCACTAGAGTTCAGCCTATATACATCGGACTTCCAATACAACTCGGAGTCCTGCCACGTGCAAAAGTTTACATACGACACTGCTATCGTGGGCTGCATCAGGAGTGGGCAGGAGGAGGAGTATAGGAACCTAACCAAGGACTTTGTTAAATGGTGCGACTCAAACCACCTACAACTAAACACCAGCAAAACCAAGGAGCTGGTGGTGGAGTTTAGGAGGACCAGGCCCCTCATGGACCCCGTGATCATCAGAAGTGACTGTGTGCAGAGCATGCAGACCTATAAATACCTGGGGGTGCAGCTGGATGATAAACTGGACTGGACTGCCAACACTGATACTCTGTACAAGAGAGGACAGAGCCTGCTATACTTCCTTACAAGGCTGGCGTCCTTCAACATCTGCAATAAGATGCTGCAGATGTTCTATCAGACGGTTGTGGCGAGCTCCCTCTTCTACGTGGTGGTGTGCTGGAGAGGCAGCATAAAGAAGAGGGACGCTTCACGCCTGGACAAACTGGCGAGGAAGGCAGGCTCTATTGTAGACATGGAGATGGACAGTTTGACATCCGTGGCAGAGTGACGGGCGCTGAGCAGGCTCCTATCAATCATGGAGAATCCACTGCATCCACTAAACAGTATCATCTCCAGACAGAGGAGCAGCTTCAGCGACAGACTGCTGTCACTGTCCTGCTCCACTGACAGACTGAGGAGATCGTTTCTCCCCCACACTATGCGACTCTTCAATTCCACCCAGGGGGGTAAACGTTAACATTATACAAAGTTATTGACTGTTATACCTGCCTCGCACTCTCCACCTTGCATTTTTTAACTTGCACTGCTTTTTTTATTGCTCTTTAATTAATATTGTTTTCATCAATATGCTGCTGCTGGAGTATGTGAATTTCCTCTTGAGGATTAATAAAGTATCTATCTATCTCTATCTATCTATCTAACGTGAAGTCTACTTTACAGTTGTATTCTCTGAATCAGAAGGATAACACGCAATGAGGTAAGCATCCATCCATCTGTAAATTGTATACAAATATGTCAATGTTCAATACCAGATTTATGTAAGTTTGAGTCAAGAGAGCTGGAGCCTCCCTTAGCTGCAACAACTACAACTTTTTTCTTTTAAGGAATGGATGACAGTAATGTACAAAGAGGGTAGAACAGAACATAACTTTTAAGCGTTGTGTCAATCATCTAACCATCGCCTTCGGAGAAAGAATCACTATCACATGCTGGCTTATGCTTTTTAGGCCAAAAACAAATAATGAAACCAAGGGATATGCCTGAGGTGGACAAGTCTGACCCATGCTGTAATTGTAAAGTGAGAGTCTTTGCACGCAGAGAGAATCTAAATATTTCAAAGGAACAACTGTAAAAAGCATTGAAAGAAGGAAGCTTTTCATTCCTCTACATGGGTGACTGTTGACAGACCAGTATATCTAAAGAACATGAGACATATGGAGAAATCTGGGAAAACACAAGTTATTGTGCCTTTCCACTATAATTATTTCTTTGGGCAGCCTGTTCTCACTCATCTGCAGTGGTGGGATTACTGCAGCACACGTTTAGGCCAGAACTGCTAAATGTTATTTAACCTCCTAAATCCGAAACTACTCTAAGTCCTCAGAGAGCCATAAATAAGCAGCATACCCACAAAAGCAAATGGTGGACTCCTATACTGAGGGTCTGTGACATCACAACACACCTCTTGTTGTAACAGGTTCTTTCCTCTCAAGTTAACATTTTCAGTATGCTAAGGTCTCTGTTTTTTGATTGTCTTGACAGTACCCTTCATCTTTGGTCATAAGCTATGATAGATAAGCTGCACAAGACCTTTCTACATACAAACAAAAAGAAGAGTGAAGAGTAAATGATGCTTCGGGAAGAAAAACAAAATGAAACTGAGAGAGCTGAGCAAAATAGATTTTTTTTACAAGACAATACACTACAGGTGGGTTTATAGGTTGTTGTTGTGTTTTCATTTTTGATGTTTATTAATGCCTTATTTCCACAGTATGTGGGCTGTAGTAATATGTTCTACATTCATCACATCTCTCAATTTTCAAATCCTAGTAATTCAAATTCAAGGTCATGGGGATGGCAGTCTATCTCAGCACTATGCAAGGCAAGAACCAATCTCAGACAGAGTGTTAGTGCAATCATCCATATACCCACCCTCACTAAAATCCACCCAATTCAGAATTACTGGATAACTCCACACCTCTTTCTGATGTAGTTGGAAATATGGGGCAGCAGGAGGGAACCCCATGAGAACATGGGAAGAACGTGCAGGAGCCCAACAGAGAGTGACGTACATCCAGTCATTTTAGTGTACAAAATATAAGGAAATTGGAAATAATGCCTATGTGCATTTATTTTCAAAATGAACGTCATGCAGAGTGAACATCCTCATTACAGCTGTTGCTTTACACATTTTAATGTAGCTCAAAGTGCTTTACAAGATGTCAAACAAAAGTTACAAGAAAAGAAAAACAAAATAGAAAGAGATAAAAATAATAAGGAATAAATACCAAAAATAATAGACAACAATAAATCAAGTGATAGAGAAAGTAGATTCATTTTTAAGTCTTTAAAGATAAGTTGATTAGTATGACTAAATTGTTAGGGAGGACAGAAAAAAAAATAAAAACTCCAGGAGCAAGAAGCTAAAGGAAAAACAAAATCTGCAGGGGTTCCAAGGTCAAAAGACAGCCCAGCCCCACTGGGCATTCCACTTAACATAAATGTACTTAAGTAGCTCCTTATTTCTTTTCAGACTTTGTCCTGTTTTGATGCAGTGGGGCTTGTAGACAGTTGGAGCATTTGCTTTCACACATGCATCACAGGCGACTGCACAGTACTTTGATCAGGGGTTGGAGTCACAAAACCCCATGTGGTATAGCGGGTCCGCAGATCAGGAAAAAGTGTCCGGTTTTAAATAAATAATGGATATGCTCGTGCTGGGGAGTGCAGCAAGTGCGAGCGATCTGCAGCGACGACTGCTTGTCTCCAGGATGGTGTGAGGCAATCGGCCAAATGTGCATTGCCTTGCTGGCACGTACGGGCAGTCTGATTGTCTCATTATCAGCTCGGGGCTGCAATCAGGCAATCACACCTGCAACCACTTCCCCAGCCTATAAAAGGCAGAAGGAGCTGGTGCAAGCGCGCTCAAGAGCAGGAGCAGAGGCAGACAGCTGTGTGAAGAGCCCCTGGAGAAGAACAGGTGGCCAACACCCAGGGGGCAGCTGTAGTGGATCGCTCCAACTGAGCAATATGAGGGAGCTGGAATGAGCATTTGGCCGCAAAAGCCCAGAATGGCAGCGGGAGTCAAAGGCTTGGAATGAAAGCCCCTTTGTGAGCACCATGGCCTTTTGGGACCTAGGTCCAGTGGGGTTGGGGTATGGTCTACTGTAGCCATGGGACAGCAGGGACCCGGACCTGTGGAAGGCCAGCTGTGTCAGTCGATAGGGTCATTCCTCTGCTGCAAGGCTTGCATGGGATAAGCAGAGGAGACACCAGGTAAAAGAACAATGCACATGGCTTTTAGAAAGGATATTTTCCTGCCAGCTGGTTTTAAAATCATTTTAATGGATTTATTTATTCTAATTTTAACCTTCACAAATTTACCTTTTTAATTGGAATATTTATTTATTCAGGAACTTCCTGCTGCACTTTTTGAACACTTTTTTTTTTTTAATTGCTTTAATAAAAGCACTGAGCGTTTTGCACCCTTCCCTTGCTTTGTGTGGTGTCCTCATTTGCCAAGCTCATCCCTCGGAAACATTACCATTGGTGGCGGGTTGAAGAGGCTCCTGGTGGGATCCAGTAGCATGGAGTCAACCCGCTCTGTCATACCCCAGCCCAGAAAAAAATGGAAAAGATGGCTTTTAAATGATCAATACTGTCACCCTGGTGTGTCTCAATTAGCAAACATTTCAGATTTTTGGTGTATACCAGCAAAAGATCACCTCACCATTTCTTTTGTGCTCTTGGAATAATAAGCAGACCAATATTAGAAGATCTAAGACTACAAATGGGAATGTACAGGGACAGGCACTCCAAAATATAGGAAGGCGCGAAATTTAGACCTTTGTGTATTATTAATATTATTTTAAAATCAATTCTAAAGGATGTGAGTAACCAATGTAATGATGCTAAAATGAGTGAGATGAGCTCCGATTTTCTTTTTAGGGTTAAAATGCTTGCTGCTGCATTCTGAATCAACTGCAACAAATTAATGTCTTTCTTAGGAAGTCTTGTTAAGAGTGCATTACACTAATCTAGTTGAATAAAAACAAAAGAATTACTTAATTTCTTAGCCTCTTGCAAGGTTATAATAGGTCTAAATTTTGTGACTTTCCTTAAGTGAAAAAATACAGTTCTAATAGTATGTTTAATGTGTGATTTAAAATTTAGGTCAGAGTCCATGATTACACCTAAATTCTTTACTTCTACCTTGACTTTTAATGTTAAGGAATCAACTTTATTTCTCAGACCCTCACCTTTTTTGCCAATAACGAAGATTTCTGTTTTTCCTTTATTAAGCTTGAGGAAATTGCTACTACTCATCCATTCAGAAATACAAGTAAGACATTGGATCAGAGGACCCATAGCATTAGAGTCATCCGATGCTATGGATAAGTAAAGATGCATGTCATCTGCATAACTGTGGCAGTTCACCTTGTATTTTGAGATAATCTGGCCTAATGGGAGCATGTAAATTGAAAATAACAGTGAGCTCAGAATAGATCTTTTTAGTGCACTATATGCAATGTCCTCAAATTACAATCACCACAACTAACAAAGAATTTTATATCTGTTAAATAAGGTTTAAACCAATCCATGATCCTGCTGGAGAGACCCATATGATGCCTGGGCTGCCACAGATAGCATTACCTCATTGAACCCAGGGCATCAATAGATGTAAGCCAATGATGGATTGGGCAATGAGGGCACATAACAGCTATAGGTTTGTACAAAACAGAACTGTGTGCTTTTAATTAAAAAAAATGTCTTCAAAAAACATAAATAAAGTATAGTTCAGTTTTCTTAATAAATAAGCCATAATAATACAGTGTTTGTGAAGGTTAACATGCAAATAAGTAAATAAATCTAAAAACAGAAGAAAATCAAAGGTTTTCATGATCTGTCAATTTAAAAACCACTCACGAGTTTCTGTGCCTTTTTTCAAAACTGATGTTTCCTCTGCTCAACAGTGATGGTCTGCTCAGTGAGAGGGGACGTCCACTGGCAAGCACAGTCAACCTTTATATGGTTTGTATCCCCGTTACCATCTCTTCTCATCTGTGAAGACCACACAAGCCTTGCTCCTTTCACCCACCAAATTGTCTAAATTTAATTTAGACATAAACCAGCTGTGTTATATGGGTTGGAGAAGGTGCATTGACAAAAAGACAGGAGACAGAGCTGGAGGTTCTGTGAGACATCTTAGAACAGTTGGTTGCTCCAGCTCCCTGGGTAACGTCTCTGAATGCTTACCTCCACTGCACAACATTGGCTCCTCCTCAATCTTGATGCCTCTCTTCTCTTTTCTTAACCTTCAGATGGTTTCTTCAACTTTCTTTTCCCATTATTCTGTCCTGAATCAGGCTCCTTTTATCTCTTGTGAGATATAGGTGCCTTGAATACAATTCCAAGAATGCTAATGAGGAACACAGCTGGGCTGACCACATCTGGACATGAATGTGCAATCAGCCAATTTCCTCATCAACACCCTTGGGCTGCTTGGCCAAGCTACTGTGCCTACACCTACACCCCATCCACCCTGAACACACTAAAACCTGCACACTGCCACAGACCCCTAAATATATTTTACCACAACCCACCCATTGTTTAAAGTGATTTATAAGAATACTGTGGTCTATGGTGTCAAATGCTGCCCTCAAGTCTAAGAGAACAAAAACAGAAATGAAGTCTGTTTCAGCATTAACCAGCGAGGCATTTACTACTTTAACCAATGCAGTTTCTGTATTATGATTTGTTTAATTTGACCAAAACATATCAAGAACAGAATGTTTACTAGTTTGCTATTGTTTATGCAGTTCCACTGAAGTCATATTGTCTGTAGTATTCTTTTATTTGATGTTGGAAAATTTGCTGAATGGAGACTAGCAGTATAGCATTTTTTAATTTCATTGCTTATGTTAAACTATGTTTCATCTCTAATTCAGATAAGTTTTTGTTTTATGTAACAACGTTTATTGCAACAAACGGTCCAGCTCCTTACCCAATAGCTAATCAATTCTAAAAATTTTCTGATCATAAGCTAAAGATCTGAAGAGCATCAGATACCATACACTATGTATATTTGTGTTTATTTCTTTCATATAACTAAGTCAGAAAAGATTTAAATTATGTAAAAATCAAGAGGATTTAAACAGTGACTCTCTTATTGTTCTAACATACCGCTCACTAAACTGGCAAAAAGTTGCTCTATGCAAAATGTCATCTAAAATGTCATGTGGAACATCTCTTAATGAAAGACAACATAGTCATTTCTTCTTTTGCTCTAGGCTCCTGTCTTATATAAAAGTTTAAAGAGAAAAGATGTTTTTCCAGTCATTTTTATTCCTCTAATGAGGGTGGTGTGCTAACAATACAGATAAGATAGGCTTTTTGTGTTAAAGTGTTCTCTGATATAAGTGATTTTTATATAATTAAAGACAACTGGGAAAATCTTGAAAGAGTAACCAAAATGTACATTGTCAGGGATGCCAGGGGCAACGACCCGGCCGGGACACCTTAAGGGACCGGAAGAGGGTCTATGCCCGCCCTGGATCACATGGGGGACGCCATCCTGGTTGCTTTGGGGGCCACAGGTAGAAGGCATGGAAGCCCAACCCTGTAGGGACCCGTGGTCACCGCCAGGGGGCGCCCCAATGCCTTGGGGACCCTGGACCTTAGCACTTCCGCCACACCAGGAAGTGCTGGGGGGAAAAGGAGCAGGGACACCCGGAGAGCTTCTGGGAGAACAGCCGGCACTTCCGCCATACTGGGGCGTGTCCAGGGAGGAGTGCCGGGAAACACCTGGAGCCCATCCTGGATGAAATAAAAGGGGCCGTCTCCCTTCATTCGAGGCTGGAGTCAGGTGGAGGCAGGACAAGGCGAGAGAGAGAGAGAGAGAGAGAGAGAGAGAGAGAGAGAGTGGAGGTGGCCCGAAGAGGAAGGCATTGTGTGGCCAGGATTTTGTGGGGGTTCGTGTGTGCACTGACTTTATTCTGTAAATAGTGTAAATATTTGGTGGTGATTTAACAACATGTCCGCCTGTCTGTGTCCAGGCCGCATCCACATCTGGCGTAGTCGGCAGGATGCTCCATCTGGTTCAAGAGGGGGACCTGATATCAAAAATCTTGTTGTGGACGGCCCGGCGCAGCAGGGGACCCCACCCACGTGCCGCGGGAGGGGCATGCACACAGCCCTGTGGGGTAAAAGTACCCCACGGACCACCAGGGGTCTGCAGGAGAGCCGTTTTCCCCAACGACGGATCAACGGTGTGTGGAGCCGGACTGCAGCAGGCTCCTGTGGGTGCACCGTTGCTAGAGGCGCCCGGGACAGCATCACGTCTACAGAGGCCACGCCGAGGACGTTTCCTTGGTCGGATGGGACCCGGGAGGTGAGTTCCCTGCCGGTAGGCAGCCGGCCCTAGGGGGCCGGGCGTGTGCTTTATTTTGTAAGCAGGAACAACCCGGATCCGCGTCAGTGGCAGACGCATGCTGGTCGGCAGGGCTTCAATGGCACGGTGGCGCCTGTGGGAGCTGGTGAAAAGGAGCCGCTGCAGCTTTAGCAACAGCAAGGCTGCCGGCAAGCACGTCGCCGCTGCAGAAGGGGAGTTAAAATGGTTGCGGACCAGAAGTCCCTCCCCCTGACAGGCACGCGGTTGGATGGTGTGTCTTACGTGCACGCCGATGACTGGAGAGAGGCGGGACGAAGGAATGTCCATCACGTGCCGGGGGGAGACCCGATTGGGCCGGAGGAAGAGGCCCACAGGAAGTTGCCGGCGTCTGGGGCTGACAGACAGGTAGGCTCCGCGTCGGTTAACTTCCTGTCTTTGCCGGCTGCTCTGTCGGAGCTGGAGGCGTGCCTTCAGCCCGCAGAGCAGCGTGTGTCGCAGGTGCTGCGTGCCCTCTGGGCAGAGTTGCGGGTACTGGAGATGAAGGCGGTTGCGTCTATGGAGGAGCTTTTGACGGCGATCAGACGGCACGACGCTGGATTCTTCAGCTGGAGGTGTACGGCGGGGAAGGTGAGTACAGCCATCCCCGTACAGCATGAAGGAGGGTCTGCTGAAAACAGCTGTGATTCCAACGAGCAGTATCAAGTAAGCAGTCCTCCGACAGTGGATGCGGCGCAGGGGGTTGTGCGCGCAGTGAGGGGAGAGACAGCAAGAGGGCTGGCAGGACACGGGCTGTTGAGGTCCTAGCGCCCTCCGCCCCGAGTCGGCAGCAGTCTCGCGCCGCTCTACAGGGACAATGGCGGGAAGGAGTCTCTTTCTTTTCAATAAGGAGACTCAGACCGTCGGGGCATTCCAGAGCGACAGGAGGAATCGGAGTGTAATTGCCGGTTCCTCCGATAGGATGGGACGTGGTGCTGGGTGCACACGTCCGGGTGCTGGCCGCCCTCTGCGGGGGCAGAGGGAACCCTTGAGGTCAGTGGAGAGGAAAGGAGTCCAGGCGGTTCCGTCTGTTACAGCGACAGGAGGGACACGGAACCCACGGAGGAGGTGCCGAACAGGCAAGTGCCGGGGTGCCGGATGGAGGGGGGAACGCTGCCAGTGCATGGCACAGAGGGATACCAGGGAAGGGTGTCCAGGCAGCGGTTCTGCCCCTTTGTTTCTGTCTGTTTCAGGGCCGGACCCCGGACAAGCAGTAGGACCCACTTCGTTGGAAACCTGCCTTCAGGAGACGGCTGGAGGAGGCTACGAGGGAGCGAGTAGCTCCAACCAAAGGGGCGTGAAAACCCCAGAGGGGGTGCCGAAGGAGTGGGCCCCGGGGTGCCGGTAAGAGGGGGGAGCGCAGCCTGTGCGAGGCACAGGAGGACACCAAGTGGTGGTGTCCAGGTGGCATCTCTGCCCCTATCCCTGTTGGGAGAACAGGGCCGGACCTCAGCTGCCCAGGAGTCGGACCCGCTTCGGGGGTAACCTGCCCTCGTGGGACGTGTCGCTCCTCCCGAGTGGTCTTCGCTGGCTGTGGGGCACTGTCAGGGATGCCAGGGGCAACGACCCGACTGGGACGCCTTGAGGGACCGGAAGAGGGTCTATGCCCGCCCTGGATCACGTGGGGGCCGCCATCCTGGTTGCTTTGGGGGCCATGGGTAGAGGGCATGGAAGCCCAACCCTGTAGGGACCCGTGGTCACCGCCAGGGGGCGCCCCAATGCCTTGGGGACCCTGGACATCAGCACTTCCGCCACACCAGGAATTGCTGGGGCAAAGAGGAGCAGGGACACCTGGAGCCCATCCGGGATGAAATAATAGGGTCCATCTCCCTTAATTCGAGGCTGGAGTCGGGTGGAGGCAGGACAAGGCAAGAGAGAGAGAGAGTGGAGGCGGCCCGAAGAGGAAGGCATTGTGTAGCCAGGACTTTGTGGGGGTTCGTGTGTGCACTGACTTTATTCTGTAAATAGTGTAAATAAACGTGTGGTGGTGATTTAACAACATGTCTGCCTGTCTGTGTCCAGGCCGCGTCCACAACATTTAAATCTAATGTCATACAAACATTAGTGTTCATATTCAGTACACATAAAATATTTCCACAAAAGAGGAAAATAAATATCTTTCCCTTGAAATCTGAACAGGTGAAAATAATTATTTGCCTTTTTGATCTTTTATTTATCCATCCATCCATCCATTTACTAAGCCACTGTAATAGCTGTAACAGATGGAATGACATCCTGAATGGGATGGAGGGTGGTCTCTTATCCAGCTGAGAGACCAGTATGGAAGGACAGCACAGATGGATGCGTGTCCAAGCCAGGATGGGTCCTTTTTCCTCTCCCAGTTTAGGAGAAAAAAAAATTATGTATGGGTTGGGGAAAGCTGCCCACCAAGAACAGTTCATTCCCCAGTATCATATATGGCAGTAAACTTCTGGCATGGGCCCATTTTGGACACCCACAGGGTTGCATGGGATTCGTAGGTCAGGAAGACAACCCTGTTTGGGTCCTTGGGTGCCACCACAGGGCACCGCCAGTAAAAGACCTCCCTATGCATTCACTCAGTTTTGCAGACCAGCAAATATATACAGTACTGGTTCGTCATCTGAAGTCTTGGAAACATTACTCTAGGGCAGCCTGTGTTCCTGCTTTACTAGCAGGCTTCAGCCTACTATAGGCCAAGTGGGCTTTGACTTCAAAAGTTAAAAAATATGTAAGTTATATTCACAAAGTATAGCCCAAGCCCGACCAGGATGACTGTAAACACTTGGCTTATGGATGCAAACAAAGAATCTTTAAATAAATGTAATCACAAAAATCAGAAAACATAACAAAATGCTCAAAAGAGAAAGAAGCAAAAGGAGTTGTGAACAAGATAGTTCAAAAACAAACCAGTCCAAATTAAAAATTACTAACTCAAAATCCTTGGACAGAAGAAAAATGTTTTGAAAAATCAGAAAATCCAGTGACACACTGGCAATAGAAATACCTGGAAATACAACCAACACTCAACCAAGTATCATTCAAAAAACTGTAAGACACTCCACTTCCCAGCCTCCTGTTGATAAAAAACAAGTCATATCAGGCAGCATTTGTTCACACATAGACACAATAATAAATAAATAAGAATTTAGACATAAACCAACTGTGTTATATGGGCTGGAGACAGTGCACTAACAAAAACACAGGAGACAGAGCTGGAGGTGGCAGAGTTAAAGATGTTAAGATTTGCATTGGGTGTGACAAGGATGAATATGATTAGAAATGAGTACATTAGAGGGTCAGACAAAGTCAGAGAGGCAAGACTGCATTGGTGTGGACATGTGCAGAGGAGAGATGCTGAGTATATTGGGAGAAGGATGCTAAGGATAGCGCTGCCAGGTAAGAGGAAAAAGAGGAAGGCAAAAGAGAAGGTTTAGGGATGTGGTGACATGCAGGTGTTGGGTGTGACAAAACAGCATGCACAGGACAGGAAGATATGGAAGAAGATGATCTGTTGTGGCAATCCCAAACAGGAGCACCCAAAAGAAGAAGAAAGCTCCTGCTTCAAATAGTGCATTTTTTATTCCACACACCCTAAGCTGTGTCTCATTATGTCCCTATATGGACATCTACATATCGTTGGAGACATCACAGTGGTTGCATCCAATGGTATAATTTTTGTAAGTGTGTGACTTATTGAGTCAGAGCCAATGACCCGTTTCCAAAGGTTGCCTTGTGACTCCTCTTATTTAGAGAATACCTCATGATTAATGCATCATACAATGATGTGCTTGGACTTGTCTTGATCAGGAGAATCTACTATAGGTAATGAGGTGTCACTATTTGCTTTTGTTTTATGAAGTAATTTGCAAGAGCACATGAAAAATCAGAAGAGCGGTGTAATTCTGTTTCTGGTTTTCAGCCTTTAGCTCTCATTTGCTCAGTCAGTGGGAGGGTTCAGCACATTGGTTGAAATCTACTAGTCGGAACTTTTTGACTTAAGCATAAACCTTGGGTATTCCTTATACAGAATAATTAGTAAAATTTTTTTAATTATTTTTTGTGACAATTTATGAAACACCACACATATGATTTCATACCAAAATAACAGTCAATCATAAATATTGTAATAATTTGATTACTAGAAGGGTGAAGTCAACACACATCACTTGCAAATGAGGTTTTGATTGTGTCAGTGAATGGCATAGTTCAAGTCTATGATATGGCAAAAAATTTTAAAACGCTCACTTGGTCTGGTACCAGGCCATTCAGTGTGCAAGGGGATAGATACAGCTTGTGTTTATCTGAGCAAAGTAATGCAGAGAAATAATAAATCATAATATTGAATGTGTGAAATACTAGTGATTTATTGTATGTCATAAATGTGTCTGTTGTTAAGGCATTCTGGGCATCTGTCGTAATTGCCTCATGCTTTGTCATTTGTGGTGCCATTTTTGTTATTGTAGCTAGTGTAATAAATAATTTCACTCAGAAAACTTCAAAAAAAGTTGGTGAAATTGCCCTGCATAATGTCTGTCGAATATGATGAAGATCTGAATGAAATATTATCAAAAACCAAAGCATCTGACAGAATACAGTGTTGAAAGGAGGATTTATATACAAAAATGGTGACAGGAAGTGATTTAGCAAGAAATTACATCAATACAGAAAGGCAGAAGTGATGTCATCATTGTGGAACTGGAAGTGATGTCATCAGTGGGGAGCCAGAAGTGACGTCATCACGGTGGGACCAGAAGTGACATCATCCATGGGAGTCGGAAGCAGAATTGTTGTGGAGTGGCCATTTTGTGAAACCAGAAGTACTGAAGGTAAGTGTGTGGGATTGTTATTTTTCTTTTTTGGCTCTGTTGAAAGAGAGAGAGAGACATTAGTATCCAAAATCAACCGTTCATCTTGTGGTAGATCACTTACCTTAGGGCTTGTTGGCTGCCTCCAAAGTGCATGTGTGTGACACTAATTATTCATAGTTAGAATGTTAAACAGAGTTAATGTTAATGGCCATAATATTATTATTTATATATCTATAGAACACCTAAGTGGTGGCTGCAGCATTGGACATTTAGAGCATAGCTTGTGAATGTCAGCAACTATAGCACTGAATGTAAAAATCCACAAAATTCACCACCATACCATGCATTTGAATTTAGCAAGGACAGTGTCTTTACAAGCAAACTAAGGATGCCACAAAGGTTAAAAAAACTTGCATTCTGTATTGAAAAGCCTCTGATGTTTTTTGATAACTTCTAAGGAAGGAATGAAGTGTGGTGATGATCATGTCTTTCCCAATTTGTGTTATCACAGGGTTTTCCTGTATTTGAGTTTTATTATTGAATGCAAAATATGTTTGGGTTATTTGGTTTCCTTCGCAGTTGCCAGCTCTTCACGTAGAGCATGAAATTCAAATTACTGTTGTGTAAATAATGTACAGTCATATGTTGCTGTATACTCAGCTAGAATAATGAAGTTTCACTCAAATAAATAAACTGTTGAGGATGTTCAACATATACTGTATGTCTGATTTAAACTACTTTAACTTAAAATATTTGTTTTCTGGCATCACATACCTTTTGCTAGTTAAATTGATTTAAATTTATTAGCTGCCACACTAACACAATTAATTTATTTTAAAATAAAGAATTAGATTTTTTTTTAACAGAAGCATTAATGTGTCTCAAGGATTGTTGGTGTTACTCACCCCATTTTCTGTATGTTAATCTTACTTGAAATTAATACTTTTTTAATTCTCAAAACATGGTATTCCCACTTATACACAACTAAATTAGATTGATTTAACTTAAAATAATCAACTTATGTATGTACCTATCCCATACTTGCACAAACTGTGATATTTTTCCCCTTTTGTTGACAACACATTCCAAGGGATTCCCACACCTTTGTGCAGTTACAAAGAAAGTTAAAGACTTTCAGTAATTTTCTTTTCTTAATGCTGTTGGTTTGTGGGGTTGTGGAAACCGATTTATGATACTTTTTTTGATACACGTCACTTACCCTACATCAGAAAACCAACTTTTTCCTCATTTCCAAAAACAGCAATTTAATTATTGTTAACATTACATGAAAAATGCAATCAACAAAAATATAATTTGATTACCTTATGCAGTAATAACTGAATTTCTAAACACTTAATGAACTGAACAGTATTGATATACAGTTGTGCTTGAAAGTTTGTGAACCCTTTAGAATTTTCTATATTTCTGCATAAATATGACCTGAAATTTCATCAGATTTTCACTCAAATCCTAAAATTAGATAAAGAGAAACCAGTTAAACAAATAAGACAAAAATATTATACTTGGTCATTTATTTATTAAGGAAAATGATCGAACATATTTGTGAGTGGCAAAAGTATGTGAACCTTTGCTTTTAGTATCTTGTGTGACACCCCCTTTGCAGCAATAACTGCAACTAAACATTTCCGGTAACTTCTGATCATTCCTGTACACCGGCTTGGAGGAATTTTAGCCCATTCCTCCATATAGAACAGCTTCAGCTCTGGGATGTTGGTGGATTTTCCTCACATTAACTGCTCGCTTCAGGTCCTTCCTCAACATTTCGATTGGATTAAGGTCAGGCCATTCCAAAACATGAACTTTAACCATTCTTTGGTAGAACGACTTGTGTGCTTAGGGTTGTTGTCTTGCTGCATGACCCACCTTCTCTTGAGATTCATTTCATGGACAGATGTTCTGACATTTTCCTTTAGAATTCTCTGATATAATTCAGAATTCATTGTTCCATCAATGAAGGCAAGCCGTCCTGGCCCAGATGCAGCAAAACAGGCCCAAACCATGATACTACCACCACCATGTTTCACAGATGGGATAAGGTTCTTATGCTGGAATGCAGTGTTTTCCTTTCTCCAAACATAACGCTTTTTATTTAAACCAAAAAGTTCTATTTTGGTCTCATCCATCCTCAAAACATTCTTCCAATGGCCTTCTGGTTTGTCCACGTGATCTTTAGCAAACTGCAGACGAGCAGCAATGTTTTTTTTGGAGAGCAGTGGCTTTCTCCTTGCAACCCTGCCATGCACACCATTGTTGTTTAGTGTTCTCCTGATGATGGACTCATGAACATGAACATTATCTAGTGTGAGAGAGGCCTTCAGTTACTTAAAAGTTACTCTGGGGTCCTTTGTGACCTCGCCGACTATTACACGCCTTGCTCTTGGAGTGATCTTTGTTGGTCGACCACTCCTGGGGAGGGTAGCAATGGTCCTGAATTTCCTCCATTTGTACACAATCTGTCTGACTGTGGATTGATGGAGTCCAAACTCTTTAGAGAAGGTTTTGTAATCTTTTCCAGCCTGATGAGCATCAACAACTCTTTTTCTGAGGTCCTCAGAAATCTCCTTTGTTCTTGCCATGATACACTTCCACAAACATGTGTTGTGAAGAGCAGACTTTGATAGATGCCTGTTCTTTAAATAACACAGGGTGCCCACTCACACCTGATTGCCATCCCATTGATTGAAAACATCTGACTCTAATTTCACCTTCAAACTAACTACTAATCCTAGAGGTTCACATACTTTTGCCACTCACAAATATATAATATTCAATCATTTTCCTCAATAAATAAATGACCAAGTATAATATTTTTGTCTCATTTGTTTAACTGGTTTCTCATTATCTACTTTTAGGACTTGAGTGAAAATCTGATAATGTTTTAGGTCATATTTATGCAGAAATATAGAAAATTCTAAAAGGTTCACAAACTTTCAAGCACAACTGTAGTCTGAATATTTATTACACAAGATGTAATTCATAAGTAATGCTATCTACAGCTAAGTAAAGATAAAATGCTCTAATGTATCTTTTATGTAAGTCCATTTAGTTTATACTACTAAAATACAGTATATATATATTGAAGTTATTAAATTCCGTAAAGTAAAATGATATTGGAATGTTGTAGTTGTGTAACATAGTTCAGTTTGTTGAATGTAAGAAAATTTATTTGATCTAACTTGACCACATTATGTTGACTGAGTGTGAGTCCTTTAAGGTTGACAATACTAAACACTTTTATTTACAACTTATACAACTCGGGCTTGCAAAAATTGTTGACATAACTCAGTTAAGTAAATTCAGAAAAATATTTTTGAGTTTTAGATGTGTTTGTTCAAAGTCCTAAAAATGCAAGCAGGTGAGCTTCTTCACCAGATACAGAGGTCAACAACTAGGTAAGGCAGGTTCAATGGGGCAGCAGGGCTTCTTTAGGGTTTATTTAATTTATTCCTTGTGTTCTCCCCTCTGCATTTAAATTAAGATAACCGATCATCCTTTTAAACTTTGAAGTCTTTTTCGAGCTATTCCAGCTGTCAAGAGATTCAAGGTACACCTTTTCCTTTTATGGGTGTTCATAATTGATAAAAATATATTTTAGCAACACATTACATGGTCAGAATTGTTTTTCACTTCTTGATAAATAGCATGTTGTAGATTTAATCTTTATGCATGAATATTCCTTCACTGAAGGAATCAATGTTTTTGTTAACGGCCTGCCATTACATATTAGCATCAAAAAAGGGAAGATATTGATTTTATAATCAGTGGGCATCCAATCTTTAGTGCAGGAACACAGTCATAAAAAGTCAGTCAATTTAATAGATAGTGTACATGGTTTATATAGCTAATTGTCTTTTCTAAGCAATATGTCAAATCTTCTTCTTCTTTCGGAGTGCTCCCGTTAGGGGTTGCCACAGTGGATCATCTTCTTCTATATCTTTCTGTCCTCTGCATCTTGTTCTGTTACACCTATCACCTGCATGTCCTCTCTCACCACATCCATAAACCTTCGCTTAGGCCTTCCTCTTTGGCTTCCCACAGAAATAAATTAGAAACCAAAATTACTAGAACAGATGAAGAACATGCCATGTGTCCAAGTGAGGCTCTTCATAGGAAAAGGCAGGCTCTGCATTCAGAGTTCAACCTCCTAATAACCAAAGAAACTGAACAATTCATTTTTAAATCAAGACATCATTACTATGAACACGGAGAGAAAGCTAATAAGCTTTTAGCTCAACAATCCATAAGCAAGAAGTTCGCAATGCAATCCCAGCAATCACCAACACGAATGGAAATAAAATCATTGACCATAAAAATATAATGCACACATTTAGAGACTACTATAATTCCTTATATTCTACTGAGTTTAAAGAAGACAACACACAATCTAATGCATTTCTGGATGCGTTACAGATACCACAAATGGATACTTTTAGTGCAGAGGAACTGGATAAACCTCTGGCGCTATCAGAATTACTAGACGCTATAAAGTCACTTCAAAGTGGGAAAGCAGCAGGCCCTGATGGCTACCCTGTAGAATTTTATAAGAAATTCTCCACTCAGCTAGCTCCCCTCTTATTAGAACATTTACAGAAGCCAGAGACAATCAAATTCTACCTTAAACTTTTCACCAAGCATTAATCACTGTCTTTCCTAAACAAAATAAGGACTTATTACAATGTGTATCATACAGACCAATTTCACTTCTGAATAATGATGTTAAAAAACTCTCAAAAATCATAGCTAAAAGGATAGAGAAAGTGCTGCCTTCGGTAATATCACAAGATCAAACTGGATTTATTAAAGGCCGACACTTAGCTTCCAATCTTCGACACCTGTTTAATGTAATATATTCACCAGCAAAGTCAAACACCCCAGAGATATTATTATTGTTGGATGCAGAAAACACATTTGACATGATTGAATGGAACTACTGTGATGGACAGCCGGGTCCCATGCCCTGCCAGAATGTCTCTGCTGCATATGTTCCGGGGGAGCCACCATAGGCAGCTCAATACCTCCCCCGGAATGCTTGGTGGCAGCCTCCCTGGCCGATGTTCGTTCCCCAGTCTCCCGCATGGCTCCATGGGACATGGAGTCCTCCACAACCTGGGTGGGAGCTGGGGTGGCCGCTAGGGGGTGCTGCAGAGACTCGAGAATCCGGCTGGGCAAGTCATCAGCCCTACCCAGAGGTGCAATTGGGACCAGGTGGTCAAGCACCTGGATCACTTCCGGGTGGGCTATAAAATGGGCCAGCCTCCACCACTAAAGGGCCAGAATCGGGAGGAAGAGGACGAGGTTGCCTGAGAGGAGTGGTGGTACAAGGTAGAGAGTTGTTGCTTTGTGTTGTTAAAGTGCTTTTGGGACTGTGTTGGGCCTGTGGGACACAGGGAAGACGTGCCCCATGGCTGAAGAACTAATAAAGCCTGTGTGTTTTTTTACACATGCCTCTGCATCAGTCTTTGCTGGGTTGGGCGCTATATAGCGTCTTTCACACTACCTTTTCACTACATTAGAGAAATGTGGGTTTGGCCCGAACATAGATCAAACTACTGTATACCAATCCAGAAGCTTCAGTTTGTATCAACAACATTTGTTCAGACTACTTTAAACTAGAACATGGTACCAGACAAGGATGCCCCTTGTCACCACTGCTATTTGCAATTGCCATTGAACCACTGGCAGTTCACTGTCGAAATGCTTATGAAATAAAGGGGATTATAAAAGAAGGATTGGAACAGAAAATTTCTCTATATGCAGATGATATGGTACTATATATTTCAGACCCACAAAATTCTGTGCCTGCAGTCTTAACAGCACTTAAAGAATTTCAAAAGATCTCTGGTCTCAGAATTAATTTGAATAAAAGTGTGCTCTTTCCCGTGAATTCTCAAGCATACAATATTAGATTGGACACCTTCTATTTTATCATTGCAGATCAGTTTAAATACCTAGGAGTAAATATTACAAGCAAACATAAAGCTCTTTATCAACAAAATTTTGCCGTCTGTATGGAAAAAATTAAGCAAGACTTGTATAGATGGTCAACTCTTCATCTTCATCACTCTAGCTGGAAGAATTAATGTTGTTAAGATGAATATCCTTCCTAAGCTTCTCTTTTTATTTCAAAAAATTCCAATATATGTAAATAAATAATTTTTTAAGCAATTAGATTCAACCATAACCTCATTTATTTGGAACTCAAAACATCCACGTATCCAAAGAGCGACCTTACAAAGACCTTAGGCAGAAGGTGGCATGGCTCTACCTAACTTTCAGTTTTATTACTTGGCAGCAAACATACAAGTTATAAAAACCTGGACACAAATAGATGAACATACACAGGCTTGGTCCGCAATAGAAATAAAATCCTACAGTACTTCTTTATATTCCCTGCTTTGTGCCCCAATAAATGCAAGTTATCACCAATATACTAATAACCCAATTGTGCTTCACTCACTCAGAATATGGAACCAATGTAGAATGCATTTTAAGATGGAGAAGCTTTTATCTGTGGCACCTTTCCATGGGCACCTTTCCATGAGAACCACCTTTTTCAACCCTCGCAAACATATGCAGTTTTTAATATCTGGAAAAGATTTGGGATTAAATTACTTAGAGATCTTTATATAGACAATATCTTTGCATCCTATGAACAATTACATTCCAAATTTAACTTTCCAACAACATATTTCTTTCACTATCTTCAAATTAGAAACTTTGTTAAACAGAACCTGCCTGATTTTCCTCATCTCGCACCTTCCTCTATGCTGGAAAAAATATTGCTCAGTTTCAAGGACTCAGACAGCATTTCTGCAATATATAAAATTATTTTACAGTCCCTCCCTTTCAAAGCTCCAAGAGTACAACGGGAAAAGGATCTCTCACTCAACATCTCAGAGAAGGAGTGGAAGGTAGCAATGCAAAGAATTCACTTATTCAACTCAAAATTATATACTGAGCACATCTGTCTCGCTTAAAACTGTCCAAAATGTTTCGAGGGCAAGATTCAACCTGCGAATGCTACAATCAAGTCCCAGCCTCACTGGGTCACATGTTTTGGGCCGGCCCCAAATTAACATCATTCTGGACAAAAATATTTAAGTGCCTTTCAGACAGCCTTGGTGTCACAATCCCTCCTAACTCATTAACAGCTGTGTTTGGTGTTCTTCCAGGTGGGCTTAAAGCGGAGAAGTACAAACAAACTGTGATTGCCTTCACTACACTATTGGCACGCAGACTTATTTTGCTAAACTGGAAGAATCCTAACTCTCCTCTTTTAAGTCAGTGGGTAACCGATGTTTTATACTATTTGAAATTGGAAAAAATCAAAATCTCAGTTAGAGGATCTGTGCAGAACTTTTTCAAAACCTGGCAGATCTAATCAATAAAAATTTAGAATAAGCACTGAGAAAGTAATTCTCCTTGCATATCTTCTACTTCTCCATTCATCTTTATTCACCTATTAAACTCATGAATTTATGTATGTTTACAAGCTTTAAGTTTTACTCTGTTGGCCATGCTCTCTTTCTCAGGGGTGGGGGCTGATTTGTTTTCAATCCTATTTTTTTGTAAAAATTGATCTATTTGTATGTAATGATTACAATAAAATCAATACAACCTGAAAATAAATAAATAAAAAAGATTCCAGGATATGTTGGTGAAAGGATTCTAGAGTCAAAGCCACCATCGTGCCATTTAATTTCAGCCGCCCCCTCACCCAATAATACCTTTACTCGTTTTCTAAACCAGTGTATTTAAAATTAAAAATTTTCACAATTTCCTTAATGTCAAAAAAAATTAAAGAAAATTTCTTCATAGGTAGAAGAAAACTTGACTTACACATTTAATGAATCGGTGACAAGTTTAATTAATTCATCAGTAAAATTCCAATTAACACTACAAAAACTTTTGTTTGATGTGCTGCGTACTAGAGCTGCCACAATTCATGTGTTGTGACTTGCCTGCTTTTCTTTGAAGCAAGTTACCAACATTCAATGGGAAAAGACGAGCCCCGCACCGAGCCTGCGTTTTGTTCTATGTTCGGCCGCCTTCATGCATGCACCCTTTGCATGACAGCAGAACCGGGCCTGCAACCTGTGAATGTTGCAGTTTAGCTCCAGCCTCACAGAGCCACATGTTTTGGATGTGAACCAAATTAACATCAATCTGGACAAAAATCTTTGAATGCCCTTCAGACAGCCTTTGTGTCACAATTCCTCCTATATCATTAAGGGTGGTATTTGGTGAACTCCTGGATGGGCTTAACATACAGAAGCACAAATTGATTGTAATCACCTACACCACATTATTAGTACACAGATTTATCTTGCTCAACTGGAAGACTCCAAACCCACCTGTTATAAATCAGTGGGTAACTGATGTTCTGTACTATTTGAAATTGGAAAAAATTGAATTCACACTTAAAGGATCTGTCCAGATCTTTTTAAAAATATGGCAAGATCCAATTAATCAAATCTTAGAGTAAGCATTTATATCAGGGAAAAGGACATTCTCCTTTCTTTGTTGTTTTTAAAGATTTGTTCATGTTGTTGTCTCTCCTCTCTTTGCCTTGGGCGGGGGTTGAATGGATTGCTAAGTTTGACATGGTTGTATGGAATGTTGTTTTTTTCAAATAAAATCAATAAAATTAAAAAAAAAAAAGTTTAAAATCCCAAGGTGCTTCCTCTGACTGTGTAGAGACAGGGAATGAAGTAAGCTTTTGCAATGCATACAGATCAAACCAGTTCAGCATGCTACAAATTTATTTTTCTTTCTTTATTTTATTTATTAGTTTATTTATTCAGTTGTAAATCATGAAAAATGATAGGTTTTGCAATGTATATCATTTTGCTGGGCTATTATTCCATATGCATGTGTGTGCCTTGTTAGATTTCATTCCACTGACCTGTAAAGTGAAAGAGTTTAGGAAGATATTCACTGAGAGCCACCACTCCATAGTCAGGGGTTCCATTCTGGCTAACAGACAGCAGTAGTAGTCGGAGAAGGAGTGCAATCAAATGAAAGAGGTGCCCAGCTGCAGCGGCAAGCATGAGTGCATTAGGATGAGATCATGAAACTGGGGAGATGGGAGCATGTTGTGTAGATTATGGAAGTGTTTGCTGCCATAGGTACTTGCTTATACTGTCTGTGTCTTTGTGCTAGTATAAATTGATGTAGGTAGATATGGATTGGAATCAAAAATTATCCAAGGACTATTATCCAGACTGGCCCATCACAATTAGTCGTATGCTAACCATACTTTCACCAACCCACCACCACACCTCATGTTCACATAACATTCCTTTTTGAATTGTAAGTAAAGTAGTGTAGCACACTCATAGACATAAAACCTCTGGCTGTAAAGATCCATCTATTATCGGTCTCTGTTGCTTCTCCAGCTGTTTTGTTCTTCTTCTTGTGTGCTGCATTGCAGATGCTGCACATTGGCTGATCCTTGACAAAAAGCTAATGCGCATGGATTTAACACATGTAAAATGTTAGGTTTTAGTCCTAACTAAAGTTCTGTTCAATGTTTGCTTTCTCTTGTTAAATCCACTCCACATGTTTTGAAAGGTGAAATCTTTGTAAATTAAAGCATGAAACAGTTTAGATGACTGGCACCATTCAACTAGAGCAGTGTTTCCAAACCTTTTTTTTTTTTGTAGTGGCACACTTTTTGTAACCAAAGTCATCCCTTGGCACACCACGCTCTTACTAACCACAAACACATTTTAACTCATACACTTGCTCAACTGTCCGAAGGGGCAGGACTACTGATGAAGCCGGTGAAAAAGAAGCTCTGAGATCAGAGTTTGCAGACACAGCAATTAGTGAGCACTTTCCAAACTGCTTTGCCCCTTTGCCTGTCCCTCTCTGTCTCAGTGGCAGCTTGTATGCCCACTACCCACCAGTGCTGTGAGGTTCGGTGGCAACCACACAACCAGGGCAGATGGTTGCCTGGAAAGCAGCCTGAAAATGTGTCTGAAGTGCTCTAAGAGCTGTTTGTGCAAAATCGCGATTGTGGAGCTGCTTTTACGCCAGCTTCTCCAGGTAGTCCTATCCACCTCCTGAGCTTGTCCCTCTCAGGTTCAGACCCAAGTGCACTATACTATTACTTCCACAGAACACCTGGGTAGCTGTCATGGCACACCACTGTGCCACAGCACACTGATTGAAAATCACTGAACTAGATCAAATAAGGTCACGGAGAAGTCTAATAAATGTGGTGTCTTGTTTAACACCAGACATTAACACCATGCTTAGAAACGTTCAACCTTCTTTAAAAAATTCTTTTAGTTTGATTGCTCTGCTGAAATTTCATGGCTTGTGGCCATCACAGGGTGTAATGCATCCTGAGGAAAAGGCAGATATACTTTTATAAAAGAGACTGAGAGATGAAAAAACTAAGTCACAAAACAAGTTAAGGTCAAATTTGTTCTGGTTTCATTGTGATTTTATTTTTTCTGAGCAATTCCTTTAGTTTAAACTTTGGTTTCTGGGAATTCAAATCAAAGTAAGTCTGTGGATTAAAAGTTCACAATTTCTAATACTTGAAATTGGGTACTAGTTTATTAATTTATTTTAACCGTGACACCATTTTGTTTTCATGGAGTCAACATTTTGAGTTTACATTGCTAGGATTTGGGTGGGCCTGTCACCAAAAGTTGCATCAGATGGTGTCATCAGCACAATGGTTTACTAGCCCACTCTACAGGTTTCCAGTGGTCCAAGTTTATGAATATTTAGTGAATACACCCTGAGACTTTTCTTAATGATTTCTAGCAAACAACTTAAAATTCTCTTTGTTATGATTTGCATTTTTTTTTTATTAATTTTTTGTGGATTCCCTTGAACACATATGGACAATATTCTGTATACATCTATCTGGGGCATTTTAGGGTTAATGATTCTAAAATAAACAGTAGTTTCCCATTTAACAGTGATTTTTAAAAAGTTGAAAATAATACCATTATGCCGTTACTTATCTTGAATGTTTTTGGGGACTGCCATTTTGGAGCTTCAGCATGTTGTGTTCTCATGGCAATTTCCTCCCAGAATTCTCCAAGAAATGCAACCATATGCTGTTATTAGTGCAACATTATTTAATGTTGTCACAAACAACTCTTCTGTATTCAAAATTGGCAGATATAAACTTTATTAAAATGTTTGAAAAATCCTTTGTCCTCTGTGTATCTAGATTCTAAACTGCTTTTTTAAGTTTTCAATTTTTGGTTTGAAAGTTCAGTTTAGTCCTTCTGGTTGGTTTTGATATCCGTTTTTCTCTCACTATGTTTATCTCCTAGTCCTATTTATTAAGTACTGTATATACTGCCTCTCTCTTGTTTAACTTTGAATTTTGGAGCTCCTATTTTAGTTTGGATATATTTCTTGTTTTGGCCCTTTCTTTGCTTTTAAGTTTGTTCTCATTTCCTGATCCTTCTTACTTGCTTTTTGCACTCCAGCTTATTATCAGAACAAAAACCATGAATCAGTCCTATCTTTTGTTACAGTCAAATCACCAAACAAAGATGTAGTCAAGATCTTGTTGCACAAAATTCTTAAAACAAGAAGACTGAATGACTAGGACTACTAGGACTCGCTTAGATCTCAGTTTCTATCTAGAATAACACCAGGAAGTATGTCACCCTTACTTTTAAACTATCCAAATGGTAACAACACAGGTTGAGGCCTCTGGTGTTCTACATAGCACCACAGCTAGCAACAGTACAACAACTAAGCCCAAAATGATGGTGCTATAAGATACTAAACATTTTTTTTTATAAATAAAACAAAGAGGAGCTTAAAAATGTTCAAAAAATACAAACAAAATAAATTGCAAAATGTCCACACTCATGTAGAAAAGCTCTTTACAGGAGTCTGGCTTTTCTAAAAAAAAAAAAAAAAAAAAAATCAGAAGACCTGAGATCTGCATCCCAGAATGGCTAACCAGACTATCTAACCATGCAATATGACATCATACAAAAATATGACATGCTCATGCCATCGCACAGTGTGACTTTGCCGTGTGACATCATGATGTGGCAGAATTGAATCCATTAACTCCATAAGAAGTTTGCAAATGAGGGGAGAGCATTCAATACACTAAGTTTGCTTGATTTATTAATGGCTAAATGTACCCGGGTTGTAGCACTGCCACATAATGTAGTTTCTGATTTGTCTTCTGTCTCACTATGTTGTCCTCAATGCAGACCCTGTCTCTGCCCAAGCACATATGTAAAAAGTAGAAGGAACAAAGCAGGCATGTTGGGCAGATGGCAATAGGGAGGACCTGTGTGAAGCATGGTTAGCTGCAACAATTTCCATGAGGTTGCCATGGTAATTGAGTTAAAAAGGAGCACAAAAAGGTATGAAAAGAAAAACGATACTGAACACAGGCTTGATGGTGGAAGATACAGACATAGACTATCCAAAGCCAGACAGGAGATTGCCAAAAAAGAGTGCTCTTTAACTAAGCAGGATGTGATAATTCTGTAGTAAGTTCAGCTTTAGATGTGCACTGTATTAGTACTATAGTAACAAACCATAGTCTAAAAAAAATCTGGATAAAGTGGTATAAATGCAAATAATTCAATTACCATTTCACCTTTAGAGGAGCACTGTATTAAAAGTATAACAACAGATTATGGGTTAAATAAAAAAATCACAAACACAAATAACATAATTACCATTTCAATGTACCATAACACTCCAATTCAGCTCTGCTCTTCCAAGACCTTAAATGTGGCTTTACTAAATATTAGAGAAATAACCAGCAAGACTTTTTAAATTAATGATCTTATCAGTGACAGGAAAATCGACTTTCTTACAGTAAATGAAACATGACTCAGCTGTGATGGTGCAGCAGTGTTAATTGAAGCAGCACCTCTGAATTGCACCTTGGTTCATTCAGTTTGCCAAGGCAAGAAAGGCGATGGTTTAGTGAGTATTTACTCGAGTTGATGAAGCTGTAAAGATGACGATTTTATTACTTTTGCATCTTTCAAGTATCTTGCTATTGTTATTCAAGGAATGTCTCAGTCTCTTGTATTGACCATTTATAGACCTCCAAAATATAATGTGCCTATTTTTGAGGAATTCTCAGACTTAATATCTATAATAATAGCTAACTATGACAGGTTCCTAATTGTAGGTGATTTCAGTTTTCATATTGATAATCAATGTGACCTGAAAGCAATAGAATTCATGAACTTACTGCACTCTTTTGATCTTAGTCACCATGTCATAAGGGAAGAAACACACTGGAATTAATGATTTCAAAAGGATTAAAAGCTGACATGAGGCAGTCTTGGATATATAACAGACCATTTTTGCATATTATTTGATGTAGAAATACTGATAATTACAATTAATGAGAAGTGTATTATTAAAACACATCATTTTGATACATCTTCAATGTTTGCTAATATTCTAAACAATTAATCAGACTGTAGTACTTACCTTACTAATGCTAAAAGTGTATCCAGTAATGTAGAAAATTCTAATGATAAGGTTAGCGCTGCACCAGTGGCCCTTGAAAAGATAGTTCAACTTAAACTTAAACTTGAGTGCAGCATTTGACACCATTGACCACAGTACTCGTATGAATTGCCTTAGACAATATGTGAGTCTCTCCAGCAGCATCTTATATTGGTTTCAGTCTTACTCAACAGGTAGGAAATTCTTTGTTAGTTGTAGTGATTGCAGTTTGGAGACCCACAATATTTTATATGGTGTACCACAAGGATCTCTTCTGGGTCTGTTGCACTTCTCAATCTACATGCTTCCATTAGGTCACATTATCTCAAAGCACAAGTGAGCTACCACTGCTATGCAGATGGCGCACAGCTTTAGTTATCAATAGCACCTGATGACCCAGATGCTCTTAGCTCTCTGATCCAATGTCTTAGTATTATTTCCAATTGCATGAGTAGAAACTTTCTCAAACTAAACAAAATAAAAACAGAAGTCTTAGTGACTGGCAAATATGGAAATAGAGAGAGTGTAAGAAATAAACTTGATCCCTCAGGTTTAAAAGTCAAGGCGGAGGTAAAAAATGCAGGTGTAATCATTGACTCTGACATAAACTTTAAATCCATATTAACTACTAGAACTGCATTTTTTCACTTAAGGAATAGCAAAAGTTATACCACTAATAACATTACAAGACACTGAAAAATTAGCTCACGCTGTTGTTTTTAGTCAACTAGATTACTGTAATGCACTCCTAACAGGACTACCTAAGAAACACATAAGTCGGTTATAATTAGCATAGAATGCAGAACCCAGAATCTTAACTAGAAAAAGAAAATCTGAGCACATCTCACCAGTGTTAGTGTTGTTACATTGGTTATCCAAGTTATTTAGAATTGACATTAAAACTACTAATGTTTTACAAAGCCTTAAATGATCTGATGATCCACTGTGACAACCTCTAATGGGAGCAGCTGAAAGAAGAAGAAATGATCTTGCTCCGTCCTACATTTTGGAATGCCTATCCCCCTTCACTCCAGGGGCCTCATGCATAACACCATGCGTAGAATTCACACTAAAACATGGCATATGGACAAAAGCAGAAATGTTCATATGCACAAAAAAAATCCGGATGCATAAATCTGTGTGTACGCCAACTTCCACGTTCTTCCGCTACATAAATCCCGCTACATAAATCCCGGTCAGCGTGAAAAGTAATGCACGTGCACGCGCCTGCTGCCACTCCCCAACTCCTCCGAGAATTACGCTAATTTGAATATGCAAATCAATATAAATAGCCCTTAAGCTCAGCGTTCTGTGAAAAGGCAATGGCAAAAGCACTGGGGGAAAATTGAAGAATTTCAGCGAATACCAAGTGGAAGCAAGGAAAAACGTACTATTCGTTGGTTTAAACAGTAATATAAACAACAAAAGAAAGTTGATCGAGTGACAGAGTGGCGGAGAAACTCGAAAGTTCAAGTTCAGAAAGTCACAAAGTGCCTGAAATAAATAAGAAGTGGTCAGATATCGAAGTTGCCGTGAAAATGCAAGTTGTAGCCCACCGTCTGAGTGTCATATAGAAGTGTGTTAAGGTACAGAGAAAAGAAAAACAAAAAATGTCCAAATGTCAACTTTAATCTTGAAATTTCCACTATAATCATGTATGTTATTTTGTCATTAAATTAGAACATCATAAAATTCATCTTAAAATTGTTTAATTGACTAGTTTCTCAGATCCCATTGTAACTAAAGTAGCACGTTAAATGCTTTGTTTTGTATGTGTTCTTCTATGTGCTCTATGTGTGTGAATCACTACGTGCTTCTTAAATGGGCTGTCTCTTCCTCCGACAGGACACAGAATCCATTACATTCATGATATTACAGTTCTCTGAATAATTTAAATACTGAGATGTATACTTGATATCATTTTCATGATGATAGGAATTAAAGCATGTTAATAAACATGAGGACACGGTGGCACAGTGATAGTGACGAACTGGCGCCCCATTCAGAGATTGTTCCTGCCTCACGCAAGATGCTTGCTGCGCCATGCGCAACCTTCAATTAAATTATTTATTGCAGCAGTACTATTTCTTTCAAACGTACTAACCCCTAATTCCTGTCCTTCCTTTTCTTTCTCCAAATACCCAATAACGACACAATCATCTCAGTAATAGACGTTAAGCCATCTGTAAGCTTAGAATGTCCATTCTTCAAAACTTTTAAGGAACATTGAAATATCTTCGCAGTACATGTTTAATTATTCTATCCATCTATCATTCCAGTGTTGTGCCAGCCCCAGCAAGAATACAGAGCAAGGCAGAAACAATCCCTAAACAGGGCGCCAGCTCCTTGCTAGCTTTGTGACACCGTGTTCTCACAGGTTTAATTATTAAAAATATAGATTATTTAAATGGTGTTAACATTTTATCTATATAATGTAATACACATATTTTGCTGCATTTCATCTTAAAAATGATATTGTCATCATATGTAAATACGTACTTTATAAAGTGGCTTAGGTTGTGCAATATTATAACTGTATCGCAAGTTTACAGTGAGGTAATTGTACATATTAGTACAAACAGTTCTACAAGGAGCACTTGATGGACTGATTGATTGCATTTATAGTTCTTGGGATGAAACTGTTTCTGAACCGCAAGGTAAGTAAAGGAAAGGCTCTGAAGCGTTTGCCGTATAAGAGCAGTTCAAATAGGCAGCATGGCTGGGGCAGCGTGTGCTAGATGCTGTATCCCGATAATTCTCTTTCCGATCAGTTGCTGTAGAGCTGTGATTCCACACTCAGATACAGTGATATAAATACTCCAAATGGTGCAGTGAGAGTAATATGGAAAAAGATGATCCGCTGTGGCAACCCCTGACGGGAGTAGCTGAAAGAAGAAGAAGAAGGTGCTGTGAGAGTAACAACGCTAAAGCAGCAATGGTATTTGGAATAGTTTAGCCATTCCGTGGACTATTATATTGTTACAGGTTAATTACAATCAGATGCCTTAAACTAATAAAAAATATGCAGTTAATTTCAGTGTATATGATAAAGCCGCATCAGGGATGTGAATCTAAAAAAAAAGGGAAACCACACTGGAACAGTAGTACTGCTTTGACGCTGGGTGCTGCCAGTTTGCAAAACCGGGCGGAAAACTTGCATACGCCAGGGTTTGAGCTAGCGTGAAAATGTGCATGGCTTTACACTAAGTTTAGGTTTTATATATCGCGATTTGAGCATGGAAACGGGAGTACACAACATTTTTGTGCGTACTCACCGTTTATACATGAGGCCCCAGGTTGTAACCATAGATCTTCAAATGGAGGTCTGCTTATAATTATATAAAGGTGGCCTTTGCTGTTATGTGCCTAAAATCTGGAATACTCTAACAACAAAAATTCACTAAGCTTATACTGTGGAACACTTTACAAAACTGCTAAACACCCATTATTTTAATTTGGCTTTTTGATAGCTACATTTTAGCTGAAAGAATATGATAATTTTATGCCCATAAAATTATCATATTCTTTAGGGTCTGCAATCTTTATTAATCTCTTTTTTTCTCTGCTGTCTTTTCTAATTCTTCTGTGGTGGCGATCTGTACCACCACCACCCCAACCACCTGATTAATGCACCATGCAGCCACCTGTCCACGGGATGAACTTCAGCAAATCGTATCTCATGAAGCCTGAAAACAGTGAGGAAAGAATTAAGAACATTTATGTTAGGTAGAATGCCCATTGAGGGCTGGGCAGTCTTTTGGCGTTGGAACCCCTGCAAATTTTTTTTTTTGCTTTTACTGTCCTCCCAGCCATCTGACCTCATCACTGAACTCATATATATGAGTATATAAGGATGCTTTTCTAATTGATATTTATCTCTTTTTAAGATTGTTTAGATTCAGTTTTTTTTTCTTTAATATTATCGCTTTATATTTATTTGTATTTCATTTCCTGTTACTTTCTCTTTGACTTTTTGTAAAGCACCTTGAACTACATTGCATTAAAATGTAATATATAAATAAATGTTATTTTTAATGATGAAAATATTTTATCTTTATGTTTATGTTTTCATGCCACCATTTTGTTGTTAGCTACATTCCAACAACACTGGAAGCAATAACAAATTATGTCAAAATCATGGGACTATTCAAGACAGAAGCACAATATCCACTTCATCCAAGTTTCTTGATAACATAACTTTTTGTCATGTGGTAGTTAGTGCTAAAAATACTTTCAAGCAAATTGAATTTTATGGTGTTTTAATATGACATTTATTTGGATTTCTGTATTGGTTCATGGTCTGACTGGAACTTCACCATTGGTATCATAATAATAAAATAATAATAATAATAATAATAATAATAATAATAATAATAATACATAATATATTAAATTAAGACACATCCTTTGAGACTTTGTTATTTTGGGGCAAGAGTTTAACTGTTCCCCTGCAGTCTATCGACCTCAGGCCTTTCTGGATGTATTCAGGCTTTTTTTGGATTTGGTTAGGTTTGAGATATAACAATTGCACTTTGGTGCCTTGAGCATTTTCTTCTCCTTGTTCTGACCATGGCCAGATTTGGATTTTTAAAACTTTGGCTTTATTATTGTGGGCATATTTTTTGATTTTTGGAATTGGTACTCTCAAGTTAATTGTTTTTTTGTTTTCTTAATTATAAACTTTTTTTATTTTGAGTTTGTTTGCATTTCAATTATTGAATTTGGTATTTTTATATTTTGTAGTTCTTGATTTGTCTTTATTATTAAAATTACTATTTTGTTTAATAAATCCCTTTAATCATTTTAAGCATGTTTTATTTTGACCAAGATTTTTGATGGTTTCCTTCTCCTTTTTGGTATTCATTTGGGCAATAATCATATATGGCATGAAAGGCTTTTTTCCCTTCACTGTCAGCACGAATGTCATTGTACAGAAAACTCCTTTATCTTTATTGTGGAGTTTCTGAATTGTCTGTGGGACTTCTTATAAGCATTGGTATTTTTTTCTTTGGAAACCAAGAAACCTGAATATTCAAAACTAGCTTGGATAGGCAGACAAAACAGAAAGTATACTTATCAAATTGTAGCATTCCCATTGTTATAAATGTTAGAAAGAAATTTCCATAATTTCAGGAATAGTGCTGGCTAACATATTTTTGTAACTAATTAGATCTTATATTGATTATGACCTTCAGCAAAACATCACTAATCCAAAAAGTGTTCATTGTGAATAGCAGTGCAGTAGTCAGTCCATCATGGTTCCACTGGGGTCATATCCAGCCCTTGCAACATGTGGAATACCATGTTCCCCCATTTCTTTGTGGGTATTTTCTCCCACATCCCAAACAATATATGGGTTTAGTGATTTGGTGAATCTGTAGTCAGTGTTGGTTGGCGCTGAGCTGAGTTTGTTTCTGCCTCGCATTTTACATGATAATGCTAAAATGAGATTAATCCACTTTAGAAAATGAAAACATAGATGGCAATGTTTGTGCATGTGAAGGAGACACTACATGGTAGCTATAGTAAACATATGCCAGAGAAAAGATAAGTTTACAGTGAAGATGTAAACCTTTTTATGTCTCTATGACAAATCCATTTATAGTAATGATAATTTCCATAAGCTGCACACTTCTAGCATCATCTTCATCTTAACATATTTCATTTAGACACAGTAGACATCCACCTCAACATTTAGTAATACAGTTTGTAGTAGATACATATAAAAAGTACCTCTTTCATAACCCCTTTTGATTAAAATATATGTTGACTCAGCAGTTTAGCATAATGCATTTGATTCTGTAATGCTGGGTGTATCTTCATGCTCCGATATATAAACGTCCACCCATTTTTTTAATTTTTTTTGTTTCAGAACCATTAGACATAAAGCATTAACATAACCATTCATTGCACTAGTGGGCACATTTACCCATTTAACCTCTTGCACTCACTGATTATACATACATCTTTTTAAACAATATCATTAATTACAGGGGTCAAATGCACAAGTCTACCCTATAGCTTTGGCATGTAGCATGACCATTGCCTTAAAAATTATAAAGTTTGTAAGACTGATAAAGTTTGATTTTCAAAATATTAAATGACATGGGGACTCGTACACTGCTTGATTATTGACATGCTGGGTAAGAGTCCAAGGATTGCTAATGGTTACAATGGCAACTTCTCTTTAAGACAGTCATCCAAGCCTAGGTTCAGTGCAAAAATGTGATACTTTATTTATGTTGTCTGTTCTGACAGGTCATTGTATATTGTGTGACTGAGCGATTGTTTCTTAAACCTTATTTTTCTTCCAATTACATAATTTCTTCTTTTTTCTGATAAACCTAATTCATACAGTCCAAAAACTGTCATTTTATCTAAAATGTTTACGAATAACTTACTTTAGCAAGAAGAAAGCAAAATATTTAAACTAATATGAAATTAAAAGAAAAACAGTTTTAGGAACCCACAAGCTCATGTCATTATCTGATTTTATTACATGGATAACTAAAGTGCTTTCTGTGGACATGAACAAAGGAACAACAAAGAGGACATCCACTATATAAAAAAATCAGAACCACAGTAAGGCACAAGGCACATAGTTATGGGGAGAAAGATACTAAGTGCACCATATATCAAGTGAGACATTTTACTATGAAATGTGCAGTAGCTTACCCTTTGCAACAAACCAAATTTTATGCACTAATTATTCAGTGCTTTTACAGTGAATCAGTGACATAATACATTTTCATTTATACAACTCCAATTGAAAATACAGTACATGTGATCAGTAATCAGCACTTTTGATATTTTTTTTTGCGACACATAGGTTAACATTACTTTCCAGAAAAGAAATTAATAATCAAGTGGAGAAGTAACAAAGCACTTACTGTACAAATGTAAATTGTGCAGCATGATGACAGTTATTTTCCTCTCATTAATCCTGACCTTCCATTTCTTTCATAACGGAGCATAGGTTGGTAAGTAATTAACTGTAAACCATTGGAAAGCGATACTGTACCTAACAGATAAAATCAAGTTTTGTATGAAAATAATGATGTCTCAAACAAAATCATCAGTTATAAAATAACAAACATAAAGTGGACATTTGCGGCAATTATTGTCATACGTTTTAATGTATTACATGGGTTTTTGCTGTACATTTTTTGTAAATGATATTTCATTTAGATTTGTTGTATTTTAAGTACTCGTTAAATTGACGAGTGACACTGAAGTCACTGATTTCGGGTTGGCTAATGTCAGTCACTACTTATATGAAAAGGGTTTGACCTATGACCCCATCCACATTTGTAACCCCCAATCCTGGCTCTCGTTGCCAGGCGGCACCATAGACATATATAGATAGACGCCGCATTCACTGTGTTGCCCAATTAACACGATACGTCAGCACGTCTGCCCTACTGCGAGTGGCAAAAGTGCCATTTAAACTAATACAGGTAGACGTAGAAACTGGGTTTTCTGATGAAAAAACAATAACATTTAAAACAGTATTGTTTATGTGCAATTATTTATATCCATTTATACACTAATAATGGCAATTATTAAATAATAATACTAATAATTATTATTATTAAATAATTCCTCCCATATAAGTAACATTTCTCGGACTGCCTTCTTCCATCTCATTTCTAGACTGCGTCCTGTTCTTACACAACACAGTACGGATGTATTGGTTAATGCCCGAGTCACCTCACGTATAGATTACTGTAATGGTATTCTATCTGGCATCCCACAAAAACATATCCATTGCTGACAATTTATTCAAAATTCTGCTGCCAGGATAATAACCTGCTATTCTAAATCGACTCAGCATATGTACACCTACTCTCTCTCAACTGCATTTGCTCCCTGTTAACTACAGAATGCAATACAAAATACTGCTCTGAACATTTAAAGCTCCCCCCTACCTCATTGATCTCCTACAGACTTGCACTCCTCTCAGTCACTTAGATCCTCATCTGCAGCTCTACCTTCTGTAGCACACATCAGACTCTGTGCTATGGGAGCTCGAGTGTCTCTCATAGTGCTCCTCAACTCGGGAATTCTCTTCCCTCTCATATACTTCAGCTCGATTCAATAACACATTTTAAAACTGCCCTCAAAACTTATCTTTTCAAACTGGCATACCAATTATGAATTTTGCACTGTTACTGCCAGTTATCTTTGTTTGCTTGCTAATTATTGCTTTTTGATTTATCATTCTCTTGTTTTAATTTAACTAATGTTTAATTTTATTGTAAGGTGACCTTGAGTGCTAAGGTTATAAAACGGGATTTTCTAATGGCCAAATATAACCAAAACAATTGTTCAGCCTTATCTATGAAATGTAATCATGGTTTGGAGTGTACAGCGGTTTGTACAATTCCAAGTAGCAAATGCGTGAGGCATCTTTATCCATTACAGTACTTCACTCCACAGCAGTGCCACTCGCAATATGGCGGCCACGTTGACGCGCGATGCTGCTGGTCATGTGGCGTCTAGTAATTTTATGTCTATGGGCGGCACGCCCGATACTTCCGGGAAAGGCTTGGTCTCCTTGACACTTGATGGAATTGAACTGGCACGGTAAATAGTATCAATGTTTTCTTGGTTTTATCACTCCTCTGATATGTTAAACAAATAAATGTAATATTAAATTTGCTTCAACTGTTTGCCAAGAATACAGACTTTACTCCTCAACCTTAGAGACTTTAAAGTTCGCTTGTTCGCTTTTGCCCCACTGTATAACCCCAGTTTACCACCAAACCAGTGCGCAACAAGTTGTGTTGACAGGCCTGTTGAAGACGAAACGAATTCGGACAAGTTATTCAGCAGCAGTAAAGAGCCAAACGGGAACAGAAAATTATTCTGCTATTGTTGGCCTGTCTTGCAAATTTACTAATAATTGGAAACATCTACAAGACAAACTAGAATGAATGTGGCAGTTTATGGCGAATTTGTTTGAATCTGCCAGATCGTGCACTGTTTCATTATGTGCTCGTTTTATTGTTGTGCGTTACGTCGGTGACCGTTAAGCAAAGTGAAAAGAAAAAGGTCGTATAAAAAACACTCTACCTCTTCATAGTGATATTTATACAGAAACGCTCAAACTACATGAAGATCCTCGAAAAATACTCTCAGCATAAGTCAGATTCCTGAATTTATTTTGCCCTATGTACATGCACGGTTAAACTTATAGTAACAGTTTATGCAGAAATTGTGGAAAACGATTCTCCTTTTCAGTGTATTTGGTGCTTGACAGGTGCAATTTTAAATTATCAGTATTCATAATATTCATCCTGCCTTATTTCTGAATTTGATTTCTGTTACGGCGCGTGCAGCATCTGATGTATGGGATGACCTGTCCTTATGATACACTTAAATTAAAATAGTATATCCATATGGGGTAAACAAAAGTGGGCACTGTCTCGCAGTATTTAGTGCAACTGTATTGCGCTAGATGCCCTTAGATAACTTAGAAGTTATTTTTTTGTTCGGGTTTCACTTTCCTCCAAAATCTCGCAGAGAACGATTCATTTGATAACTCAAAGCTGTTCCGCGCGAGTAGGAGTGTGTTCCGCGAAGGACTAGTGCACCGTCCAGAGAAGATTCCTGCCAGAGCTTAAGCTTCTCCTGACTTTAAACCTGAGTATTAAAAATTGACAAATCGATGTATATGGATCTTTGGATTTTGTTTAAGTCAATGAGCATATAAGGAACAGAAAATGTTGATAATTATGATCACTTTGAAAAGGCAGAAAAACGTTTAGACGATTTAATTAAGCCAATGTCTCATTTTGGCTGCTTGTAAACGAGTGATGCTTGAGGTGAAATGAATACGCGTTGGATGACACTGCAGTCTGGTGTTCTTAAGCTTTATATTATTATTATTGGTCGAATGATCAATATTACATAGAGTTCTTATACAGGTTTTCATGTTACTATCATATAAATATGTGTGTAGCTTGTCATAATTAATAGTACAAAACGATATGTTTTAACAGGTTCCACAGTGTAACGAAACCTCGAGTAATTTTTTTTTATTTAACTACATACATGATTCTGAAATGAGGGGAAGCACAAGTGAGCATAAAGTAAAACAAGTTTGTAATCTTTTGATTATTTAAAAAGAGATCTCACCTCTCCAGTATGCTTATTCTGTGTTTATTTTGCTCCACCGGGCAGCCTATACCATGCCGGCTGGGCAGGTTTAGGTATTTGATTGGCACGAGTCATTGACGAAAGGTATCATGCGGTTTGTTGACCGAGGGAGTTGATCAGGAGCGTTCTGTTCAATAAGCAGTCCTGTCAAGACAAAATCGGTCTTTGGTGTGTGCCTGCATGTCCTTCTGTCTGTCTTTGCTTCCCTGCCGGGACACTATAACGTATCGAGTATCTGTAAATATAAAACATACGTGTAAGTGGAAAGTCCATACCTATAAAGTATAAAGCGGTTTATAAATACAATGACTGTTAAAATAATATTTTGTCATTTGTAAATTATATTACTTAAACGTTTTCCTTTTTACATGTGTTACTGTAAAACAAATGTACAAGAGAGCGTGCTTTTTTAATTCATAACGATCGAGTTAGAAGAAGGGTGTTTGTGGTGGAAATAACGTGTGCTTCATTTTGACAGAAGAAAACAGATCCCTGCGTTATGATGTAAAATATTAAAATTATTATAAGAGATCGGGGACAGCAAAGAACATCAGCCTTTAACTGCGTTTGGTTCTGAATTGGCTCGAGCTTACTTTTGGTTTTGCGCAAGGAAAATCAGTGTGAATCCATCTGTATTGTTTCACATTGTTGCATTAGAATGTTCACGCTTCTGACGTGGATTTCACACTGACGTTAAGAGTTGTTTCAACCCCGATGCTATGTACAGAACACGGAACTTTTTCACATCTTAAAAGCAGTTTACAACACGGCATTGCGTTCTTTGCTGTACATAGGCAGGCATTGTGCAAAGTTCACTTTACAAACATCGCGTAAGCTGTCTTACGTTGCATTTTAAAATCAATTTCAGAACTTTGTACAGCTTAAACATTCAAAGCAGTGCAGTTGCCAGGAACAGAATAGCAGCTCCTTCAGTGTCTTCCGCAGTTCTTGACTCCTGAAGGCGTAGATGACAGGATCTATGAGAGAGTTACAGATGATGAGAATGAGAAACAGGTTAAAATGACTGAAGTAGCACACGCAGAGCGGGTTGCTGGGGCAAGTGATGATGAGCGTCAAGTGCAGGAAGAAAGGCCCCCAGCAGACCAAGAAAACCCCGAGCAGGATGGTGAGGGTGACGGCACCTTTCATGTTCGTGGCCTGCTGTTGGTGCCGGAGCTTCTGGAAGGCGTTGATTCGCTTGGAATGGATGTGAGCCAGGGTGAACATTTGTAGGTAGAGCCCAGCCATGAAGATGAGCATGGCGAAGAAGAAAGCAATGAGACTGATGATGACGGCGATGTTCATATAATATACTATGAACAGAGTGCTGGAGATGGTGCTCGCAGCCCAGATGGCAATAATGATGACGACTGCTCGCTGTGTGGTCATAATGTTGTGGTACCTCAAGGCGTAAAAGATAGTGACATAGCGGTCTGCAGCGATCGCGACCAGAAAGGAAAGGGAGGACACCACAGAGCTGCAAATCATCATGTCGAGCACATTGTCCATGAGCCGTAGGATATCATAGGTGACCACAAGCACCCCCTGATCAATCAGAAGCATGAACAGGGTCTCCACCACGTTGCTGACGCTGACTAGCATGTCTGAGACGGCGAGACAGCAAATGAAGTAGTACATCGGGGAGTGCAGGTTTCGGTTTTTTATGATGGCCAGAATCACCAAAATATTTTCCACAAGGCTCACCAGCCCAAGGGTCAAAAATAGCTCGTTGGGGATCATGATTCTGTTGCATCCAGTCATGGACATGTTGCTGTAGGAGACGTTGATGGTCCCGTTTTCACCGTAGAGCGCGTCCGCCGAGTTATCCACGTATCGACTCCGAGGGCTGTACGTGCTGAAGTTCATATCTGCAAGCAGCCTGACCATTTAGCTCAGCAGTCTTCTAGCAGGAGAGGGAGGCGCAGTCTACTCAAAGTCTTGAGCGGGAGAAAAGAAAGAAACACGTTAATATTGGTTTAAGACTTATTTTCCATATCTCAAAACTAGGTACATTGTTGCAGCGGTATAAAATATGCAGGTGTATATATATATTATATATATATATATTAACAGAGGCGATCTAGGTTAGTGTGCATAAAAAACAAAAAGCAAAAATGGGTACAAATGGAAAAAAAAACCTTTTTACCATTTCAGCGTCAACGGGTGCAAACAAACTTCATTTTTCCGTTACCTTTCCTAGCATGAAATTTATTAATTAATTCTTTGCAACTACAAAACCGTTATTCATGTGCAGGGTACTTGTGTTTTAACTTTTATTTGCGACTCCTTTTTTTAAAGACTTTTATTACCAACGGTACGAAGTTATTGCGTATAATGGAAAGGTCAAAAACATGATCAGAAAACATTTTGTGCACGTTCGTGTTAAATGAATGGCGGCGATCTTGACGAGTTTTATAATTTATGCAGCTCTAATTTCTATAATGTTTGGGATCCCGAAGTGCTCATATTCATTATGTTTAATAGTGCGCTCTTAAAAATAAAGATGCCAGAGTGCTTCTTCGGAGTAATGGTTCCCAATAATACCATTGAAGGTTCCAGAACGCACCTGTTTATTCAAATCTGTAATATGTTCCATACAACAAATAACAATGCACAGATGGTACAAGATTTGTGAAATACTAATGGGTTTCTCATTTTAAAAGAACTTTTGCTGTATACAGTAACACAGGCCGAGTTCGGATTTTTTTAATTTTATTGTCATGCTAGGTAGCCTGCCATACATTAAATATTTTCTTTCCTACATATTACGAAGTTTTTCAAAGCACAAAGAACCACCTTCATATGCAAAGAACACTTCCCAGAATAATTATATCTAAGAGTTTAGCAAAACTGATCAATGCCATTGAGTTTAGTTAAAATGAGAAGACCTTTAAAAATACGTTATTTGTAACAAGCGTATTTTTGTTATCCGTGATAAAATAATTATCCGTGATAAATAACGGAATGCCTTGTTTGAACCAGCGAGGTACATCACGAAGATGTTCTGCATGCGGTTAATGTTTCTTCTTCTTCTTCTTCTTGTCATTTTGGTATTCTTGTTTTCTTAAGTTTTCTTAGGTTAAACGGCGACTCTAAACTAGTCCAGTAAGTGCGCGAATATGCCTTGCAGTGGACTGTCCCTGTTGAGAGTTTGTCTCCGTTACTTCTTTACTTGGGAGATACACTGAGCTGTGAACTCCGTGACCCTGAGCTTGATTAATGGGGAGCGGAACAGGATAGATAGATGGGTGATCGAATGAATGTGTTAATTGTGCCTCTAGTTGTCGATTGCTTGTTTATTCGTTTCCTGTACTTAAGTGCATACTTATTTATTTCTTTATGTAAATAGTTGTTTAGTTAATTGGTTAATTAAATGTATATCTATCTAGTTTATTTAGTTATTGCCATTTTTATTAAGTTGTTCCTCAGTTTTTCAGACAAGCCGGTGAGATGAGTATGTTTATAAATCCAAAATGTACGCTGACACAATGTTAACTGGCACGTATTCTTTTACTGGATTGAAAGAGGCGGTTTTTATGTTGCCACAGACAAAAACTGTCAAAGTACAAGCGCTGCTAATTATTTCCGCCGAAATGTTCAAACTTTTCAACATACATTTTGTAATATCGCTATGAAATTCCATATATGGAATATTCCTTTTTGAGAAATGGGCCCCTTCTTGTACATTACATCTTTTTAGTTACACAGTATAATCTTGCAGCTTTCCTAATAAACATTTTAGTGGTATTCGTTTCTATGCAGTATAATCCATGGGGTTCAATTACTGTGCTTTTAAGGTTTTCATACCGGTGACGATTTTAATCGCGCAATACATTTCACACTCCAACTCACTTTCTGAATATGGGTGGAGACCCTCTGAATTTGCTTACTTTTGATTAATCTGTTTTAAGGCTTTTTAATGTAACTTGCTGCAAGTGCCGGACACTGTTAAAAATAATGGTATTTTAATGGCACTTTATATTTCTGTACTAAGCTGTGTGTTTCCTCAAAGAGCCATTGCTTGACAAGGCGCAATTTCATTGTGGGAAGAGGTCTTTGCATATGACGTTTTTTCTGCATTGAAAAACTTTACAATATGTAGAAAAAAATTTAATCTTTCATGTGTGGTAGAATTAAGAAAACCTGAACAAAGCCTACTGTGATATTGTATGCAGCGAGAGTCCTTTTAAAAGCATGAACCATTGCTATTTCTCCAATTTGTTACCATCTATTCAAGGCTATTTACTGCATGGAGCCTGTTACGGATCTAAATAAGTAAAGGTTCGTTCTGGAACCTTCATGTGGGATCGGTCTTTTGGGAACCAAAAATGGTTCTCCTGTGGCATCGCTCTAAAGAAGCACAATACAACCTTAATTTTTAAGAGTGAGTTTGCACATTCGTCCCAAGTCTATGTTTATTTTTTCAGGGTACTCGCCGGGTGTGGGTACGAGGAAGCGGGACCTATCCGGGCAGCTTCAGGTGCAAGGCAGAAACCCACTGCAGTGCAACACACACACACAATTACACATGGTCACGTTCATTCATACTGTGCCGTGTTTGAGCCACCAGCCGTTGTACGGTTAAGGATTCAGAATGCACAGTAAATCGATGCATTTGTTGGTCACTTTTCTCTGTTAATTTATTGCAATGCAGTTAATGATTATACCGTATTGGAGGTCACGGGTCCAAGCGAACGCACGCACGTAGCGACTTGTAATACGAACTGAATGCACATATTGGATTTGTAAGGAAATTCTACAAGGCATTCACCTTCACTGAAAGACCCTGTAAACTTGGTATGGGACGTCAGTCATCACAGAAGCCATTCTGCCACGGATCATAAGCAATTTTTTCCGTTTTTGCACATTTTGTGAGCACGTGGAATGATGTCACGCAACAGGACAGCATTCTGTTAGCGCGTTACTTGAGTATTAATTTTGAAATTTGGGTTAATGGCCAACTTTTAAATAAACAGATATACTAAGACAAATCAGAACCACGCAGTGAATCCATTACGTTTGATTAATGACCTCAGTGTTCACCGGTGTATCTGGAAGAAGTAAAATGCGCAGTTCGATGCATTTCTATGGAAACCTGGAAATATAAGGAAATCAAAAATTAAGCCACTGAATTAAACATGATGGAACAACATGAACAGAATGGCAATAGCTACGGAGATGTCTTAATGCCTCAGTATGTTAGGGACCGCCACTACAATAGTGAGCCACACCGACCTATCGGCGTTGTTCGCATGTATGTTTTAATTTCTGATAAAAGTCTTCTTAAAAGTGAACACCAGATATAAAGGCGATGCGTTGTTAAAACCCTGTAAAACATGCATATGAATTCAACAGTGAGAAGCGAACGTGCTCATATTCTGTTTTTAAACAGTTATAAAGCTTCTTGCCGATATGTCGCTATTATAAAAATTTATTTGGTGACACATGGTGGCACATGAGAATCTTTCAGTAAAAGTGCAGATGCCGCGCGCCTTCTTTTTCCCATTTAATTTCTTTATTCGTTTTGCGCTTCTTGAAACGAATGCCATGGAGATAACTGGGCTGTGATTCAATTCTAAAAGAATTTAAATAAAATGCTCACATGCAGATGTAAAACATAACGATGATTATCAATGAGCAATAAAAAGAAAGGAGACTCCACTTACATGTACAAGGGGTTTCTTCTTTGGTATCCTTTCCTGCTGATTTCTTTCTTTTGCTTGGAATCGATGTTTATTAAAGTTTAGTAACCTGAAAATTAGCGTTCATATCATTTGTTGTTTTATTGGTGCTAGTGTGGGACTCCTCAGGAAGATGCCACTTGAAGTGGGAGCCTGCTGTGTGCTCTTTTATTAAAGTTTATTCTTTTTTTCCAATTTATTATTATGTTGATGTCTTGATAAGCTTCTGAAAAAAAATCCAGAGTGGCAGAGCTCAGGAATGTATAATTGCAGCAAACATCTGCAGGGTTAGTCCATGAAAATTTAAACGACATGTAATAAGCGGAAACGCAGCGCTCCTCTTAATAAACGGGGCTCTCCGTATTCGACTCCTCCTATCAAGTGGATGACAGACCCCATGACGGCGTTCTGTTGCGCACTGAAGGGATCCTAACCACGAAGGGGAGGGGGCTGCGCTATTCAATTTATTGAACGGAAATTATAAATGGCTGATGTGTAATTACTGGGCAGTTTAAGAGTAAGGACCATACCCTATAAGATCATACAGTAAGTGCCCGAAAGTATTCAAGGTCTATGCTCGGAATGCAGTTCAGGATAAATAGGAACGCATTGACGAAAACTGGGATATTGGTTAAACGTTAAGTATATGATATTGTAAACGTGAGCTAACTCAGATTATTTAAATGCAAGTGATGAGCTAAATGTTTATTGTTTCTGGAATGCTTGAAAATGCTGAAATGCAGGACGTTACTTTTCCAACAACAGCAAACAACATTTATTTCTATAGCACATTTTCGTAGGAGGTAGTTCAAAGAAACAGTTTAAAGAAAAGAAAAATAAAGTAAATTAGGTGAGAATAATAATGAATAAGTAAAAAAAAAAAATCAATACGCTTACATAACATTTTGCAGATACATCGTTGGTAGAAACGTAGAGTCCTTATATATATATAATATGGTATTGTATGTTACTAAAGAGGAGTATGATGGTAAGGTCAAATGGCCAGGAGGGCTGTCCATGGCCAGCCCAGCCCACCTGGCATTCTGGCTAACTTAAATGTTCTTAAGTTGCTCCTTAGTGTTTCAGGCTTTGACCCAGAGTATTCAATGCAGTGGGACTCGTGGACCATTTGGAGCACCCATCTTTATTCAGGCATCACGTGTGGCTGCACAGTTCCTTGATCAGGGGTTTCCAGTTTTTAAAACATTTCCAGTAACTTTTCAAATTACTTATTTCCCCCAAACTACAGTATTGCAGAAAGTCTAAAAATCTCACATATCTCATCACATAATATTCTTATACCTACTTTATCCCAAGTTAGGGTTTGAAGCAGCTTGTGCCTGCTGCATTTTTATTGCAAGACTGGAAGCAGCCCTAGAGGGGGCACCAACTCATGCCATGGTCCACCCAGTCACCCATTAATTCCAGCCTTTGTTTTGGGTCTGTGCAAGAAAACACTGTAAAGATGACGAGAGAAATTGCAGACTGGATTCAAACCAAGGACGCTGGATCTGTGAGACAACAGCGCTATGCACCACCAGAACATTTCTGCTGTTTCCCATGGCCATTAAAGAATCTCCCAATTTTCATTCCAAGTTCACTCTTAAAAATAAAGGTACCAGAGTTGTTCTTCAGAGTGATGCCATGCATAGGGAAACCATTTTTAATTCTCAAAAGACCCATCCACATGAAGGTTCCAGAAAGAAATTTTATTTATTTACATCCCTAACAGGCTCCATGCAGGAAATAACCATGAACAGATGGTAACAGATTTGTGGAATACAAATGGGTCATGAATTTTAAAGGACTCTTTTTTCATACAATAATGCAGGCTGAGTCCAAGTTTTCATAATCTGTTAGTGTCCTGCTAGGTAGTGTCCTGTCCGGCAGTTTTTTCCTACATATTAGGAAGTTTTGGTTTTTTTAAAGCACAGAGAACCAACTTTATATGCAAAAAACCCTTCCCAGAATAAAATGGTGCTTGGTCAAGCAATAGGTGTACGAGGAACCAAACAACCTAGTAAAAAACCATAAAGTGCCATTAAAGAACCAGTATTTTTAAGAATATACTTTCTTGATCAGGGTCGTTGTACTTGCCTTAAAGGAAATATTTACTTGTCTCTATCTAAATTGAACCTGAATTTGTTCCTGCAGTTTCAGAGTGGTTCCTCTGCAGTATGGCTCTAAATCTGTTTTGGTATTGTGTAATTTATGAAGCAATCTGCTTATTATTGAAGCTTTCAGGCAAGTGGAGCTTTTCGAAATTAATGCTTTAAACATTTTAGAAAATATATATTACAAACTAAATAAACATATTGTGTGATTACTCTAGACCCATCACTGCATTCTCCCATAAGGTGGGAAAATGAAAAGAGTAGACCAGAAAATCCACGTGTTTGTTACCAGAAAAACTAATAATCATTTGTCAAAAGAAAAATAGATTCCAGAAAGATTAAGCTAGAGTTCTAAACCAGAATATTAGCACAAAGGCACTTTCAGATGATTTCAGAAAGTATTTGCAAACATATACATCCTCAAGGCAATGAGATCCGGGAGCTGCTGTGCCAAGTGTGCCATGCTGTTCAACTTGAAGTCATGTATTGTGACAGCATCCTCAGCAGACTATCACAGGTCTTGTAAACACTTAAGGGCATGGATTCCTAAAATCACTGTCTGCTTAAGGGGGTCTCAAAAGGAGAATGGGGTGAAGTTTTTTCATTCCCCCATGTGTCCATGTAGGTGACCTTCTCTGGGAAAAGAAATGAACTTTAGTTTAAGTGTAAAGTTCATAAACTGGTAAAGGATCACATGAAGCCCTTAGTTTTCCCAGGTTTATGGGATGGGCATTGCTATTAAGAAAAACACATATACTTTAATGAATAAAGTAATACAGAATAGTGCAAGAATTATAAAAGAGTAGCAGAATATTTTATAGCCTGTGGGGCCCTTCTGATGTTAACCTTTTGTTAGTTGCATTTTACAACACAAATGTGACAATCTTTGTTCATAACAAAACACCCTATTATCCTTTTCAGATAACATTTGTCGTTATTAAAGTTTACAGTGTTGTAACTGTTGAGATTGGCATTTTAGCCGATAGATGCAGTGTCATCCAACTGTGAACAAAAAAGTAAGGAGCTGCACAACACAGAAAACAGCACTGCAGCCCTTCTCCTACACTATTTTGTTACATTTGTGGTGAAAAGTTTCCATACACTCATATAACAGACACATATGTCAGGGCAGCATTGGGCTTTCAGTGATTTCTACAACTGTTCTTTCTCTGTGGCAGAATGCTTATTGGAGAATAAAAAATCAGAAATGTAGTGTAAAGTTTTAATTTATTATGGGTTTTCTGAAACCATCAGTGTCACAATGATACATACAGGGTCAAAAATATACATGTATTTAGCACAGTTCATCTCAGTCAGATGCTTCTGATAGAAATCAGCATGCTTCTGGCACAATTCATGTTCTTTGTAGAAACTGTAGAAGTTAAAACAAATTGTTGGTTTCCCGGCAAAGACGCAACTTTTACAATTTTTTACAAGTACAATCCACATATTTTCAGTGGAGTCAGGATTTTTTGATGGACATTCCAAACATCTAATGTTAGTCTTGTTTAACCATTGCAAAACTAATGTTGATGTGTGGTTAGGGCAACTGTCCCGTTGGAACACTCACTTGTGTCAAAGTTCCAACATTCAAGCTGATGGTTTGAGGTTCTGCTGTAGAATTCTGACCTAATCCTCTTTCTTCATTATTCTGTCCCCATTGTGTAGTGCACCAGTACCAATGGCAGGCAAACAGCCCCAGTGCATGTTGCTTCCACTACTATGCTTAACAATTGGCACTGTTCCTAGGGTTAAATGCCTCACCTTTTCTTCTCCAAGCATAACTCTGGTCATTGTGCCCAAACAATCTTTGTCTCATTTGACCATAAAGCTTTCCTCAAGAAGGCATTTTCTGTGTCCATATGATCAGCCACAAACTTTAGTCGAATTTGAAGGTGTTGATTTTGGAGTAGAGGCTTCTTTCTTGGATGGCAGCCTCTTGGCCCATGGGGATACCAAACTTGCTTGACTGTGGAAAGTGACACAGGTGCGCCAGCAGCTTCCAGCTCTTGGCAAAACTAATTATTGGTGATTCATTTATTGTATCTGATCATCTGGACCAATTGCCTCTCAGCTGATGGGACAGTTTGGATCTTTTTACGGACCTTGGCAAAGTGACTGCAGCTCCAGATAACTTGTATTTACAAACACTTGTTTGAACTGATGATCTTGAAATCTGAAATTGTTGAGAACTGGCTCCAAGAGACATTTTGATTTGTGTAAATCTATGATCCTGTTTCCCATTGTAATGTCAGTCGGTCATTTTCCAGCCCACTTAGTCCTGAAATGGGTCATGGGGGGTGCTGGGAGCCTATCCCAGCTAGCATAGGATGCAAGGCAGAAACAAACCTTGGACAGGGTTCTAGTCCATCGCAGGGCAAACACACATACACCCCAACCACACATTAGAGCCAATTTAGTATCACTAATCCACCTATCCGGCATGTCTTCGGAAGGAAATCAAAGCACCCAGAGGAAACCCACACAGATACACAGAGAACATGCAAACTCCATGCAGGGAAGACCCAGGATGGGAAAAGGAACAGTTGTAGAAATCATTGAAAGTCCAATACTGCTTTGAATATAAATAGATATGGCTGTGGTGAATTTCAGCAGGTTTCACTTCCTTTGCTGAAAGAACTATCACTACGAGACATTGTTCTGTACTGGTGCAATCACACAGTGGAGCGTCCATGTTCATTTGACCTTGTCTTCAACTAGAGTAATGACAGAGCACTGCACTGTGCATGTTCGAGCTATCCATAAGCCATAATGAACGCGTATTGTGTCAGCTTCTACCTGTTTTAGTTAGATTGACAGACAGAACTTTAATTTCCAAATTGCCTTTACTTTTGAATGTGTCCTTTATTTAAAGTAATACACCATGGAAATATGGTACACATTAACCTGTAAGTTTCATCCATCCATTTTCTCAACTGGCTTTCTCCACTATAGCATTGTGGGAAATGGTAACCTATTTTTGAAGTATTGGGTGCAAAGCAGGAAATCAGCCTGTCCCAGGACACACACTCACACATTCTGCCATTTTTAATCAGTTTAGAGTTGCGAGCTAATCTAATGAATCAATTTTTGGGATGTGGGAGGCCCCAGGACTACTTGGAGAAGACCAATATAAACATGGTTTGAATTGCAACACAAACAAAGAAGAACATGCAAACTTCACACAGACAATAAGTCAGCCTTGAAATGCCATCAAATCCACCATTCCACTTCAATCTATTCCTATGCATTTTGTAAGAAGACTTTACTAGGAAAAATGTGCGACTGAACATGCTGGACACTTCTAATGGGTTTCTTTCTGGAGTTATTTGGGAACCACTTATAAATGAGAGTGATTTAAGGGGAAATATTTTGTTTCTTAAGTTGATAAAAGGTTCCCACAAATTCTGCAATGAGATTCACTAGACTTTTGTTAACATTTAGTCATCTTGATATATCATAAATGATTAAGCTGTTTGAAAAACGCAAAAATCCGACTGTGAATTTTGTGAAAAATGCTATTTTGGGCCCAAATCTGTCATTTAGAAAGGGGGTTAGATAATCATAGAATTATCTGACTTGTAGATCAATGTTTGACAACTGTGAAGTAGTGACCATGTAATGCAGTGATGGAAATCAATTCATTCAATGTGATTCATCCTCTTTGAGTTTACTTTCCTTTGAGCATCTGTCACTATGATTAGAATTCCAAGAAGCAGATTTCTGATAATATGCGTGAAAAAAAATCACTTAATAACTCTAACGTCGTACAGGAAATTGACCATTAAGTAACATCATTTTTTTAAATCTGCTTAATCCAAATCAGGACAGTGAGCCAGCCTGGGCACTTGGTAAGTTCCAAGGACAGACACGAGTCCATCAGTGGACCCACTCACACCCACATCCACATTTACCCTCAATCTGCCATTAAGCAAATAATTAAAAAATGTATATATATATATATATATATATATATATATATACAGTGGTGTGAAAAACTATTTGCCCCCTTCCTGATTTCTTATTCTTTTGCATGTTTGTCACACAAAATGTTTCTGATCATCAAACACATTTAACCATTAGTCAAATATAACACAAGTAAACACAAAATGCAGTTTTTAAATGATGGTTTTTATTATTTAGGGAGAAAAAAAATCCAAACCTACATGGCCCTGTGTGAAAAAGTAATTGCCCCCGAACCTAATAACTGGTTGGGCCACCCTTAGCAGCAATAACTGCAATCAAGCGTTTGCGATAACTTACAATGAGTCTTTTACAGCGCTCTGGAGGAATTTTGGCCCACTCATCTTTGCAGAATTGTTGTAATTCAGCTTTATTTGAGGGTTTTCTAGCATGAACCGCCTTTTTAAGGTCATGCCATAGCATCTCAATTGGATTCAGGTCAGGACTTTGACTAGGCCACTCCAAAGTCTTCATTTTGTTTTTCTTCAGCTATTCAGAGGTGGATTTGCTGGTGTGTTTTGGGTCATTGTCCTGTTGCAGCACCCAAGATCGCTTCACCTTGAGTTGACAAACAGATGGCCAGACATTCTCCTTCAGGATTTTTTGGTAGACAGTAGAATTCATGGTTCTATCTATCACAGCAAGCCTTCCAGGTCCTGAAGCAGCAAAACAACCCCAGACCATCACACTACCACCACCATATTTTACTGTTGGTATGATGTTCTTTTTCTGAAATGCTGTGTTCCTTTTACGCCAGATGTAACGGGACATTTGCCTTCCAAAAAGTTCAACTTTTGTCTCATCAGTCCACAAGGTATTTTCCCAAAAGTCTTGGCAATCATTGAGATGTTTCTTAGCAAAATTGAGACGAGCCCTAATGTTCTTTTTGCTTAACAGTGGTTTGCGTCGTGGAAATCTGCCATGCAGGCCGTTTTTGCCCAGTCTCTTTCTTATGGTGGAGTCGTGAACACTGACCTTAATTGAGGCAAGTGAGGCCTGCAGTTCTTTAGACGTTGTCCTGGGGTCTTTTGTGACCTCTCGGATGAGTCGTCTCTGCGTTCTTGGGGTAATTTTGGTTGGCCGGCCACTCCTGCGAAGGTTCACCACTGTTCCATGTTTTTGCCATTTGTGGATAATGGCTCTCACTGTGGTTCGCTGGAGTCCCAAAGCTTTAGAAATGGCTTTATAACCTTTACCAGACTGATAGATCTCAATTACTTCTGTTCTCATTTTTTCCTGAATTTCTTTGGATCTTGGCATGATGTCTAGCTTTTGAGGTGCTTTTGGTCTACTTCTCTGTGTCAGGCAGCTCCTATTTAAGTGATTTCTTGATTGAAACAGGTGTGGCAGTAATCTGGCCTGGGGTTGGCTACGGAAATTGAACTCAGGTGTGATACACCACAGTTAGGGTATTTTTTAACAAGGGGGCAATTACTTTTTCACACAGGGCCATGTAGGTTTGGATTTTTTTTCTCCCTAAATAATAAAAACCATCATTTAAAAACTGCATTTTGTGTTTACTTGTGTTATATTTGACTAATGGTTACATGTGTTTGATGATCAGAAACATTTTGTGCGACAAACATGCAAAAGAATAAGAAATCAGGAAGGGGGCAAATAGTTTTTCACACCACTGTATATATATGTATATATATATATATATATATATTGTAAAAGACTCAGGAGTTCACAACATAAAGGTTTGGGGTTTTCCGG
>JANRMT010062806.1:38431198-38499299 GCA_026402145.1 Polypterus bichir lapradei | reverse complement strand
GTGTGTAGATCCGTCCGCGATCTCCTACTCGCGCGTGCGTGACAATATATATATATATATATATATATATATATTGTGGAGCCGACCCGGACACAGACAAGCGGACATGTTGTTAAAATACCACCGCACGTTTATTTTACAATTATTATTTACAATAATGGTCACTCAGACCCAGTCAAATGTGCACAATACCCCAACAATCTCAGTCCTGGCCACAATGCCTTCTTATCGGGCCGCCGCCTCCACTCTCCTCTCTCGCTTCGTCCTTCCTCCTCCCGACTCCAGCCTCGAATGAAGGGAGACGGCCCCTTTTATACATGACCCGGATGAGCTCCAGGTGTTCCCGGCATTCCTCCCTTGGCCACGCCCCAGCGTGGCGGAAGTGCCGGCTGTCCTCTCGGCAGCTCTCCGGGTGCCGTCCTAAATCTTCCCCCCAGCACATCCTGGTGTGGCGGAAGTGCTGGGGTAACAGGTCCCCAAGGCATTGGGGCGCCTCCTGGCGGTGACCACAGGCCCCTACAGGGTGGAGCTTCCATGCCCTGTACCCGTGGCCCCCAGAGCAACCAGGAAGGCGGCCCCCACGTGATCCAGGGTGGGCTCAGACCCACATCCGGTCCCTCACGGCGTCCCGGCCGGGTCGTTGCCCCTGGCATCCCTGACAATATATTATATATATATATATATTTCATTATATATATTTCAGTTTTAAGGGCCAACCAATATTTTGAAAACTTCTGTATAGGTCACTAAATATGCCATTGAACCTGCAGTTGGAATTTTGGGGTGGCTTTTCATTTAATGTCAACAGTTTATAAGAATCACCTTCAAACAGGAGTATATGGCTTTCAACACTTTTAACAAATTTACATGTCTACCTGAATGGCAGGAAAATTATGATAAAAAGTATTTGAACAAATTTGGTGGCATTATTTTGGGCCTCTGATGATGCAGTGATTAAAATTGCTGTTTGACAGTTTTAGTTTATATTTGCAGAGTTTACATATTCTCCAGGACTGTGAGAACTTTTCCAGGTTTTCCACATCCCAAAGTGGTACTTACTATGTTTACCAACAAATTTAAACTGGACAAATGGGCATGAATATACTCTGCCTCCCCCAAAACACTAGATGGCAGCTTCCATGGAGTGTAGTGGTGCGCCAGATTCCTGCAGGGCATGCTGGAAATTGGAGTCCAGTTTCTCAGCCCTGTTGGGTGCCATGGGTGCTGCCAGTGGGAGCTATTAAAGGACCTGGGGAGTCATGCTTCGCTTACAGCCCGGAAGTGCTTGGAAGTCATGAGGACGGAAGCCCCACAGTACTTCCAGGCTGATTAAAGACTTGGGATTCTCCTTCTGACCCAGAAGTGCTGGCAAGTCACGTGGAAGGAAGAGTAGGAGCACTTCCAGGTCAAGAAATATATAAAGAACTGGTGGAAACCCCAATTCAAGGAGGCAAAAGTAATTAAAATACTTCTTGGTGATTTAATCCTGTGTCCTGCGTACACATACATACATACATACATATTTGCATATACTGTATATATTTACTATATACATGCGTGTATGTATGTGTATATTGTAGAAGCTATCATATACACTGTATAATACAATGATACATACTTTATATTTATGTATACATTTTTTCCCCCAAACAGGACTGTTTAACATCACACCAATGGTTTATTGTATTATAATTATACTGTCATACATTATCTTCATCTCCATGGGTACTGTTTAACATTATACCCTGGGTTTATTCTTTCGAGCCTGTTCAAGATTATATTCTAGGTTTATAGTATTTGGACTGTATTGCCAATATATATCTCTTTTGTATTCTTTCTACACCACTGCTTGGGGGCTTGTTTTGTTCTGGACATGCTCTGTCTCTAGGCATGTCAGAGGACTGGGACTTCACAAAGTGTGGTGTAGTCTCACTTGGGGAGGCAAAATGGGGAGGTGGGGGTCTGGGGGAGGAGAGAGAGGAAGTAAGCTATTTCTGATCTATCCTTTTCATCCCTACAATTGTAGGTGCCAACACAACAATAGGCTTCATAGCCATAACTCCTGGCAATATTGGAAATTAAGGTTAAAGCTATCATATGCAGTAATGTACAACCTTAATTTAAGATTATAAAATGACAACAAAAGTTCAGAAGCAATGTCTCTATGACCAAACAGTGAACTTTGTGAGCTGGAATGTCAAAGGTCTTAATCATGAATTAAAAAGGAAGAAGGTATTCTCTCACCTAACAGGTCTAAATGTCTAAACAGTGTTTCTACAGGATACTCACTTAATCAGCAAGGATCAGTTTCTGTTGAAGGGAGACTAGACTGACCAATATTCCACTCCAGCTATACAAAGAAAACTAGAGGCGTCCATCCTTCCATTATCCAACCCGCTATATCCTAACTACAGGGTCACAGGGGTCTGCCGGAGCCAATCCCAGCCAACACAGGATGCAAGGCAGGAAACAAACCTCGGGCAGGGCGCCAGCCCACCACAGAAACTAGAGGCGTGGGAATCTTAATTCACAGAACAGTTTCATTTGTAGTATCAGATGTAGTATCGGATCCTGATTGGCGATATGCGATGGTTATGGGTAATTTATTTAATTGTAAAGTGATTTTGATAAATATCTACACACCCAATGTGGATGATAGAGACTTTATCCAAAATGTATTTGCATCGATTGCTAGCTTGGCCGAAGACTTTAATTGTGTTTTAAACCCAGACCTGGATAATCACACAGTTTTTAATTGATTATAATTTATCAGACCTATGGAGATTTCTAAATCTCTACTTAAGAACATATTCCTTCTTCTCACCAGTACATCATTGTTACTCAAGAATTGATTATTTCTTTACTGATAACAATTTCTTGCCTGCGATCAAATTTTGCAAATGCAACATTATTGTTATCTCCAACCATGCCATCCTGATCATGGAGCTCTCATGACTATGGCCCACATACTTATCTCGCAGTTGGTGTCTTAACCCACTGTTATTAGCTGCCAAGAACTGTACAAAATTTAAATCCAAGCAAATTGATTTTTTTTGAGACAAATGCATCCTCTGAGGTTTCTGCAGGAAAACTCTGGGAAACCTTTAAGAGGTGAGATGATCTCATATTACTCCCACAAAAATAAATCGGAAAAGAAGAAGGCCTTAGAGTTAATCAGTGAAATTACCAGAATAGATCTAGAACATGCCAGGTCTCCAAATGAGGCACTTTTTAGGAAATGTCAGGCTTTACAATCAGAACTCAACCTTTTGACAACAAAAGAAACAGAACAACTCACTTTTAAATCATGACATCATTACTATGGACACGAAGAGAAGGCTAATGAGATATTAGTACAGGAAATCCACAAGCAGGAAGTTCGCAGTGCAATATCAGTAATCACCAACACAGACGAAGATAGAATCATTGGCCATAAAAATATAATGCATACATTTAGAGACTACTATATGTCCTACTCGGTTTAAAGAATACAAGACACAATCTAATGCATGCTCTGCGCAATCTCTCGGTACAGAGGAATTGGATAAACCTCTGACACTACCGGATTTACTAGACACTATAAACTCAATTCAGAATGGGAAAGCACCAGGTCCCGATTGCTACCCTGCTGAACTTTATAAAAGAAATTTCAATCAAGTTAGCTCCCCTTTCATTAGCAATTTTTATAGAAGCCAGAGAGAAGCCATATCTCCTTGTGTGTGAATTAGAGGAAGGCCAGTGGAATGGTGAGGATGCAGGAAGTAGAATTGGCAAAGGTGAATGAGTTTAAATACTTGGGATCAACATTACAGAGTAACGCGGATTGTGGAAGAGAGGTGAAAAAGAGACTGCAGACAGGGTGGAATGGGTGGAGAAAAGTGTCAGGAATAATTTGTGACAGGGGGTTATCAACAAGAGTGAAAGGGAAAATCTACAGGACGGTAGTGACACCAGCTTTGTTATATGGGTTAGAGACGGTGGCGTTGACCAGAAAGCAGGAGACTGAGCTGGGGGTCGCAGACAAAGATGCTAACATTTGCATTACATGTGACGAGGATGGACAGGATTAGAAATTTGTACATTAGAGGGTCAGCTCAGGTTGGACAGTTGGAAGACAAGGTCAGAGAGGCGAGATTGCATTGGTTTGAACAAGTGCAGAGAAGAGATGCTGGGTATATTTGGAAAAATATGTTAAAGATAGAGATGCCAGGCAAGAGGAAAAGAGGAAGGCCTAAGAGAAGTTTTATGAATGTGGTGAGAGAGGATATGTAGGTGATGGGTGTGACAAAGCAAGATGTAGAGGACAGAAAGATATGGAACAAGATGAACCGCTGTGGCAACCTCTAATGGGAGTAGCCAAAAGAAGAAGATAGAAACCTGAGACAATAAATTCTACCTCATACTTTTTTCCAAGCATTAATTACCATTTTTCCAAAGAAAAATATGGACTTATTACAATGTGCATCATACAGACCAATCTCACTTCTGAATAATGATGTTAAGATACTTTCCAAAGTCCTAGACAGAAGGACTGAGAAAGTGCTCCCTTTAGTAATATCTTAAGACCAAGTCGGATTTTTTTAAAGGTAGACATTTGGCTTCCAACCTTCGACACCTATTTAATGTAATATGTTCACTCATAAAGTCCAACACTACAGAGATCTTATTATCTTTGGATGCAGAAAAAGCATTTGATATGGATGAATGGGATTACCTATACCACTTTGTATAAATTTGGGTTTGGCCCTAACATATGTGCATGGATCAAACTACTGTATGCCAGTCCAGAAGCTTGAGTTTGTATTAACAACATTATTTCAGACTACTTCAAACTAGAATGCAGTACTAGACAAGGATGCCCCTTGTCACCTCTGCTATTTTAGCCATTGGCCGTTCACTTTCAAAATGCATTAGAGATAAAAAGGATTTTCAGGGAAGAACAGAAAGTATGATATGCAGATGATATGGTACTGTATATATCAGACCCACAAAATTCAGTGGCTGCAGCTCTAACTGTACAAGTAGAATTTCAAAAGATATCTGGACTCAAAATGAATTTGAACAAAAGTATGATTTTTCCACTGAATTCTCTAGCAAACAGCATTAGATTGGACACCTTCCCTTTTATCATTACAGATCAATTTAAATATCTAGGGGTAAACATCACAAGTAAATATAAAGCTCTTTTTCAACAAAATTTTGCTGTTTGCATGGACAAAATTAAACAAGACGTGCATAGATGGTCAACCCTCCATCTTACTTAGCAGGGAGAATTAACTCTATCAAGATGAATATCCTCCCTAAGTTTCTGTTTCTATTTCAGAACATCCTCATATACATTAACAGGTCATTTTTTAACAAATTAGATTCAATCATAACCTCATTTATTTGAAAATATTTACATATCCCAAGGGTGACCCTACAACAACCTAAATCAGAAGGCCTCATGGCTCTACCTAATTTTCAACTTTATCACTGGGTGGCAAACATACAAGCTATAAAAACCTGGACACTGACACAAAAAGATGAACACACACTAGCTTGGTCTGCAAAAGAAATTAAATCCTGCAGGACTTTTTTTATATTCCTTGCTTTGTACCAGTAAATACAAGTTATCATCAATATACTAACAACCCAATTGTGCGTAATTCACTCAGAATATGGAACTAATGTAGGAAGCACTTCAAGTAAGAGAATGTTTTATCTGTGGCACCTCTACATGATAAGCACCTTTTTCCACCCTCTCAGACTTACAGTTTTTAATGTTTGGAAAATGCATGGGATTAAATCATTTAGAGAGTGATTGTGAAAATAATCAGCCTTGACACACAGAAAAAGGTTTAGGGGCAGCCACCCGTATACTTAATCCCTGAATGCAAAAAGGTTAAGTAAATGCAAAGTTGTGAACAGGTTTGAGTCTAAAACAGAATTGAATACAAGGGAAGGTTGTCTTGCTTGTAAAGTAGGTTGGCGGAAGTGACATCATCTGCAGGCAGGAACCGGAAACAACTTCTTGGGGTCGGAACCGGAAGTGACATCATCGGACTCAGGCAGAATTTCCCGTATATGATCTTCAGGAATATCAGAGGAAAGATAAGTGCACCCTGCCACCCCCTGGCCTTCCATGGAATTACCTTTGATTGGTCCCTCTAGCTGTTTCCCATGCACACGTTTGTGACATGCCCCCCACAGCCCAGACCCATCTGGTCAGGCATACCTGGCCAAGAGGTCATGACTCCGTGAAAGGGCATCAGCATTGGCTTGCAGGACCCCTCGGCGATAAATGACTGAAAACTTATATGGTTGTAGGTCCAAAAACCACCTCGTGACTTACGGGTTTGAATCCTTGTGTAAGGCCATCCACTGTAAAGGTGCATGGTCCATTACCAGGGTGAACTCATGGCCTAGAAGGTAGCACCTAAGCTGAGTAATCACCGTTTGATTCCCAAGGCCTCCAGCTCCACGGCCGCATACCTGGTCTCCCAGTCCAGCAGTTTCCGGCTCAGGAACATGACAGGGTGTTCAACACCATCAATGCTTTAGCTTAGCATGGCTCCAAGACCTGTGTCCAAAGCATCCATCTGGAGGATGAAAGGCAAAGAAAAGTTAGGGGCTTTCAACACTGGAGCTGACGTAAGGGCCTGCTTTAAGTGAAACTCTCCACTAAACCATTGGTTTGAGGATGATACACTGATGTCTTTAAGTGCTTTATTTTCAGTAACTTGGCAGTCTCCCTGAACCTCTCTGATGTAAAAGGCGTCCTTTGATCTGTAAGGATTTCTTTAAGGATGTCGACTCGCGAAAAGACCCCTACTAACTCCCATGCAATAGCTTCAGTTGTCACTGAGCGCAACAGAACAGCTTCAGGATATCAGGTCATATAATCAACCAGGACCATTATAAACTTATGTCCCCTGGCCAAGGGCTCTAAGGGTCCCAACCAGGTCATCCCTGACGCATTCAAAGGGAATATCATTAAGGGATAAGAGAACTAGAGGAGCACGGTTCTTCCTAGGAATCTGTCACAGTTGACATTCCGGACAGGACATGCAAAACCGGTGGACCTCCTCATTTTTTCCCGGCCAAAAACATCTAAACTTAATACACTCAAATGTTTTTTTGGGGCCCAGGTGAGTTCCCAAGAGGTGGGTACAGTATGTGCCAGTTCACAGACTTGTCGCCAGTAAGTGAGTGGGACTAACAAAAGGGACCATACCTCCCTCTTGTGCTCAGCGACCTGATAAAGAAGGTCATGATTTAACACAAAGTAGCATGGGATGTTGAGTGCAATGACTATCTACTAAGACAACTGCATTTTTCGCAAATTTAAGGGAGTTATCATTCCACTGCTCCCTTTTAAAAGAGGCTGGAGTCTGCTTAAGTTGAAAGTGCAGCTGTGTAAGAGGATTGGCGGCAACCTCAAGGGATGTGGTTTCTGCCTGGGTAATTGAACCGGCTGAAGATGACATATCACCGTGCAGTGTCCCAGAAGTTTCCACATTATCACTAGAGGCTGAACTCCGTCTCTCCTCTGGCTGTGAACACAGTGTGGAGGCAACTGAAGATGCAGTTTTAGCATCCGTTACAAGGCCCAATGTTCATTTAGTAGTGGTGATGGTTTGACCAGAGACCATCAGATCAGTCCCTACCCAGTATTACCGGGAACGGAGGGTTTTCATTTGCCGCTACCATCAGCTTTTTTACAGCCCCCTCATAGCTGACATAACAAGAGGCTGGTCTATAATGACGGATGTCCCCGTATACACAGGTTAGACTGGTCTTGATTTTTAGCCACTGTTGCGGTAATACCAAATGGCGAGCAACAATGGAAATGTTACTGCCGGAATCGAACAAGGTTGGCACTTTAAATCCATTCAGAACTACCACTCCTGTATGAGGAAAGGCCAGCTAAAGCACACCAACCCTCCCTCCTCCCTCTGTGTCTCCCTGCAGACCCCTTTCTCATTGAGCAGAAACTGACAATGTGCATCAGAAGTCCCCAGCGTTTGCTTTCAGTTTCACGTTTGCAGACCCATCAGGGTTCACACAGGTCCCGTTCTGGTTAACCCAAGTAGGTCTCTGCACCGATTTTCCTCTATTAGAGAGATCAAGTTTTTAATTGGTTGTCCCCAGGCCAGCTGGGCGAGATTGTCAGGGAGGGCTCCAAGCAGTAAGGCACAGGCAATTTGTTCCACAGTTTGTCGGGTGTTATTTTGTTCTGGCTGTAGCCTTTGTCCAATTTGGTCCACAGGGGGTAGGCCTGTGGAGCAGCTGGCAATTGAGAGTTAAACTCCCATTGGAAGAGTTTCCTCATCTGCTGACCAGGAGCATTCCCACCTTTAGCCAAGGTTTTTTCCTTTGTGGGATTCAGCAGAGCAGTCCCTTTTCCCTGGAGCCCATAGTAAGTCTCCCGTGTGTTCCCTTTTGAGCCTGGCTCTCGTCCGTAGGCCTCTTGACCACAGGCCCAGTGGTTTAGGGTAGTCCCCTGGGTCAAAGCGCCCACCAGCTCAACAACTCGGGAGCAGTACTTTCCCACCTGATCCATTAAAGGCTGAAAGTCACTATTGTGTGACAAGGCTGTCTTCGGGTTCGGCTTCTGGTTCCACAAGGAGGCCTTCATCGTGCTGACTACGCCAATCTGAAAATAATCAGCCTTGACACAGAAAAAGGTTTTGGGCAGTCACCTGTATACCTAATCCCTGGCTGCAAAAATGGCAAATAAATGGAAAGCTGTGAACAGGTTTGAGTTCAAAACATAATTGAATAGAAGAGGAGGTTATCTTTCTTTTAAAGTAAGTCGGCAGAAGTGACGTCATCTGGGGACCGGAACCGGAAGTGTCATCTTCAGGGTCGGAAGTGATGTCTTTGGTCTCGGCAGAAAGCTTCTCTTTTTATTTAAACAAATTCCAATATACGTAAATAAATAATTTTTTAAGCAATTAGATTCAACAATAACCTCATTTATTTGGAATTCAAAACATCCATGCATCAAAAGAGCGACCCTACAAAGACAAAAGGCAGAAGGTGGTATGGCTCTACCTAACTTCCAGTTTTATTACTGGGCAGCAAATATACAGGCGATAAGAACCTGGACACAAATAGAAGAACATACACAGGCTTGGACCGCAATAGAATTAAAATCCTGCAGTACTTCTTTGTATTCCTTGCTCTGTGCTCCAATAAACACACGTTATCGGCAATATACTAATAACCCAATTGTGCTCCACTCACTTAGAATCTGGAACCAATGTAGAAAGCATTTTAAGACGGAGAAGCTTCTATCTGTGGCACCTCTGCAAGAGAACCACCTCTTTCAACCTTCACAAACATATGCAGTTTTTAATATCTGGAAAAAATTGGGAATTAACTTGCTTAGAGATCTTTATATAGACAACGTCTTTGCATCCTATGAACAATTACATTCCAAATTTAACATTCCAGCTACACATTTCTTTCACTATCTTCAAATCAGAAACTTTGTTAAACAGAACCTTCCAGATTTCCCTCATCTTGCACCCTCATCCATGCTGGAAAAAATATTGCTCAATCTCAAGGACTTAGACTCCATCTCTACAATATATAAAATCATTTTACAATCCCTCCCTTTCAAAGATCCAAGAGGACACTGGGAAAAAGATCTCTCAATTAATATATCAGAAAAGGAGTGGAATGTAGCAATGCAGAGAATTCACTCGAGCTCCATATGCGCAAAGCATACAATTATACAACTCAAAATTATATATCGAGCACATCTGTCTCGACTAAAACTCTCCAAAATGTTTCCAGGGCATGATCCAACCTGCGAACATTGCAACCAAGTCCCAGCCTCACTAGGTCACATGTTCTGGGCAGGCACCAAATTAACATTATTCTGGACAAAAATTTTTACTTACCTTTCAGACAGCCTTGGACTTACAATCCCTCCAAACCCATTAACAGCTGTGTTTGGTGTTCTTCCAGATGGGCGTAAAGTGGAGAAAGACAAACAAATTGTGATTGCATTCACTACACTTTTGGCACGCAGACTCATTCTGATAAACTGGAAGAACCCAAACTCTCCTCTTTTAAGTCAGTGGGAAACCGATGTGTTATATTATTTAAAATTGGAAAAAATCAAATACTCAGTTAGAGGATCCGTACAGACTTTTTTCAAAACATGGCAGGATCTAATCAGTAATATTTTAAAATAAGTTCATAAAGCACAGAGAATTTATTAATTTAGGTATGTTTACAAGCCTCAAAATTTAACGCGGCTTGGCTTGCTCTGTCTCTCAGGGGTGGGGATCGATCTGTTCTTAACTCAATTTTTCTTTTTGTAAAAACTTTATTGCTTTGTATGGATTGTAATAAAATTAATAATAAAAAAAAAAAAAAAAAAGTATTTCCCGTTTTTGATCTGCAGGAACATCAGAGGAAATATTAGTGCACCCTGCCACCCCCTGGCCTGGCAAGGAATTACCCTTGATTGGTCTCTCTAGCTGTCTACCATACGAACGTGTGTGACAATATAAATAATGTCTTTGCATCCTATGACCAATAAGACCAATAACACTCTAAATTTAGTTTCCCATCAACACAGTTTTTCCACTTTCTCCAAATTAGAAACTTTGCTAAACAAAATCTGCCCAATTTTCCTCACCTCCCACCTGTTTCAATTCCAGAAGAGATACTGATCATTCTTGAAGACTCAGATAGCATTTCAAACAGAACAATGATCTCTTGTATCGGGTAGCAGAGCATGAGGGTGATGTGAGGTTACTGTTGCTAGTACCATGTACCTACTGGCGTCAGGTATGTGAACTAGCTCACACCCACCTCCTAGGTGCCCATCTAGTTGCCAAAAAAACTCTAAAGAGGATTAAACTCCGATTTTATTAAGGTCATTTCTGCACTTCCTGTCTGGAGTGTCAGTTATGTCAGATTCCCGGAAAGGACCGTGCTCCTTTAGTTCCACTCCCCTTGATTGATGTCCCATTTGAGCAAATTGGTATTGATCTCATTGGACCTTTTAGAACCCTCAGCCAAAGACCATAAATACATTTTGGTCATTGTAGACTACGCTACTTGGTATCCAAAGGCCATTCCCTTACGTACAGCAACTTCACAAATTATTACACGGGAACTAGTAGGGGTCTTTGCATGCGTAGGAATCCCTAAAGAAGTCCTAACCGACCAGGAGACTCCTTTTACTTTAGAGACGTTCAGTGAAGTTGTTAAGTTACCCTGAATAAAGCATCTAAACACCTCAGTCTATCATCTTCAGACAGATGGATTGGTAGAGAAGTTAAATCAGACCCTTAAACAGATGCTTCATAAGCAGTGTTCTCGCCGGGTAGGCCGGGACGGGGAAATTTGGTGGTGGGGAAAATTAAATGTGCACTGTTTTTATTAGTTAATTATTATTAATTATTGTCCAATGCTCAATATGACTTCCTTTTTTATGGTATGACACTTGTGCCAGAATATTTTTATTAAATTTAAAAAGTATCCAATTCAGGATCCTGCAACTGTAACAAAAATTTTAAATAACAATTGTTATGACATAAACCAAGAGGCACAAGTATTGTCGCAGTCGGGAAGAAAAGTGAAAACAATGAAGAAAAGTATGGGAAACCTAATGAAGAAAAATTTTTAAATATTCTTTAAAGCCAACTTGCATATGCAGAAGGTGTATTCAGTTAAATATGCCCAATATGAGCCAGTTTGGCTAAATTTGGAAATGACTCTTTGAAAAGTTAACATTATACAAAGTTATTGTCTGATATACCTGCATTTTTATCAGTCTTCAATTTAATATTGTTTTTTATCAATATGCTGCTGCTGGAGTATGTGAATTTCCACTTGGGATTAATAAAGTATTTATCTATCTATCTATCTATCTATCTATCTATCTATCTATCTCATATAGTGCCTTTTCTACTGTATCTATCTATCTATCTAATACATCTGCTTAATCCTTCATCTTTGATATCATTTTGTTCCGAAGCCTCTCTTTCCAGCGCAGCTATGACACTCATCATACACTGCCGTAGTGACTGTACTGCAAAGTCATGAGACAGCCATCTAGTTTCACTGGCCGTTTTCAGCTTAATCTGGGGAATGTTCAGAATATTTTGAATTTCTGTTAAACCAGCCATCCTAACTGAAGAATTTTGGAAGAAATAGAACAGCTGCCTTAAAGGTGTCGTTCAGTTTTGTTAAATAAGTTACAGCAGCTGCTGCTTGGACACTTGCAAGGGCCAATCAGTGGTTTATACAGTGGCAGTTGACCAAGAGTCCAGATGTTTTATCTTTAAGCAGTTTTGCCACACCTTTCTGTTTCCCAATTATAACAGCTGCTCCATCAGACCCTAGTCCAACCAGATTAGAATGTTCATAGTCTCACTCAGTGTGTTGGTTATAATCTCCGCTTTGCCATCAATCATATTGCGGGTTGATACAAAACTAATTCTGACCTTTTTAGTGACCTGGCAAACATATTTAATGTAAATAATTAATTGTTTTACAACTGAGTTGTCTGTGATTTCATCACACAGAATACTGAAAAAAGTTTCTGCTCGTATATTTTTCAGTATGTTTGATTTTATTTCTGATGCTAAGACATCCAGAAGCTCTTGCATTATTCTTTCAGAGGTGTAATGTGCATTTTTACTAACATTGAGATGTTGGAAAAAGGAACAACCCATTTCTTTACAGTGTTCCAACAGCTTTTCAAACAACATTGTATGTAGCAACTCATTTTTTGCAAACCAATGCATGGATCTTAAAGCTCCCACAAAGGCATCTCTCTGTAAGTTATTTAACACAGATCTTTCAATTTGACCGATTCCAGTTTCCTCTAATACACACTTTCCTAAAAGGTCAGCAGAAGACTCAGTGTGCATTTTACTTTTTTCATGGTCCAGCAAGCTTTCTTTTCGAATTCTTGTTCATGGCACGTTTACCCACGGTAACTCCCTCCTTGGGGAGCGTTTGAATATTTCATGCACAATGAGCACCATATACCATTTTCTTTGACCATTAGCCAATTAAAATCTTTAAACCATTGTTTGTTTATGCCGGATAAGCGATGCTTAGATTTATCAATTGGCAGAGTGTGTGCTGAAGAGATTTCCTCTGATGGACCAGCCTCTGCAATGTCTTTGTCTGAAATTGCCACATCAGGAAGTGACGCTGCACCATAATTAGTTTGTGGCGTCTCTTTTCTGAAATAACTGAGCAGTGTTGTTTTCTGAACACTTTTTTTGCTCATGTGGGTAAAATGTTTGGAAAAAATTAAAAGTACCTATGAATAAGACTTTTGAGTGGGAAAACGAGACCCTGGTGGATATTCAATGCACACTTGCACTACGGCAGGTACGCATTCTTCTTCTTCTTCTTTCAGCTGCTCCCGTTAGGAGTCGTCACAGCGGATCATCTTCTTGCATATCTTTCTGTCCTCTGCATCTTGTTCTGTTACACCCATTACCTGCATGTCCTCTCTCACCACATCCATAAACCTTCTCTTAGGACTTCTTCTTTTCCTCTTGCCGGGCAGCTCTATCCTTAGCATCCTTCTTTCAATATACTCAGCATCTCTCCTCTACACATGTCCAAACCAACACAATCTTGCCTCTCTGACTTTGTCTCCCAACCGTCCAACTTGAGCCGACCGTCTAATGTACTCATTTCTAATTCTATCCATCCTTGTTACACCCAATGTATATCTTAGCATCTTTAACTCTGCTACCTCCAGCTCTGTCTCTTGCTTTCTGGTCAGTGCCACCGTCTCCAGCCCATATACTATAGCTGGCCTCACTACAATCCTGTAGACCTTCCCTTTGACTCTTGCTGATACCTATCTGTCACAAATCACTCCTGACACTGTTCACTACCCATTCCACCCTGCCCTATCTTTTTCACCTCTCTTCCACAATCCCCATTACTCTGTACTGTTGATCCCAAGTATTTAAACTCATCCACCTTTGCCAACTCTACTCCCTGCATCCTCACCATTCCACTGACCTCCCTCTCATTTATACACAAGTATTCTGTCTTGTTCTTACTGACCTTCATTCCTCTCCTCTGTAGAGCATATCTCCACCTCTCCAGAGTCTCCTCAACCTGCTCCCTACTATCACTACAGATCACAATATCATCAGCAAACAACATAGTCCATGGGGACTCCTGTCTAATCTCATCTGTCAACTTGTCCATCACCATTGCAAGTAATAAAGGGCTCAGAGCTGATCCCTGATGTAATCCCACCTCCAACCTGAATGCATCCATCACTCCTTCCGCAGACCTCACCACTGTCACACTTCCCTCGTACATATCCTGTACAACTCTTACATACTTCTCTGCCACTCCCGACTTCCTCATACAGTAAAACAACTCCTCTCAATGCACCCTGTCATATGCTTTCTCCAGGTCCACAAAGACGTAATGCAACTCCTTCTGGCCTTCTCTATACTTCTCCATCAACATCCTCAGAGCAAACATTGCATCTGTGCTGCTCTTTCTTGGCATGAAACCATACTGCTGCTCACTAATCATCACCTCACTTCTTAACCTAGCTTCCACTACTCTTTCCCATAACTTCATGCTGTGGCTCATCAATTTTATCCCCATGTAGTTACTACAGACCTGCACATCCCCCTTATTCTTAAAAATCGATACCAATGCACTTCTTCTCCACTCCTCAGGCATCCTCTCACTTTCCAAGATTCTATTAAACAATCTTGTTAAAAACTCCACTGCCATCTCTCCTAAACACCTTCATGCTTCCATAGGTATGTCATCTGGACCAATGGCCTTTCCATTTTTCATCCTCTTCATAGCTGTCCTTACTTCCTCCTTGGTAATCCGTTGCACATCCTGATTCACTATCTCCACATCATCCAACCTCTTCTCTCTCTCGTTCTCTTCATTCATCAGTGCTCTTTCCATCTGCTCAACACAGTCTCCTCGCTTGCGAGTACGTTTCCATCTTTATCCTTTATTACCCTAACCTGCTGCACAACTTTTATAGCTGGGTCCCTTTGTCTAGCCAATCAGTACAGGTCCTTTTCTCTCTCCTTGGTGTTCAACCTCTCATACAACTCATCATACACCATTTCTTTAGCCTTCGCCACCTCTCTCTTTACCTTGTGCCTTATCTCCTTGTACTCTTGTCTACTTTCTGCATCTCTCTGACTATCCCACTTCTTCTTTGCCATCCTCTTCGTCTGTATACTCTCCTGTACTTCCCCATTCCACCAACAGGTTTCCTTTTCCTCCTTCCTCTGTCCAGATGTCCCACCAAGCACCCTTCTTGCTGTCACACTAACTACATCTGCTGTAGTTTCCCAGCTGTCTGGTAACTCTTCACTACCACCCAGTGCCTGTCTCACCTTCTCCCTAAACTCAACCTTGCAGTCTTCCTTTTTCAACTTCCACCATTTGATCCTTGGCTCTGCCCTCACTCTCTTCCTCTTCTTTATCTCCAACGTCATCCCACAGACCATCATCCTATGCTGCTTAACAACACTTTCCCCTGCCACCACTTTGCAATCTTCAATCTCCTTCAGATTGACTCTTCTGCATAGGATGTAATCTACCTGTATGCATCTTCCTCCACTCTTGTACGTCACCCTATGTTCCACCCTCTTCTTAAAATACGTATTCACCACAGCCATGTCCATCCTTTTGGCAAAATCCACCATCATCTGACCTTCTTCATTTCTCTCCTTGACACCATACCTATCCTTCACCTCCTCGTCTCCTCTGTTCCCTTCACCAACATGTCCATTGAAATCTGCTCCAGTCACCACTTTCTGTCCCTTGGGTACACTGTTCATCACTTCATCCAACTCACTCAAAAAATCTTCTTTCTCATCCATTGCACACCCAACTTGTGGGGCATATGCACTAACAACATTCATCATCACACCTTAATTTTCAGCTTCATAATCATTACTCTGCCTGACACTCTTTTCACCTCCAAAACACTCTTGACATACTGTTCCTTCAGAATAACCCCTACTCCATTTCTCCTCCTATCCACACCATGATAGAACAATTTGAATCCACCTCCGATCCACCTGGCCTTACTCCCCTTCCATTTAGTCTCTTGCACGCACAATATATCAACCTTCCTTCTCTCCATCATATCGGCTAATTCTCTCACCTCACCAGTCATACTGCCAACATTCAAACTTCCTACACTCAGTTCCACTCTCTTTACCTTCCTCCTCTCCTCTTCCCTCCGGACATGTCTCCCCCCTATTCTTCTCCTTCTTTGGCCAACAGTAGCCCAATTTCCATCAGCATTTTGTTGGCTAATAGCACTGGTGGCGGTCGTTGTTAACCCGGGGCTGGACCGATCCGGTATGGAAATTTGTATTATTGTCCGCATTTTTGATTTGGCAAAATTTTACACTGGATGCCCTTCCTGATGTAACCCTCCCCATTTATCCGGTCTTGGGACTGGCACGAAGAAACACACTGGTTTGTGCATCCCCTGTGGCATTCTCGACATTTCCACTTTAATCTCACCATTTATCTCGAGATTAAAGTCGACATGTTGACTTTAATCTCGACATTTCTACTTTATTCTCACCGTTTATCTCGAGATTAAAGTTGACATGTTGACTTTATTCTTGTAGTTTTTCATTAAAGTAGAACATTGTAAACTAAACTTCATCTTAAAGTGAATATTTACTTTACTAGATTTTCTCAAACCCCATCATAAGTTATGTAGCACATTAAATGCTTTGTGTTAAGTGTTCCCCGAGCCATGCTAATCACTACATGCTTCTTAAACTGACTTTCTCTTGCACTAAGAGGAGGCGCAGGCAGCGATCACCACACAGAATACATTAATTTCATGATATTCCTGCTTACTTAACATTTACAATGTTAAGATAAATACTTGATATCATTTTCATGATGAAATGCATTAAAGCATGTACTAATCATATGGGGGCACGGTGGCATGGAGTTTGCACAGCAAAGGGGGTCCCACGTGTTCCCAGCCTTGAGTTTGCATGTTTTTCTGGTGGGTCTACTTGGCGTGCTTCAGTTTCCTTACAAAGTCATGTAGGGTGTGGGGTTTTGTGATGCTAAATTGACCCTGCTAGTGTGTATGTGTGTGCTCGTATTCACCCTGCGATGAGCTGGCATCCCGTTCAGGATTTGTCCCTGCCTCACACACAATGCTTGCTGGGATGGGCACAACCCTGAATGGATGGCATAATCAAAAATGTATAACGGAGATTTTTTTAAAGTTCTGAATACTCCATGGTCTAAGTTTATAATTAGTTTTAATTTCACAAAGACGTTTATCATGTGGTGATTGGTTATGTGGAGAAAGATAAAGGAAGGATAGGAACTGGGGTTTTGGTACATCAGATAGAGACAGCACGCATGCAATAAAGAAAGCCCGCTCAGAAGAACATCCATTGAATTCTGTGTTCGTGCCTCCGACCACCAGATGACTGAACCCAACATTTACACAATATGTAAGTTAAACCTGTGCGATACCCATTCATACATCCAGTTTTTTGGAGCCTCGTCACACCTGTCATAAAGGTCTCTACACTGAACGTACACCTGGGGACCCCTTACTGCAAGGTCCCTTACAGCACTACCGCCTCACTACCGTGCATGTTTAATAACTGCTTTACTGCATTTCATCATGAAAATGATATCAAATATTTATCTTAGCATTGTAAATGTTCAGAGAGCAGGAATATCATGAAGTGAATGTATTCTGTGCGGAGATCGCTGCCTTCGCCTTCTCAGTGCCAGAGGAAGTCAGTTTAAGAAGCGCGCAGTTATTAACAACTCGGTCAGGGAACACAAAGCATTTAATGTACTACATTAACTTATGACGGGGTTTGAGAAAATCTAGTAAATTAAACATTGATTTTAAGATTAAGTTTAGTTTACGACATTCTACTTTAATGACAAAATAAACTGAGAATAAAGTGGAAATGTTGACTTGAATCTCATCATAAACGTCAATATTAAAATGGAAATGTCGACAATAAAGTTAACATGTCGACTTTATTCTCGACATATAGTTTTTTTTTCCACTGTGACCCTAATATGCTTCCGTACAAAACCCTCAGCAATTCAGTGAGAAAACTTTTGCTCAGGACACAGTGTGTGCTGCAAGGGTTTCTGCACACTTTTTGCAATATGGATGCAGGTCCAAATATAAGCAAATATAAGAACGGCAGATGGGGTTACTTTAACAAAACCCTCAGTATAAGCAGATATAAAAACGGAAGAGGGAGTCACTTTAACAGGAACCACAGTGAGTGCTACAAGGATTTTTGCACACAGAACACACCTAATGCTTAAACAACTGTAATATATATATATATATATATATATATATATATATATATATATATGTTTGCTATGTACTGAACAAGAAGAGAGCAGCTATATGCTTAGCAGCACTATACAGACTGCACTGACAGCGAGAACAGAAACGTCACTTCCTGATGCCCTTTTTCTGATATCTGACAGGCTGGTTCCACTAGACCTTTTTTTATTTTATCAGTCCTACTCTTGCCCGCCCTCCTCCACATCCTCTTTGCTTGTGAACTGCCGCTCCGCTTCTGCTATTAGCATGTACAGCCCCCTCTCGAAAGCCCACCTCCCCATACTCTTTGCTTGTAAACTTCGCTCCGCCTCGTCCCCGCTATTAGTTTTAGCATCGAATGATCGGCAACATCCTGTCCTGCGCCTCTCCCCTCGCATCTTGCGATCCTGCTTCTAAAATATTTGCCCACTCATCCCTTGCCATCTCGCAGATCATTAGCTCTTCCTGTGCCTGTAGATCTGTGGCTGTCATCTCACAATGTCATGCCAGATAACTAAATTAGCCGGGCGCTAGGGAGAACACTGATGAGGTAGTTAGCGAGGATGGGAGAAACTGGGATCAGTTACTTCCTCTCATCCTATATGTCTACTGGGAAGTGCCACAAGCCTCCTATAATAAATTCAAAAGGAATTTATTATAGGGACAGCAACTCTGCAGTATTTTGGACATACTAAAAGAAGGATCGGAAGAGGAGGCTATTCCCTCTACTAATATATTAGAATATATAACACCGTTACGTGATAGATTTGAAAAGATTCAACCCATCTTAAAAGAACATATGGATAAGGCTGAATTAGCTCAGGCTTGATATTATAACCGAAACACCAACCTCAGGGAGTTCCTCCCAGGGGATTGTGTTATGGTTCTTGTACCTACCTCACATTCCAAATTGTTGGCACACTGGCAAGGCCCATACAAGATTAAGGAAAGAAAAGGACTTGTTGATTATTTGGTGAAACAATCCAGCCATCGACTGAGAGAATGGGTATATTATATTAACTTATTGAAACCATGAAAGTTAAGGGAGACAGACCGCCCCTCTGGTTAACCTCATTCTCTTTTCATTCAAAAACACATACTTAATCTTGGAACCAATCTAACTCCTTTCCAAAGATGGGAGCTGGAAACAGCAATCCTGTAGCGAGCAAACAACCAGGGCGAACCTCACTGATTGAGCATAACATTGTTACAGATTCGTGTGTGATCGCCAGGGAACACCCCTATTGCCTTCCCAAGGCAAAAAGAGCAGAAGTAGAGTTGGAAATCAAGCGTATGTCGGAACTGGGTGTGACTTGAAGAAAGCCACACCCCCATAGTCCAGCCCTATTGTCTTCGTTCCTAAACCTGATGGGAGTTGAAGGTTTTGTAATGACTTCTGATGTTTCAATGATGTCTCTAAATATGATGCGTACCCGATGCCCTGAGTAGATGAACCCCTTCAGCGGCTAGGGAACACACAATTCCTAACTACTTTAGATATGACCAAAGGGTACTGGCAAATTTCCTTAATAGACTCCCCTAAAGTGAAAACTGCGTTTAGCACCCCTAGTGGATACTAGTAGCATAGAGTTCTCCCATTTGGACTGCACAGAGCTCCCGCAACCTTTCAACGTCTGGTGGATAGAGTGCTCAAACCTCACAGTGCATATAGTGCCGCTTATCTGGATGGTGTGGTCATCTATTCCGGCACATGGCAAGAACACTTACAGCAGGTCAAAGCCATTCTGCTGACACTAGCTAAAGTAGGCTTGCATATCAATCCAAAGAAATAGATTGAGAGAGGTCCTGGCAATTAAGTGGGCTGTGATTCAGCTGAGGTACTACCTGTTGGGTCGTGTACATTGATCACGGATCATGCTACATTACCGTGTATGACTGTCCAAAAGGAATCTAACCCACGGGTCACCAGGTGGTTATTATACCTTTAGCCATATCGATTCAAGGTCATTTATTGCCATGGTCCTCTTCAAGCCAACGCCGATGCCCTTTCTTGTGTTTACAACCTCTCTCAGTTCAGGACACTGGATTTGTCCTGTCGTACATACATAGGTAGGTAGGTAGGTAGGTAGGTAGTGTGACAGATAGGGGGCGCTATCGCTCCCTTGAACCCTTGCCCAATACGCCAGACACCAGATAATAGTCCAAACATTGACTTTATTCATAGGCCACAGTGCACAAAGCACCCTCTCCTCCACAATACTCATTAACAAACCACTAATAAATACAATAATACTCTCCTCCACTCCCAGACACATTGCCCTCCTACCACCCAGCTCAGCTCAATGCTCTGGTGTCTCTTTCAGTCTTTTATAGTCCTTGCCCCGGAAGTGTTTTGCCCTCTCTGTCCATGTGACTAGGAACACTTCCGGGTCAGATTAAAAACCTTCTTCTTTACCCCAGAAGCACGTCATTCCCCTTGTCCATGTGTACTTCCGGGGCATAGGGAAAATAATCGTTGTTCCTCCCTGCAGCGTCAACTAGTGGCCCCCATGGCATCCAGCAGGGCTCTGCATAAAAACTGCAATGTCCATGACTTTATATAATGTTAACGTTTACCCCCTCTGGATGGAATTGAAGAGTCGCATAGTCTGGGGGAGGAACGATCTCCTCAGTCTGTTAGTGGAGCAGGACCGTGACAGCAGTCTGTCGCTGAAGCTGCTCCTCTGTCTGTGCTTGCAACACAGTGTGCTTGGGAGGCAGCCAAAGGGTCCAAATGGGAATGAAAGTACAAGAGGTAGGGGGCTGGAAACAGGCACTAATGCCTTTTTCCCTCTTTCAACAGAACAACAGAAGAATAACCTCTTTTCCACTTCCGGCACCCTTTCCTGCCGTTTCAATATAAAAGGCCCACCCAGTCTGTATTTGACTGTCTACAGCAACTACTACAAAGAGACCATTATCAGTCATTTTTTTGACTCAATGCTCCAGATATTATACGGGGAGGCTTTTGTCTGTTTATTTCTTGACTATATATATATATATGACACACACACACCAAAAATAACACTAACCCCCCCTCAAAACACAACTATACATTACAGTCAATATTCAACACTTTCACAATTTCAGTATAAGAATGTAGAATACACTCACCTAAAGGATTATTAGGAACACCTGTTCAATTTCTCATTAATGCAATTATCTAATCAACCAATCACATGGCAGTTGCTTCAATGCATTTAGGGGTGTGGTCCTGGTCAAGACAATCTCCTGAATTCTAAACTGAATGTCAGAATGGGAAAGAAAGGTGATTTAAGCAATTTTGAGCGTGGCATGGTTGTTGGTGCCAGACGGGCCGGTCTGAGTATTTCACAATCTGCTCAGTTACTGGGATTTTCACCCACAACCATTTCTAGGGTTTGCAAAGAATGGTGTGAAAAGGGAAAAACATCCAGTATGCGGCAATCCTGTGGGCGAATATGCCTTGTTGATGCTAGAGGTCAGAGGAGAATGGGCCGACTGATTCAAGCTGATAGAAGAGCAACTTTGACTGAAATAACCACTCGTTACAACCGAGGTATGCAGCAAAGCATTTGTGAAGTCACAACACGCACAACCTTGAGGCGGATGGGCTACAACAGCAGAAGACCCCACCGGGTACCACTCATCTCCACTACAAATAGGAAAAAGAGGCTACAATTTGCACGAGCTCACCAAAATTGGACAGTTGAAGACTGGAAAAATGTTGCCTGGTCTGATGAGTCTCGATTTCTGTTGAGACATTCAAATGGTAGAGTAAGAATTTGGCATAAACAGAATGAGAACATGGATCCATCATGCCTTGTCACCACTGTGCAGGCTGGTGGTGGTGGTGTAATGGTGTGGGGGATGTTTTCTTGGCACACTTTAGGCCCCTTAGTGCCAACTGGGCATCGTTTAAATGCCACGGGCTACCTGAGCATTGTTTCTGACCATGTCCATCCCTTCATGACCACCATGTACCCATCCTCTGATGGCTACTTCCAGCAGGATAATGCACCTTGTCACAAAGCTCGAATCATTTCAAATTGGTTTTTTGAACATGACAATGAGTTCACTGTACTAAAATGGCCCCCACAGTCACCAGATCTCAACCCAATAGAGCATCTTTGGGATATGGTGGAACGGGAGCTTCGTGCCCTGGATGTGCATCCCACAAATCTCCATCAACTGCAAGATGCTATCCTATCAATATGGGCCAACATTTCTAAAGAATGCTTTCAGCACCTTGTTGAATCAATGCCACGTAGAATTAAGGCAGTTCTGAAGGCGAAAGGGGGGTCAAACACCGTATTAGTATGGTGTTCCTAATAATCCTTTAGGTGAGTGTATATTTGTTCATTCCAGTGCGGTCCCAAACACTTAATGTCCAGTTTTTGCTCAATGCTAAATCATATTGTACCTTAATAATTGATATTATTGAAATTGAAAAAAATATTATGACAGCTATGTTGTGTTCACATCCTTTAGAGAATAAGTTTGTTATTTTTCTACAAAATCATGGTTTTTTATATTATTTTTAATATGATTATATTGAAAAGTGAAACATTTTTTGTTATTTTAAAAAATACCAAATCTACTCTTTAAAATAGAGGTGAAGGGCACTGGGGTCCAAAATGAAAACAAAAGTCTTTAAATTTCATAAACACGTTCACTTTTAAGCAGCACAGGTTTTAATTTATGAAAAAGTGCTTTCCATGTTTGTGACCATGTGTGAGACTACAAAAAGTAAACTGGAAATACACTTTATCAGATTCTTGGTACTGTTTCCTTGAGGTAAGGATATTTTTCCTGTTTGCTGCTTGTCTGCTCACAGTGGACATTGAGGGTGGAGTTTTGACCCCCTAACCCCCTTCCTCAAACAAGTTTCCAAAGTTTTGTCTCAGCAATTCCGTTTTATCAGTGGTTATATTCTGTCATGTCTTGCAACAACATATGATTATTTTTTTCCTAATCCACATCTACTTTTCACCCAATACATACTGTGTTTTTTTATGTTGCCAGCAGTGGGAGATTCATGCCGAGTGGCAGCATCATAGTGGAAAGCACACATAACAGTTTCATTGTACTTTATACACACAACAATAAATACGAAATGAACTGCTCACACAGCACTGTGTTTATGATAAAATCATTGCACCTTAGATTTCTGAAAAGTTCCAAGGCAGCTGCAAGTCGATATTAAGTTTACAGGGCCAGCCAACTCTTAGCATTACACATTTTCCATGGTGTGTCATGCGCACACATGATGAAAAAATACTGAGAAAGTGGTGAAAAAAGGCAGAGAGGGCAACAAAAGTCAAACCACAACGAAACAGATGGAAACGCCACAAACCAATTAGCAAATTTTACAGGGCATGCTGAGTCGCTGTGACTGAGGATATGGTGATAAAAAAACTGAGGACAATGTTTTAAGTGAGTATACTCAGTAAAACTCAATGATACCAATCACTCCAGAATGTCCAAACTCTATGAAGATCCAGGCACTGTGAGGAAGGAGTAATACTGTAGCTCTACTGCCTTTACTAAAGCATCTGCACTAAACATACTAAACTTTAAAGGGATTAAAACTAAATGTACATCTGTAATGTCTGTTCAATTATTGTCACTTGATTGCATGCTATGTGCCTGCTTAATCTTTCTCATACTAGACTACCGAAGTAAAGCAGACTTGATGATCCTAGGTCACAACCAGCAATATCTCTGCGATATAAAGAAATACACTTGCACAGACTGAAAGACTGAGCAATTACAAATGTGACTTTTTTCAGTGATTATTGTCTTGTTTGTCTATAGAAAAGAGACAGCAATTCATATCTGGGTATCAACATTAAATTATGTCAATAGCAGCACTGGGAGATGACCTTCTGGAGTAAACAGCTCAAGGAAAACCAAAATGAACAGCAAAGTGAGACACGCAGCTAGTTCCGCTTTAAAAATGCCAAATCTCAAAACGTTTTTCATTTAGCTTTTTCTTCCACTTAAAATGATATGGATGCTTTGTTGTGCAGTATGTTGATAAATTTTTTGTGAATTTCCCCTTGGGATTTGTGAATTTCCCCTTGGGATTAATAAAGTATCTATCTATCTATCTATCTATCTAAAATACTCAATAACACTTTTGCCTTGAAAAGTTGATGTAATTTGGAAAATTTAAATGCTTTTGTTTTCTCTTTGGGACCCCAGTACCCTTCACATGTATTACAGAATGCAAGAGCTGGCTATGTATTTCTTAAAAAATATAAAAAATGTTCACTTTAGAACATAATTTCATGTAGTAAATTAATATATACCAAGTGAAGAAATAACTTTGTCTTAAAAATACCGAACTTATCCTTTAAGCAGATATATCCACAATCAGCAACCAAAGTTCGGATAAATGGTGAGCACAGGATGACCTTTGATTGAAAAGAGTGCTGCTGAAGACTAAGCCCATATGTAGACAGTTCTTCAGAGATATGGACAACGCATGGCTGTCCATTCTCAAATGCTCCCAGACAAAAATCCTCAAGAAGCTGGTCACTGACATAGGTAAGGTGTGCACAAAGGCAAGACTAGATAGACGGAGCAGAGGAATGGGACCATTCAGTCCATCAAACTTGTATAGAAGCTTCTTGTAGAAGTCTGTTACATAACAACATCCACAATACCATAAAATTGCCCAGCTACTGGTCATTATATACTGTATGCAGCTGCAGGTACAAACCAAAGAAGGTCATGATCATCAAATGCATAATAGCCAGGGATGGGGCCATCCACATCACCATACTATCTTGAGCGATTATCCAGACATTGTGCGTACAGCAAAAGAGACCCTACCTCTAGCCATTGTAGCTATTCTGTCACAATCTGGTATTAGTTAAAATTTTCTGAAAAAATATTATAAACCTCATTTTGGAGGGTTTAGAGATCAACAAATTGCCAATGTCTGCTTTTCAATTGGACTATGTTTTGTCTTGTGGGCCGTGTCATTTGGCGAGTTCATCATCATGGACACATTGATCGGCTGCTGGTGGGAGTGTTTTAAGAGGCTGCACATTATGATGCCATACCAGTAGTTCAATAGCCTCATTGTCCAAGTTTACAGATACAACTTAAAAGACTAAGTGTTTCATTATTGTTTGTTTTGAATCTAATTTCCTCTCGGCTATGAACTCGTCTGTCTCTGACCAAGATTTATGTCTTTCATCTTGGCTCAGTTACATGAATATCCGATATTCTTGCTCTGCTCTATGCTATGATTTGTATCTCACATCAAAGGCTTTGTTACAACTTTAGCTTGTTTTTTCCTAACCTCATTCAATTTTCTGACTCTTATTTTAAATTCAACCGCTGCTACTGTAGACAGTACACCTCCCGTGTAATGGAAAAAGAGGTTAAAAAACTAATGAAATAGAAGTGTCAGGAGACCAAGATTTCTAAGAGTAGTGCTGGTAGTACAAAAACAATTGTTTCAATTAATAAATAACTTAGCAAGCTGGTCAATCAGCGACAAACAAAGTGGTGTATATCAAACCAATACCACACACATCTCTAGGAAAGGCAAAATTACTTCAAGTTTCTCATGATGGGAACAGCTATCTAAGCAAATACCAATATAAGCATTTGGAAGAATAAATGTCTAATAATTTGTCAGCATCACAGTGTGGTGGATGGCACTACTGGCACACAGGACCAGCATCTGGGCTTGTTTCTTTGTCTGTATGTTTCATGTCTGGGTGGCTGTCATGCCAGTGTTCCAGTTTCTTTCCACATCCCAAAGATGTTTAATGTGTTAACCAACAATGCTAAAATGGTCCTAAATGACGGTGCCCTGCCATAGAATGGCACACCATCCTCTACTGGTCCCTGGACCGTGTTCAATGTTCCTGTCATCGAAAGAGAATTATTATTAGATATTTAGCAACTGCCTTTACCCAAAGCAACTTACATGTTAACAATACAGTACAACTGTTTACATTTTAATTTTCACAATTGTGGCATGGGCATGCCTAGACACGACTGACTCGTCAGTGGGGTGTGGTATAGTGGGTCCGTGTCTCAGAAAAAGGTGGGCCATTTTTAATAAATAATTAATTGTCCGGCTCAATCTGCTTGGGTGAGCAGGCTTTCACAGCTGTGGGAGGTTGCTGAAGTAGTCGGGGTGAGATACACCAGCACATAAAGGTGCGTTCTGTCTCAGTTGCTTCATTTGCTTCCTGTGGTGCATGATTAAGATGCTGCACAAGAAAAGGGAAAAACTGAGAGAAAAAAGGAGGGTCAAGAAGAACTGAGAAAAAGGCAGGAGTGATCAAGAGCCGGTGCAGACGGGAGGAAGCAGGTGGATGGGAATGGAGCCCCAGGAAGGAGTGTGTGGCTAATGCCTAGGAGGGTGCTGTATGATCAATCCCGTTGAGCAACTAGGTAGCAGGAGTGACCACTGTGCTCAGGGTGTTCTCTGGCAGCAGTGGGAGGTGCCAGGTATTGGCAGCGTTGTGAGCGGAGTGGGGCTCGGTGGCTCCCCATGGGATTGGCAGCAGGGACACAGGCTGGAATAAAAGGTTGTCTGCACCTGTTGGTCAATTTCTCTCCATGCTGCAAGACCCGATGAGGGTAAGATGCAGAGACGTCAATTTTAAAAGAAAGGCACCAGGGCTAAGAATTCTGAAGGACAGTTTCCTGCCTGTGAGATTATAACCTCATTTTAATGATTATTTGTTTGCTTGTAACCTCCATCTTCACTTTTTTATTGGATTATTTATTTATTATGGAACATTTGCATTGCACTTTGTTTTGAACACCTTTTTTTCTGACAGTTTTTAATAAAAGCACTGGAGCACTTTTGCACCTACCCCTTTGCTTTGTGTGTTGTGTCATCATCCACTGGCTCATTCTTCAGGTAAGTTATCCCTGGTAGCGGATTCAAGAGGCTTCCTAGAGCAATCGGAACTGACCTGCACACTCACAAGACTTAGTAGCAATTTTTGGTTAAATGCCACATTGCCTTACCACACATACAGTGCCAGGACTGGGAATTTAACCTGGAAATATTAAAAAAGGCAGAACAATGCGAAGATTCGCTTTGCACAGACCTTGGGTTTTTTCTTAGCCAAGTCTCAATCTTTGTGGAGTTCTATCATATTCCTCCCCTTTTCTGATTTTTTTTCTCCAAATTTTATGGTTTCTTTTCACACCCTGAATGCACACATTGTTGAACTAGCATCTTGAACTAAGCAGTGCCAGGATAGCATCTAAATCCTGTAAAATGTAAATTATGGATAGGTAACTGTAGGCATTATGTTCATTAGATGAGTTGGCAAATATCAGACTTCCATCAAGAAAACTCAGCTATCAGTTTTCTCAATTTGTTTTTGATGCTGTTACTATTCCTCCTTAACCAACATACTCTTAGATCTTTAAGGCATTGCTGTCTCTGTGCACCCATGTAAATTCTTATTTGTGGTCTCAGTAGCTGTTAAACTTCATGCCTATAGATGGAAGTAGGGTTATCATGATACCAAAACTTGAAACATCAAGACGATATAAAGAAAAGTACTTTTAAAGGCCTGAATCACGAATTAAAGAGAAAGAAAGTACTCTCTCACCTAACAGGTCTAAATGCTAAAATAGTATTTTTACAGGAAACTCACTTAATAAGCAAGGATCAGTTCTGGCTGCAAAAAGACTGGACTGGCCAAATGTTCCATTCTAGCTTTACGAAGAAAACTAGAGGTGTGGGAATTCTCATACATAGAACTGTACCATTTGTAGCATCAGATGTAGTATTGGATCCTGAAGGGAGATATGTAATGGTTATGGGAGACTTATCTAACTGTAAAATGATCTTGATAAATGTTTATGCACCTAATGTTGATGATAAGAAATTTATACAAAATTTGTTGGCATCCATTCCCAATCTGAACACTCATAAAGTTATAATGGCTGGGGATTTTAATTGTGTTATGAATCCACTTTTAGATAGGACTTCCTCCACAGGGGGAACGGTATCTAACACTGCAAAAATAATTACAAAGTTTATAACTGATCACAACTTATCAGACCCCTGGAGGTTTTTAAACCCAAATTCAAGAACATATTTTTTCTACTCACCAGTACATCATTGTTACTCAAGGATCGATTACTTCTTTATAGACAATAACTTCTTGCCTAAGATTAAATCTTGCAAATACGATGCTATTGTTATTTCTGACCATGCACCTATGATCTTGGAGTTAAAATTACTAAGCCCCATGCACTCACCCCGCAGATGGCGCCTCAACCCGCTTCTATTAGCTGATGAGAATTGTACTGAATTTATATCCAAACAAATCAAATTCTTTCTAGAGACAAATAGATCCCCCGAGATCTCTGCAGGGATACTCTGGGAAACTCTTAAGGCCTTCTTAAGAGGACAGATTATCTCATATCTTTCCCACAGAAATAAATCCGAGGCCAAGAAAGTAGCAGATATAAAAAGCGAAATTACTAAAATAGATGAAGAACATGACAGACTACCAAGCGAGACTCTACATAGGAGAAGGCAGGCTCTACATTCGGAATTAAACCTCTTGACAACTAAAGAAACTGAACAACTAATTTACAAATCCAGACATCATTACTATGAACATGGGGAGAAAGCTAATAAGCTTTTAGCTCAACAAATTCACAAGCAAGAAGTGCGCAACGCAATCTCGGTAATCACTAGTACAAACGGAGATAAAATCGTCGAACACCAAAATATAATGCACACTTTCAGAGACTACTATAAATCCCTATATACTACTGAGTTTAAGGAAGACAATACACAATCTAATGCATTTCTGGATACATTACAGATACCACAAATAGACGCTTTTAGTGCGGAGGAACTTGATAAACCTCTGATGTTATCAGAATTACTAGATGCTATAAAATCACTCCAAGGCGGGAAAGCAGCAGGCCCTGATGGTTACCCTGCAGAATTTTACAAGAAATTCTCCGCTCAGCTAGCCCCCCTCTTATTAGCAACATTTACAGAAGCCAGAGATAACCAATCTCTTCCACAAACCTTTCGCCAAGCACTAATCACTGTCTTTCCAAAACAAAATAAGGACTTATTACAATGTGCATCATACAGACCAATTTCACTTCTGAATAACGACGTTAAAATACTCTCTAAAATCTTAGCCAGAAGGGTGGAGAAAGTGCTCCCCTCGGTAATATCACAAGACCAAACTGGATTTATTAGGGGCCGGCACTTATCTTCCAATCTTCGACGCCTGTTTAATGTAATATACTCACCAACTAAATCAAACACCCCAGAAATATTATTATCATTAGATGCAGAAAAAGCATTCGACATGATTGAATGGAAATACCTTTTTACTATATTGGAGAAGTTTGGGTTTGGCCCAAACATCTGTGCATGGATTAAATTACTGTATACTAACCCAGAAGCTTCAGTTTGCATCAACAACATTTGCTCAGACTACTTTAAACTAGAACGTGGCACTAGACAAGGATGCCCCTTGTCACCGCTGCTGTTTGCGATTGCCATTGAACCACTGGCAATACATTGTCGAAATACTGATCAGATAAAGGGGATTAGCAGAGAAGGACTGGAACAGAAAATCTCATTATATGCAGATGACATGGTACTGTATATATCAGACCCAGAAAATTCTGTACCTGCAGTTTTAGCAGCACTCACAGAATTTCAAAAGATCTCTGGTCTCAGAATTAATCTGAATAAAAGTGTACTCTTTCCAGTGAACTCTCAAGCATATATTAGATTAGATACCCTACCTTTTATCATTGCAGAACAGTTTAAATACCTAGGGGTAAACATCACAAGTAAACATAAAGCTCTATATCAACAAAATTTCGCCGTTTGCATGGAAAAAATTAAACAAGACTTGCATAGATGGTCAACCCTTCATCTCACACTAGCTGGAAGAATTAACACTGTTAAGATGAATATTCTTCCTAAGCTCCTTTTTTTATTTCAAAACATCCCAATATACATTAATAAATCATTTTTTAGGTAATTAGATTTGACAATAACCTCATTTATTTGGAATTCAAAACATCCACGCATCAAAAGAGCGACCCTACAAAGACAAAAGGCAGAAGGCGGCATGGCTCTACCTAACTTCCAGTTTTATTACTGGGCAGCAAATATACAGGCGATAAGAACCTGGACACAAATAGAAGAACATACACAGGCTTGGTCCGCAATAGAATTAAATTCCTGCAGTACTTCTTTGTATTCCTTGCTCTGTGCTCCAATAAACACACGTTATCGGCAATACACTAATAACCCAATTGTGCTCCACTCACTTAGAATCTGGAACCAATGTAGAAAGCATTTTAAGACGGAGAAGCTTCTATCTGTGGCACCCCTGCATGAGAACCACCTCTTTCAACCCTCACAAACATATGCAGTTTTTAATATTTGGAAAAAATTTGGAATTAACTTGCTTAGAGATCTTTATATAGACAACGTCTTTGCATCCTATGAGCAATTACATTCCAAATTTAACATTCCAGCTACACATTTCTTTCACTATCTTCAAATCAGAAACTTTGTTAAACAAAACCTTCCAGATTTTCCTCATCTTGCACCCTCATCCATGCTGGAAAAAATATTGCTCAATCTCAAGGATTTAGACTCCATCTCTACAATATATAAAATCATTTTACAATCCCTCCCTTTTAAAGATCCAAGAGGACACTGGGAAAAAGATCTTTCAATTAATATATCAGAAAAGGAGTGGAAAGTAGCAATGCAGAGAATTCACTCGAGCTCCATATGCGCAAAGCATACAATTATACAACTCAAAATTATATATCGAGCACATCTGTCTCGACTAAAACTCTCCAAAATGTTCCCAGGGCATGATCCAACCTGCGAACGTTGTAACCAAGTCCCAGCCTCACTAGGTCACATGTTCTGGTTCTGCACCAAATTAACATTATTCTGGACAAACATTTTTAATTACCTTTCAGATAGCCTTGGACTTACAATCCCTCCAAACCCATTAACAGCTGTGTTTGGTGTTCTTCCAGATGGGTTTAAAGCGGAGGAAGACAAACAAATTGTGATTGCATTCACTACACTTTTGGCACGTAGACTTATTCTCATAAACTGGAAGAACCCAAACTCTCCTCTTTTAAGTCAGTGGGAAACCGATGTGTTATATTATTTGAAGTTGGAAAAAATCAAATACTTAGTTAGAGGATCCGTACAGACTTTTTTCAAAACATGGCAGGATCTAATCAGTAATATTTTAAAATAAGTTCAAAAGGCACAGAGAATTTATTAATTTAGGTATGTCTCCAAGCCTTAAATTTAACGCCGTTTGGCTTGCTCTCTCTCTCAGGGGTGGGGATCGATCTGTTCTTAATTTTTCTCTTTGTAAAAACTTGATTGCTTTGTATGGATTGTAATAAAATTAATAAAAAAAAAAAAAAAAAAAAAAAATCACTCCATCTTTCCACTTTTGGGGACATGTTGTAACAAGAATTGATTGTTTCTTCATCGATAGAACATGCCTTGTGCGTCCAATGACGTATTTTTGACAGTCTGTTCACGACTCAGAATTGTACTCGTAATTTTCAGAAGCTAAGCATAACTATCAAAAGTACAAGCATAATTGACACGTGTGAAATGTAAATTTGACTTGAAATGTTATGTTTGACAGTGATCTTACTTCATACAAAACTTTCATAGTGTTCAGGAAGCTATACACTTGGCATCTGAATTCATTCTCTCAATCATCTGCACCTGTTCTACTGGACTGTATTTTGGACTGTGCCTTAAGTGTTAATTGTTAATCGTCTAGTGCTTAGTGTTTCATCAGGTTTCCTTTGTGTAGTGTTTGTAAATTATTATTCAGGGCTTTTGCTTTTTTGTTTAATATTGTTGTTTATCTTTCATTATTTGATTAATACAAACTTTGTTATCCTTACTATATATTTATTATTGATTGATTCAATGAGCCTATTACTGTCATCCCCTTAGTAAAATAAATACCTGTAAATCAAAAAAAAAAAAAAAGAAAAAAGAAAAGTACTTAAATTTGATACAATTTTGAAACCCAATAAAGTAAGTATACAATATATTTAAAACTCAATGTATGTGTGTGTGTGTGTATGTGTGTGTATGTATGTACAGTATGTATGTTCCTGCATCACTTCCGAACAGCTGGAGCAATTTTTATGAAACTTGGTACATGTCTCTCATTGGTCGACTACAAATACTGCATGGTAAAATCAACCCTGACCTACCCCCTTCTGGATAATGTGATCTTGCGGTCTTGTATGCATGTTATCATCCAGTTGACACTCAGAACGACTGCCAGACGGCGAACTGGAGGTGACTGCCAGCATTTTTTATGTTTGAGCACCACCACACGCCTGTTGCTTTTGAAAGTAAATAGAGTTGGCTGGGTTGGCATCCCAACTATTTTTGGGACTCATTCTGTCTTTGCGACTCAAGCCGCCATATATATATATATATATATATATATATATATATATATATATATAAAGCAGACTGTAATAATCTTGCGGTCTTGTATGTATGTTATCATCCAGTTGATGCTTGGAACATTTCTGGTGTGCTCTGAAAAAGCAACCGTTTTATCATGTAAAATCCGTAGTATTATTTGTCATTTAATGTTTGTCTTTGTTAACTTTATTTTCATCTTGCATTATTCTTATTCTAACAATGTTGTAGTGGTAATACAATTAAATCAACCGAATAATAATATTCATTTGACTTTTTTTTTACATCGTCAAAAATTCTGCATGTCAAAACTTATTACTACACCACAAAACAAAAAACATAAAAAAAGGCTTCGCTTTTCCCATCGTTTTTACACTACTTTGAACGTTTTCCGTGATTATATTTTGATTAAAATAGGCTATCTATTACATTATATACTAGGGGGCTTTGCCCCCTGCTCACTTTGCTGCAGAATTGATACCATGAAAACTGAGTATTGAAACAATTTTAAAGCATCACAATCAATACTTATCGGTATTTTGATACCTTTGACAACCCTAGATGAAAGAACCTCTGACCTGATTACACTGGCCATCTCTTCTGGAGCTTTGTGCATCGAGAATTAGTGGAGCATCCAACAACTCCATTCACAACTGGCTCTGCTGTTTTAAAAGTAAATCTTTGATGGGCACAAACTTGTGATGAAGTTGCTTCTTGGTCAGGTATTGTGATGTGGTCAGTTACCACTGCTTCAGTTACTGGGGGTGTGAGAAGATTTATTGTAGGCTTATTTCACATGCTGATTTCCTTTTGATTTTATTAATAAAAACTGATCTAAAAAAAATGACATGAGCTGGTCATCCAAATTTTACGTCCATGTTAGGATAAATAGTGTGAGGGCGTGTGACATGCTGGAGGACATGTTATTCAGTGCTGGTAGGCCCTCGCGCCTTAGGGTCTTTTAAAGGATTAATCAGGTTGGTGCATGGACTGAAATTATTATATACTTTCTTAACTCAACTCATAGCTCAAAACTGGTCCTGTGTAGTGTACCCTCACTTAGCCTTGAACTGAATTAAGTGGGTCAATAATGGATAAAGGCATGAAATCAAAATGAATTACTGAGGATTTTGGCACATCCATCAAATCCCATAACAGCTTCATCTGTAGCAACCATAACTGTTCAAAAGTTCACGCAAAGATAATCTCTGTTCAATTTAGATGAAAACCTTGAAGCAGTTTTAATAGAGGGGTCAACTGCAAAGGAGACCCTCCAAGAGTAAAGGAACTTTGGAACCGACAAACACTACACAATAAAACCTCAGGCTCACACTTCTCAATCTTCATTTTCAGGATCCTTCAAACGCCTACAGTGAAGAGCAAGTTTAAAACTAAAAGCCTCAGGGACACAGTCCACATGAATAGTCCTCATGACACATGTAGTCCCTCCAGGTAAATTAGGAAACAAGGCCTGTGTTTTCAAAGTCAACTGGTCATCATGTGCTCGTTCAAAGGCGCAGGACCGGAGGACACATTTGCAACAGCTGTTTAGATGTCATAACAGCATTTGTCAGTGGGACATTCAAACAGGGATACGCTGGCTCCGACAGTGCCAAGCACCTCTCCTATCCTGCCTTACACAAAGCAGTCATTTCAAGAAACACGAAGTGCTAGATGTTTATTGGAGTAAGGAGCCCCAAGCCATGAGGATCCAAATGATTCCACGAGAAAAATCAGCCAAGCACCATTCCTTGGCACTACCCTTAAAATGGTAATAACTCAACCCGCTTGTTATCTTATCGTAAAAGTGGAAAACGGTGAGAGAAACAAATTAGACATTAGAGTCAGGGGATGATTAGGGGGCCAGAATGACTAGGCTGTGGACTTAAAGCTTATTATCTGATTGAATGAAAGCTGTCTTTATTTATACTAGCAGAATGAATCACTTCTGATTCTTACAGTAATAACCATCTTAATTGGGGATAGACCCCCATGCTCAGATACATTTTTATTTGGAAACCAGAAACATGACGTGAAAAATATCTGACCTCAGTTGTACAGAAGAGAGTAGCTCCTGACATTTGTCACCAGCCCTCAAAAACAGGTTCATAGTTTGTTTAAATAAGAAAAGAAAGTAGATAACTGCACTTTAAGAAGTAGGAGACTTTGTTAGGGGTCCGTGTTTGTGCAGTTTTTTTAAATAAAAACACTGCAGCTCACCCTGGTAGGTGTGGGGTGCACAGCTGCGAAGCCGCATGGCTGTGGGGTTTTCAATGGGGCAGCCAAGTGATTGCTTGTTTAACATGCAGGTGCAATCAGCTCAGATGTTCTTCATGGTCATATCTATGGGTGGTAAGGCAAAACATCTGAACCCACAAAGTATATATAGTATATATAAGTAGTCCGAGTAGGAAAGAAGAAAAAATGACTGAGAAAGAAAGGGCAGGAGAAATCAAGAAAGACAGTTGGAATAGAAGAGAGGAGATCAGGAGTGTGAGCCAGTGCAACTGTCAAAAGACATGGCGGTCAAGAGGAGGCCCCACAATGAGTGAGAGGAACTCTTAGGGTAGTGTCACTCCTGCTGAGCATCCAGGTAGCGGAAGCATTTTCAGGGGTTTGAGGGATCATCCTGTACACGCCTGGGATGGTTGAAGGACAATGAAGGTGGCTGGGGTGAAAGCAGTTTTAATGGTTGACTGTGCGTGTTGGCATCTCAGCCCTGATGCGGAGACCCAGTGGATGAGCAAGGTGAAGACAGGAGGAAAGAAAGATGCTGAGGCTTAGGGAACCCAACTTTGATTCTTACATTGTGTTTTGTGGTGTAAGAGTGTCCAGGAAAGGCACTTTAACCTTTAAAAGTTCTTTTATATTGGTGGACAAATTAATACTTGACATACCTAAACTGACACACATATACTCAGCAAAAAAAGAAACGTCCCCTGACTTTCAACTGTTTTTACTTTCAGTAGACTTAATGTGTAAATATTTGTATGAACACTAAAAGAGTCAACACCATAAGACATAAACTAAAAATGTTTCACAATGTGTCCCTGAATGAAGGGAGGCTCAAAATCAAAAGTACCAGTCAGTATCTGGTGTGGCCACCAGCTGCTTGAAGTACTGCAGTGCATCTCCTCCTCATGGACTGGACCAGATTTGTCAGTTCTTGCTGTGAGATGTTACCCCACTCTTCCACCAAGGCACCTGCAAGTTCCTGGACATTTCTGGGGGGAATGGCCCTAGCCCTCACCCTGCGATCCAACAGGTCCCAGACGTGCTCAATGGGATTGAGATCTGGGCTCTTCGCTGGCCATGGCAGAACACTGACATTGCTGTCATGCAGAAACTTTTTGCCACTCCTGTCTGGTCCAGCGAAGGTGGGTTTGTGCCCATAGGCGGCATTGTTGCTGGTGATGTCTGGTAAGGACCTGCCTTACAACAGGCCTGCAAGCCCTCAGTCCAGCCTCTCTCAGCCTATTGCGGACAGTCTGAGCACTGATGGAGGGATTGTGTGTTCCTGGTGTGACTCGGGCAGTTGTTGTGGCCATCCTGTACCTGTCACGCAGGTGTGATATTCGGATGTACCGATCCTGTGCAGGTGTCGTTACACGTGGTCTTCCACTGCGAGGATGATCAGCTGTCCTTCCTGTCTCCCTGTAGCGCTGTCTTAGGCGTCTCACAGTGTGGACATGGCAATTTATTGCCCTAGCCACATCAGCAGTCCTCATGCCTCCCTGCAGCATGCCTAATGCACGTTCACGCAGATGAGCAGGGACCCTGGGCATCTTTCTTTGGGTGTTTTTCACAGTCGGTAGACAAGTCTCTTTAGTGTCCTGCGTTTTTAGAACTGTGACCTTAAATGCTTACTTTCTGTAAGCTGTTAAGGTCTTAACGACCATTCCACAGGTGCATGTTAATTAATTGATTATGGTTAATTGAACATGCATGGAAAACATTGTTTAAACAATTTACAATGAAGATCTGTAAAGTTATTTGGATTTTTAAAACATTATTGTTGAAATACACAGTCCTGAAAAAGGGACGTTTCTTTTTTTGCTGAGTATACATCCTTGTACATGTGCCTCTTCAACATTCACTCAGCACAGATAAGATAAAATACAAAGCAAGAATAGCTCAACACCTGCCAAACCTAGCTACCTCACCTTCAATTTCTTACCAGGGGCTGGAAGCCATTCCACTCACAAGGTGTCCCCAGCCGGGATTCACTTATGTGTCGATCCGTCTTCAGATTGCATTCCCTGAAAGGGCTACACTTCAAAGTACCCTAGAAAAAGCCAGGAACGGCTACTTCTGTCAGGCTTCTGTATGCCGATGGCTGCCTTTGAAAGGGCTACACAGTCTAATAGAAGCCAAGGGCTAATCACTACCCCTGACAGTACAATACCTAAATAGACACAGTTCATTTTATTAACAATCATCAAATACTGCAAAATGTCAGCAAACAATGGGAGAACTTCAACAAAGCAATACTCAAAATTGTTTCAATCATTAATTACACTTATCTGACAACTTCTACCAAGCAATACTCAAAACTATTTCAGTCATTAATTATGCTTATCTGAATGTTAGATATTAAAACATTCAACCTGAACTATTCATATCAGGGTCACACAACAAGCTTAATTTCAAGCGGCTATAGCTTTGGTTGTGTCAGTCTCAGTTCTCTTAAACCAGGCATGATGCTTGGGAGCGAAGAGGCAGCCTCTGGGTGACAAAGTCTGACCGACTTGTCTTCTCTTCGACAGTTGTTCCTCTCTCTCCTCCCAGTCTTGACAGTCATGATGTCTTTCTGGCAGTGCCTTTTTAAAATCATTTAAATTTATAGGGTCTTGCTGACTGGCCCTTCTCACAATAAAACCCTGCCTTATGCAAGATATTGCATCAGTCAAAGTTTGGGACAACAGATACGTCCCCATGGTCTGGTTGATTAAGTTACTTTTGGTTAGATGTGATTTTACATATTCTGATAAGGACACACATGCTGGTCAGTTTATCTAAGCTTAAACATATACATCCTAAAAAAAACAGTGACACTAATAATTTATACTTATTTTCCCAGAATTCCTATCTATGCCTATTTTGCATACACCCCAGAATTTTACCTGCCACCCTTTCAGTTACAGTGATCCCTCGCTATATCGCGCTTCGACTTTCGCGGCTTCACTCCATCGCAGATTTTAAATGTAAGCATATCTAAATATATATCACAGATTTTTTGCTGGTTAGCGGATTTCTGCAGACAATGGGTCTTTTAATTTATGTTACATGCTTCCTCAGTTTGTTTGCCCAGTTGAATTGATACAAGGGACGCTATTGGCAGATGGCTGAGAAGCTACCCAGTTAGAGCACGTATTACGTATTAAATAAAACTCCTCAATGATATACGATATGCTTCCCGTGTGGTGCTTCGCACACTTCAAAGCTCAAACAGCCTGTATTGATTTTTGATTGTTTGCTTTTCTCTGTCTCTCTCACTCTCCGACATTCTCTGCTCCTGACGGAGGGGGTGTGAGCAGAGGGGCAGTTTGCACAGTGGCTGTTTGCTTAGAAGATACGGACGCTCCTGTAAAAAATGCTGAAAGACTACCTTCACATTGATCCCTTCATTGCGGCGGCTTTATCGCGGTCCTTCCCATACTTAAAAGCCCATCAGTCCTATTGATTTTTGATTGTTTGCTTTTCTCTCTCTCTCTCTGACATTCTCTGCTCCTGACGCGCGCACTCCTTTGAAGAGGAAGATATGTTTGCATTCTTTTAATTGTGAGAAAGAACTGTCATCTCTGTCTTGTCATGGAGCACAGTTTAAACTTTTGACTAAAGGGTGTTCTTTCATGTCTAGAGGGCTCTAATAATGTTAAAAAACGTATTTAGAAGGTCGTAAACAGGTTTTCTATGCTCTAACTGCGAAAATATTAGATTTATAAATAAAGAATCCTACTTCGTGGAAATTCATTTATCTGTCTGGAGCGGATTAACCACGATAAACGAGGGTTTACTGTATAACTGTGCGGAGAATATTTATAAACAGTCTGGGAGAGTTTCTAAGGGCTTAAAATATATAAAAATAACCATACTAACATATGGTTTCTACTTCGCAGATTTTCACCTATCGTGGGGGGGGTCTGGAACGCAACCCCCGTGATCGAGGAGGGATTACTGTACAGTAACATTTCCCACATGAGCTTTGAGCCCACAACTTAAAGAGTCTTTATCCAAATAATTCTAAAATAAAAACAGATTGAAATAAAACACACAAATTAAATATTACGAGTAGTATTCAGAAAACTGTAAAAGCTCAATTTTCCAACATTATTAAATATTTCCACTTAATTTTTAACTCTCTATTGATGACTGATTTTAACTATCACGAAGAAGTACTTGTTTTCATTGGATTATGTGTTTATTACAGAGAACTTGCACTACACCTTATTTATTTTCGCAGTGATTGCTAATAAATAAATTGTGCAATGCACTTTGGTTTGCACCACCTTGTTGTTCATGTGTTTCTCATTGCCCTTTCCAACCAAGTCATGTCCATCAATGACCCGGATTCAAAGTGATGCCAAGGCTGTAGACAACCCAGGCATCTCAAGCTGTTGGATGAGGTTATCCAAGTGAGTGAAGATTTTCAGAAAGCTATTTGTGGCCACCTTCCCTAGAGCTGAATAAATGTTTCTGCCTTGATGAGGACATAGGAGGCTTCGGCTGGGTCTGGGATGTATGGTGCTGTGCTTTCTAGCCATTTTGATTTTTTTTTTTAAACATTCTATTTGAGAACTAAAACAACGAGAGAGCAAACAGAGAGAATATGACCCTGCAGCTGGTGTACAGCAGTAAGAAATAACAGTGGGGAAAGAAATAGAAACAAGGAGGAGCTGAAGTAATAAAAACAAAAGGTTAGTGACAGGACACACATGTGTCAAAATGACTGGAATAGAAGTGGTCAATAAAAATAAAAATGGGTGCATAAAAATGACCTGTACACTGCAAATTCAAGACTTCTTAGAAAAGTACATCACACAATGTAATCTGCTTCTAGCCAAATACTGAAAGTTGCAAAAATCCATCAATTTTCTAAACAAAGTCAATCAGTTTAGGTTCGTGTTGCGCCGGATACTGCCATGGCAGCATTGAGATAAAGGCAAGAATCAAATTTGACCAGAGCACTAGCGTTGGGGATAATGTGTTGAAAATAACATAAGGATACGTAGTCAGATTACTTTTTAAAGTAACAAGTAACTGAATTCAATACTTGTTTTACTGAAGTAAAAATACCTGTATTACAAAAAAAACATAAAGCATTACCGTGTTATATAGAAGCGTTTTCCTGTAATATTATTCGGTGTTATGTAAAAGTATTGCGTCTTTTTTGCAAATACGTTGCCAGCTGGGGTCGGTAACATTGTGCACGTGTATGCTCTGGTCACCTAGAGACAGCTAGTGAGGAAGAGGTGAAGGACATGCATGGCGTATCATTTAACTGACAAGAACTGAACAAAAGTTATAGCTACAGTATGCATTTAACCCTGGATATGCCCAGTTTAGGTTCACAGGAAGCCAGTGATTACCCCAACAGCACTGGGAGTAAGGCAAGAAGCAAACGTGGTGGATAGTAGGCCGGTCCTTTACAGGCCTCAATGCCAATACCAATGCCAATGCCAATTAAAAAAAGAATGTGCTACATGTAATCCAGTAACAGAAGCTTTTGTCAAACTATCTGCTATAGACATTTTGAAACCTGGTGGTGCAGCAGCTAGTGTTCATACTGCAAATCTTGGTGGGCTCATGTTGGGAATGGAAAAAGAGGATTGATGTTATTTACTTCACAGCACATGAATGGCTAAACATATTTATAAAACACAAGAAAATTCTCACTTTTCTTTTTTTGTTTCTGGTCAGTTTCAAGAAGGATCATATGGGCTTAGGATCTGACAACAAAGGATAGCCAGTGAAACATGTAGCTTTTCATAAACAGGAACAAACGTTATGTACTGTTTGTAATGTATTGGATTTTATAATCAACTACTATACAAGGGGTCCTCGGGCTACAATGTCTCGACATACAACGTTTCGAGTTTACAATGCTCACTCCCATAAAAACTTTAATTAAGACGTGAGAAGGAATAAAGGTAAGGATTTTTTTTTTTGCACTCATTTTTTCTGCTCTTACAGTACAGTATACAGCACAGTATATTTATGTCCTTTTCCTTTTTCCGTGGCTTAGTTGTGTTTTTATGTTCTAGATTATGATTTTGCAAATGTGTTAGGATAGGTAAGTGACTTAGGCTAGGGTGTGTTTCGACTTGCACCTAAATTCGGTTTACATCACTGTTGTAGGAACGGAACTGCGTCATAACCTGAGGACCCCCTGTATTAACATATTTACTTTCCTTTTGTAAGTAATGGGAATGGTAACTAAGTTACTTTTAAAAGTAACAATCCCCAACACTGGTAAAGGTGCAGGTGGAAAATGGGGTATGGCCCATTGTGCACCAGTAAGTCTGTGAAAGGGTTCTTAATAATACATTTTATTTAAATAGCACCTTTCCCATGCTCAAGGCGCTTAAAACAAAATGATACAAATAGTGCACAGAAAAAGAAACAAATAAACACAGGATATACAAAAGCATTAAATAGAGTAAAAAAGAATAAACCAGAGTATAATACTAAATTCAATTCTAAAAGAAATGCCTGAACAAATCACATAATTTATGATATAACACAAACACAAATTAGCCCGAGCATCTGGACAGAGAGGTAAACTGAAAGAAGGCGCAGAATGTTAGGTTAAGGTAAAAGCCTTCTTGAACAGATGAATTGTAAGTTGCTTTCTTTTTTAGGGCACAACAAGATTTCCAGAATCAAAGGATTTTAGTGGGAGAACAGGAGCGTACAGATGGGAAAGGTCACTGATGTAGTCCAGTGCAAGGCCGTTTAAAGTTTTATAGGTTATTAATAGAATTTTATATTCGATCCTGTCAGACACAGGGAGCCAGTGAAGGCGAAGCAGGACAAGTGTGATGTGCTCGCTGCTGCTGGTTTGTGTTAGGACAACAACAAAGCAGAGTTTTGAATCAACTGGAGCTGTGGTATAAGATTAGAAGGGGCACCTGGCAGTAGGGAGTTACAATAATCTATGCGGGATGTGATAAAAGCATGGACAAGTTTCTCAGAATTAGAAGAGGAGAGGAAGGAGCGAACACGGGATATGTTATGGAGGTGGAAGTAAGAAAGTTTCTTAATGTGGTTTATGTGGGTGGTGTAAGAAAGGGAGGAATCAAAAATGACACCAAAACTCTTTGCATTAGAAGGTCTAATGAGATCACCATCAAGAGTGAATGAAAAAGAGCTCATTTTCTTAAGCTGCACTTTTAGTGCCAATTTGTAGGAGTTCAGTTTTGTTGCAGTTCAATTTTAAAGAGTTATGGTCCATCCAGGTTTTAATTTCACTGAGGCAAGCTGTGAAACGGAGAAAGCTCTGATGAAGTTTCACTTTTAACATTGCAACAAATAAATTTTCATACTCATCAATTTGATAACGAGCTTTGAGCTTGGCAAAAAACTGAAAAGCAAGTAAAATACTTAGGGTTCCTATTTCATAACTGGACTGTGAATTTACCTACTGAGAAACCTAACATAAAACTGTGCCTTTATTAAGTACATTACACTAATTTTGGGTGGAATATCTACTAAATGAATTACCAGTCTTGTTGGTTAAGCACCCCACAGACAAACTGCACACAGGAAGCAGTCAGGCTGGGATTTGAACTGAAGATTCTAGACCTGTAAGAGAGAAGAGAGTTAATTACTGCACCATCAGACCAACCTAAAAGAGTTTTAAAAAAAAAAAAACAACAGTGCCTGGCCTTTGACTAAGATGTTGGTTAGAATTAAAACCTTTGGCCCTCCGGGCTCCTCTGTTTTAACCTTAAGTCACTTCTATAAACAATTTTATATCATTACATCTTTTCCTTTTATCAGATAAAATGATAAAATAAAACAAGAAAAACTTTGTTCAGGCAAGTGAACAGTATACAAGAGATAATTTTTTTTACATGAACTGAAACACTGGCTTAGATTTAAAACACAAAGCCAAAAAAACAGAAATATTTGACCTTTGCTATTTCTCCAGTATGTTTTAGTCTGCTAGCTGTTAACTGGCCATTTTCTATTTTAATAAAGTTACAAATCATGCGATTCTCTTCGATGTGCTAAACAGTCACATGGAGTGTAATTTTAAATGGTTAGGAGGTTGAAAGGCATGAATCTAAAAGTGTCCACAAAAAAGAGAGAAAAAAAAACATGGACTTGTTACTGGACTTTCCTATAAGGTTTTAACAATTAGCTCACATGTGACTTTTTAGTTGTAATGTATTAGAAATGCTAAGTGTTTAACAACAGGCCACATACTGTATTTACATTATAATTCAACTCATGTGCTTCCTGGATTATTATTACCATATTTCTTTTGCTCAACTGCACCAGAGAACTTTTTTAAACACTATTAAATTTAAGTGGAAGCATTTACCTGATTTAATTCAAGGTTGACCTCAGTGGATCAGAATCTGTTTCAAGGTGAGATTCCACTCATTTTTATTGCTGTTGACCAAGATTTACACTCTCCCACATAAACCTTAGTGGAATAAAGCAAGCCAAAAAATAATGGATGTCCCAGTATTGCCAGGACATAATATGAAACTTAACAATTGGGTCTTTGTGTTTTTTTTCCTCTGGCAAAAACCACCAGTAGGAGAAAATCCCCACATATGATACACTGATGCCTAGTTAAGAAATACATTGAGCTTTTTGGGGTACCTCTGTATTTTTAGGCCCTCTGGGGCCGAAAAATCCAAATTTTTAGGCCATTTTTGGATCACCCTTATTTTAAAAGGTAAACCAATAGGCTTCATCAGCAAAAAAAGAATCAGAAGGACTTGAGGTTGTGCAGGCCACATCATCTGACCCCAGGGGTTCACCCTGTAATGGAATAGGAGTCGTCAAAGTTACTCCCTTTCAAAAAAACAAACATACGTAGAGAATCATTTTATGCTATTTTGAGGTTTGATATTTTTGATGTTCAGTTATTTACTAGTGGCCCTAGCCCTGCAACAGCCACTTTCAGGAGGTTAAAAATGACAAATTTCAAACATAAACATATGCGGGTATCATTTTAGACAATTTCAAAGTCAGTGATTACAAATATGAGGTTACTTTTGATCTTTACCAGCCCTCTACGGACCTCTATCAGAGGGTGAAAAATTACAAATTTCTATCACAATTGAGAATATTTCAACTTTATAAACATTTAAATTGAAGCATACATATTACTATTTCAAATATCTGACTCAACTATTCTTGTTTATCATGCCCTTCTACCTCACAAAGTAAATCATTACATTTCTTATGGATACCTTGAATCAGGGCAGTTTAAGCTAATTCATACTTTTTTTGCTTTTGGACCTGAATGGGTTTTCAGAAAATTTTTTTTACTATCATTCTTAAGTTTGACTGGATATAATTTTGTAGCAAATCTTTAAAACGTTTGAAACAAAAAAATGAAATTAAGTGGCAACAAAAGACAATGTGAATCTGTATTGTTTTAATCATGATTTTTAAGCGTTTTGCATATAAAATCAGAACCTGTAACATTCCACTTACAGATCTCGTGTGTGTACGTACCCATTTTCTCCTCTGTTTCTGGCTGCTGCATTCCATCTGTCACTCCGCGTAAAGTCAGTCTCCTCCACACACTGCTGCATTCTCGAGTTTATGTACAGTAGCACTTTGCCCATATTGTGGTTTAAATGCATTGATAATAACATTAATGAAACCAACTTTTACTATTGCAAAGAACCAAGATCAATCAATACCATTATATATGTTTATTATCTACATTTTAGAACATCCATATATTTAATGAATATTCAGACACATATTTTAGAGGATTTAAAATAAGTTTTATTCTAAATTCCATCAATAACTTATTTGAATAGCCATATCAGGTTATTATTTTACTTCAGGTAAAACAAAATATTTATTTATACTGTCACCCAATTAACAGCAGAGTTTGCATTTTTCAACATTTCATAAAATTAGTTGTTTAAAGAAACTGCAGCTTGCAATACACATGTAAAATGAAGAATTTAGATTCATAATCAGTGAAACCAACTATTTTGATAAAATATATAAAGACAGATTTTAGATTCACTGAGTTCTGGAAAACAAAGGCAACTTGCAGAATAAAGCTTTAACTAATTATCCTTCATCTAGTTTAAGGTCAAATTTCACACTAGCATTTCCACTCTTTTACAAACTCTGCCATCTTTTGCTCTGATATATGAAACACTTTCATGATCTTCTAGTTTTATCTTCTGGCCTACCTTCCCTTTACCAAGCAGGATAGCAAATTACAACTCGTATATCATGACAAGAGTTATTAGTGTTGTTTTTTGCTGCTAGGATAGTCTCCAACTCTCTGTACATCTGTACTGGAATGAGTAAAATCATTAAAGGCATATTGTTAACATGAAAATAGTATTTTGAGCAACACTATATCCTTCAAAAATTAAGCTAGATCCTTTAGCTTTTCAAATAAACATTTTTATATATTTCTGGTTAAATGATTTGCTTTTCTTAACAGGTTAAAAAGATTGAATTCACTAAAACATTATTATATAGTATCTTCAGTCTTCCCTTTTCTTTCGTCATTAATATATCAGTCAAGAAAGATAACAAAAATGAAAAAAATAGTTCATTTTATATTGTATTTGTTTTAAGCCACATCTTGATCAAAGGTGTCAATGCATATTGGTACAAGAGTTAAATCCTCTGTTTATTTCAATTGATCATTAAATAGACAAACATAACACAGTAATCAGTAGAGGTGTACTGTAAAATAAGAAATTTAAAGCGGATGTGAATTCATGCTCTCAATTATTCCACTTTTTCTGAATACTAGCACAGTGGTTCAAAGGATTATCTCTTAGTCCCACTCCTCTTCATCCCGTTCTGGGTTGTCTTCACGAGGTGGCTCCTGAAATTGTATATTCGCCAACATCTCCCTCATGGCCATCATCAGCCGGTTCACTTCCTGATTTAGCTCCCGTCCAGCACGGGCAACTTCTAAGCCTTCTTCCTGTCGAGCACCTCCCTGCGAGTAAGGCAGACAAGAAATGAATAACAGCAAAATAAATAATAAAATCTGCCTTTATGTTAGTCTTATTTATTCAGATTGTTATTGTGATAACAACCACTTACAGTACGTAGTATGTAATCACTTAAATCTTACAAACTTTATTTTAGCTAATCATTTCTGAGTCTATAATTAACTTACAGATCACCATCTATTAAGGCTATGTCATAGTCTTCATTTATATAATCTTAGTAAGTCAGAGGAAGTCAGCAGAGCACTCCTATGAAGTCAGTCACGTAATATGACATGCCCAGTGACTTAGTCCAACTAGTCCATGTCTTGCTCCAACAAAGTCAAGCAGGTCTGATTTCATGTTTCATCATAGTGGTGGGATCTGTGTGCATGATAGATGACAACCAATAAATGCTTATCTGGAAGTACAATTCATATAATGCAGCAATGTCAAATAAAGGGCAAGGATTTTTGAACCTCACAAAAAGCAGAGAAGCTTGTCTCTCTTATGTCTCCATATTTTATGCAACATGGCGGAACAGAAAAAAGGGCAGCGATTGTGGCTGAACTTACCATACCTATTAACCCTTCATACAGTGCCAGACCCTTCAGGCAACACATTATTGGTTATCACAAAAAGGGGCAAAAATGATTGTGCTGAAAGGTCGCCACACTGTAAATCACTGCCCATGTCACATTTATTGACTGTCATTTAAACTGATATGGTCTGGTAACATCATCAGCAAATGCACTCAGTATGTCGAACATACCCCATAATTAGAAGTAGTGTAATGTGACCTCTGCTGTAATTAAAAACAAATGCACTAAGCCCAGTGCTGGACCCTTCAGGCAGCACATTATTGCCTATAACAAAAATGGACAAGAACGACTGTGCTGGAAGGTCCGCACTCAGTCAGTAAACGTAACATGGCCAATGATTTATAGTCACTTAAATTAACACGGTCTGGCGACATCATCAACAACTGCACTCAGCATGTGTGACATACCCCACGATTAGAAGTCGTGTAACGTTACATCAGCTGTAGTTAAAAACAAATGAACTGAGCACAGTAATCCGGCAATGTGAAAAGAGCTGAAAGAACACAACAGTAGAAAAAGATATGTCACAAAATAAACAATTCGCTCATTTATTAAAAGAACAGCAAACTTTTTGTTTTGTTGAGAGTAAAAAACAATGAATAATGGCACCTTTGGAAAAATATGATCAAATTATTTAGATATTCAACCACATCTATCTATTATATAAAAAAATTTTGGGTCGAGATGTGATCATCTCAGAGAGACACTTTGACGTCCCGTGAGACAAGACATTACAACCTTAAGAAGCAAGACCCGTGAGACGGTGACTTTTGCATGTCACGCCCTACTTACAAACAATTTAAAACAAGTTCATGGACATCTAACCTCGCATTTGTTGGAATGCTTTTGGCAGACAAACTTCATGTGCTCCCATCTTTTAATGTTATACGTTCTAGATGGCACGTGAACAACTAAGTGAAGAAGAAAGAGCAGCATGTCGAAAAGAGACACAAAAGCATCGGAGAGAAAAGAAGGCAAAAAAGGACACAGGAGAACAATAATAATCTATGTGCAAATTCAGAAAATAAGGAAAGTAATAATCAGCCCAAACCAAGTGGAATTGAAAAGCTCGGAGGTCAACTTAGGGTCAGAAAAAAAAAAAAAAAAAAAAAAAAAGGACTTCATAATGACGTTCAAAAACATTGGCACGTTACACATGCAGAGCAAGTTAAAGAATATGAAAGTAGGAAAATTCGAAAGTATCAAAAAAAAGAAATTAAAGATCGCATTAGCACAAATAAACGGAAATTATTACAATGTACACACTTCTCTCTGTGCTGTGGTTAATATTACACTGAAGAGGCTGGGGAAGCGGCGGTCTTGGAACAGAAGCTTGTCGATGTTGCATCCTCTTGCTTTATTCATCGCCTTTTCTAGTGAGAACCGACGACTAAGTTCCTCTGCAATGTTAGCCATGAACACTCTTCTTTTCTCAGTGGCCCCCGTGCATGCCTTGCACAGCACATGTGCGTTTATCGCCTCCAGGTCAAGCTTGCTATGGCACAAGCAATCGGCCACCAGTGTGTTCCTGCTCGCACTGAATAAGCTCACGCATTCTGGTGCACAATGTCAATGCAGCACCGGGCAAAAAAGAAACAGACAAATATATGTGACATTTTGAAGAAATCATTTTATGACCTGAATCGTACCAATCAGAAAACATTGTCGCACTAATGCAATATTATTTGAAAACGAACAGCGTCAGATCGGGTGTGAATTTATACTGCCGCTGTTAGTTGGAGTCAGATCGGAAGGGGGGGGCAGGGTGGGGACGAGGGAGAGCGTGATCGTGATTGAGAGAATACAACTGAAAAAAGCTAACTTTTAGAAATACCATACATTTACAGCTGATCTGACGCTGTTCATTTCAAATAATACTGCATTAGTGCGACAATATTTTCTGATTGATACTATTCAGGTCATAAAATGGTGTCTTCAAAATATCACATATATTTGTCTCAGGACGAAGTTTAAGCATATTTAGGTACGTCAGTGCAATGAAAAGTGGGTGGCATTTAATGGAATTGCCAATGCACAGTTGAAGTCATTCTGTTGAATTATTACCGATTCATTTACCAGTTCAGAATATGATTCAATTTAAAGAGGGCGAAGAAGCAGGAGCTTTAAAGGTAGTGAAAAATAGAAAAAATTAATGGCTTATTTTGAACTTAATAAAACAGACGTAACTGCAAAAGCATATACGTATGCGCAAATCCCTCAACATTACACATGGCAGAAACAAAAAAGGAATGTGTATGTGTATATATATGTCTATGTGTATGTTTTTATGTATGTAAATGTATATGTATGTATTTGTATATGTATGTGTATGTTGGTCTTTAGCGAAGCGAGTAGGGGGCAGAGCCCCCTAGTTTTAATTAAAAACTCTAGGGGGCTTCGCTTGCCAACCCTGGCCTGTGCTAACCGCCAGCCAGTTTGAGTCTCTGCCGCTTGCATATGTGGATTTCACTTTCACCAAACAACACATCTTTTAATTCTCGTGGATACGCCTCTTCATTGGGAAGAAACACTACTTTTCCCTGATGGCAAAACGAATCAGAAGATCTACAAGTCTCTGACTTAAAGTTTAAATCCGAAAAATATATTTGATCACTTTTCGCTGTTCTGTTATTTCACCGAGTAATAATTTCTGTTTGTTTGCGCTAATGCAATCTTTACTATCATTTTTTGAGATTTTTGAATTTTAGTACTTTCATTATCTCTAACCTACTCTGCATGTGTATCACACCAATGTTTTTGAACCTCTTCTACTTTGTAATCTACTCTTTGTCTTTCATTTCTGGCCTCGGGCGTGGTTAAATCTCTTGGCACAAAGTCTCGTCTCGCACGACTGGAAAGTATCTCTATCTGAAAAAGTCACGTCTCGTCCCGGGCTAAAAAGTTTCGTCTTGTCTCATCCCAGGATTTTTTTATTTAATAGAGAGATATTTTATGAGCAAACATTTAAAACTGCAATGTGTATTTTCTACTATAACTTACATTTACAAACCCAGGCCTACAAAAAGGTATCTATCGATTTGGTAGCATCCTATATCAGTTCTTTTGAAAATATTACCAGGGAAAACTTAAAACTATTAGAGTTAACTGCCAAAGAGGTATATCCAGAACTAAAGTAAGAAACTTTTGGCCACAACAGAAGTGACTGATGTCAGGCCAGGTGGCCACTAGGGTCCTGAAGACCTTATTTTTTGACAGTTCATCAATAGCAGAATGAATGGGTGATAAAATAGAAACATGTGAGACTTAGTGGGAAAAAAAACAGGCAATACATTAATTCATCGTTTGCAACAAGTTTAATGTTTTATTTTACTATTACCACTGCCACTGCTAATAAAATATGCTTTGGTTATGAGTTTGGTACTTCAGTATTCATTTGGGATCTGAAAAATGGGTTGGATTGGAAGTAAGCTTCATTACTAAATACAGTAATGTATAAAAATATCAGGCACTTTATATAGTTTAGACAAAAATATATCTTAGACAGTTTCATTTCATGTCTTCTGGATTAGTGTGTCAACAGAACAGAGTACATTTTACAGTTTCAAGCTTATTTTTGCAAAAAGTGCTAAAATACTGTAAAATATTTGAATATCCTTAAAGAAACAAATTAACTTAGAAATAATTCACTTTCCAGTGTGATAAGAGGTCTGTGGCACAGCATAACTTTTAACAGGTGAAGGTGTGCAGGCGTCACACTGGGGTTGATTAGGGTGCTTGGCTGATCGCATATTCACATGCAAATACGAGCAGATCAGTCAGGTACTTCATTTACACCTCAAAGTAGGTGAAAAACACCACCTTCACCCAATTGGGCTATTTTCAACAGAGAAGGGAAAACAACAGAGATGAAATCAAAGAAAAATGATGAGAGGTTAACAGTTCCTTAACAGAAGTCAAGGAAGGAGAAAAAGGTAGGATATTGAGGAGCCCGTGTGGTAAAAAAACTAGTCACAGGTGGTCGGGAGTATGCCCCAAGGGAGAGAGTGGCAGGCCTGCGCTGGACTGTGAGGCTGGAGAAGGGGTGCGTCGACTGAGCAACGAAAGTGACTAGGCATACCCCTGATGCTCAATATCTCCCTTCTGACGCTGACAATAAGTGGATGACTACACCTCTCGACATGCTGAAAGGTCCTGATGGGCTAAGCTGAGATGATTTCAAGTTTTTTTCAGATTTTTGGAAGATACATTGGGGTTTGTGTTCATTTTAAATGGATGGATAGATTCCTACTGCTATTTTAACCTTGTTTTTATTGGATTATTTATTGAACATTTTATCCTCCATGTTTCACTTTACTTTTATGGATATGTATTGAAGAACTTGCACTGCACTTTTTGGAATACTGTTTGATTTTTATTAAAAGAACTCGGCACTTCTGCACCAACTCCTTGCTGATTATATGTGCCCAGCTCATCTTGGTTTATGACTAACAATAGTCCCATGTTCAAGAGGTTCCTGTAAGCCACCAGGGAGAGTGGAGCTGACCTGGACCATCACATCCAGTTAAAAAAGACCAGATGAGATCTTGGTAAGCATGTAGCCCAGTGCATGATTTAGCAAACATAATAAACAGGTGCTAAATGAACAATAACATAACATGCACTTTGAAAGAAAGTAATTAACTGAAAGAGAAATAGCTGTGTAGAGGAAATAAAACTGGCCAAGGAACAATCGGACTAAAAAGGTGAATTTGCTGTGGATATAGCAAAAGTGAGTATAGGGCCAAGACATAAGCTGGTCATCATGGCATCATTCAGATATCTCCCACAGAAGTTTTTCAGCAGTTCTTTTCAGATGTGCTATCCAATTTGTCCTACAGAAGCACAAACAAAATGGTGAAGTTTGAAGACCAGAAATGCCATGGTTAGCCATAGAGACCGAGTGCAGGCGATGACATATAAATCAAGCTTATTTCCCTTCATAATGGTAAGATTTCCAGCACCACTGTCAGCTCAAAACTGGCGGAAACCACAGAGACCTTGGCATACCCATCTACAGTCTAGTGAAGTCCTATATCAGAGTTGGTCATCATGAAAGAACTGCAACCAAAAACTCATTCCTCCAAGGTGGAAATAAAATCAAATGACTAACCTTTACATAAAAGACACAACAACAGGGTTGGTGGGGGAGAAAAATGGCAGCAGGTGCTCTGACAGATGAGTCAAACATTTTAATTTTTGGTTCTAACAGAAGGTAGTTTGTCTCCCAAATGGCTGGAGAATAGTGTATAGAAGAATGTTTGCAGGCAACAGTGAAGCATGGTGGAGCTTCACAGCAGATCTGGTGCTGTATTTCCACTAACAAAGTCGGTGGTTTTGTTAAATTTGATGGCTTTCTCACTGCTCAGAAGTACATGCAGATTCTTATGCGTCATGTAACACCATAAGTCAATATCAGTCCCAACTTTATGCGCAACACGACAATGAGCCAAAGCACTTCGCCAAAATCATTAAAAAAAATCTATAGCATAAAGAGTGGGTCTTACAGAGCACTGAACTCAACATCTTGGAGCATATCTGGGATTACTTGCAGAGACAGAGGTAAGAAAGGCAGCCAACATCTGCGGTGGCACGTTCTCCAAGAATATGGAATGACCAACCACATGAAAACCATCAGACACTGCATTAAAGTGTACCTAAGAAAATGGCTACTATTTTAAATATAAAATGTGTAAACACCAAATATTGATTTCATTTGATTTTTCTGTTGACTGCACTTTCTATAAAGTTTATTAATTAATAAAAATATTCATGTCATTATTTTTTGAAGTATTCTCACATTACAGCTTTTTTTTCTCAGGTGCCTAAGACTTTTTGCACAGTGTTTTAGACATTATTATATTACATAAGCTAGTAAACTGAAGCAAAACATTCACTGACCTGCAGGTTAAAGTTTGGAAGTAGAGATCGGAAAAAAAGTGACAAAGTTCGTTCACTAGATGATGATCTACTGGATCTTTAAGTAAAAAGGAAAAAAAAAAAGTTTAAAAATATAGCAAAATCCATAGTAGCCAAAGGAAACAGTTGTAAACACATAACCAATATAAATACATGACAATTACTATGTTCCTGAGATTAAATATAGACGTTTCTTACCACTTATAAACAAATGCTTCAACTGTTTTAGAATGTGAATTAACTTCTATATGGCTGAGGTAGTCACAGGACAAAAATTAGTTCCACAGTGTGTCTCAACACTTATTTTAGAATCCAATTATCCCTTACATGACAGAGTGTGTTTTACATAAACCAGTAGTGATATGATATACTGTAATCTAACAAATGGTAATAGAGCACAGTGATTTACACCATTTTCTATTTTAAGCAAAATGAGGAAAGCTTATATATTACAATACAAACATAAATTGTTAAATAATCACAGATGGCTGCCAGACCCCAAGATAGACTTACAAAATTCACCACAGGCAATATATAATTCACTGAACAAATCAATTATTCAAACCATGAAATCCTCTATAACAAACAAGCTTTGTTGTATAGAGCAAATAAGTTAATTGACCATTTAATCCAATATAACCTACAGGCAAAAATACATCTGAGCAGATGTTTACTCCAGGAAAAAATGCTTTTATGTAAGCAACACTTATGAAAGAAAATTAGCAGCACACCAAGATGTGCACGAGGCAGAACTGGAGTTGGAAATCAAAAAGGTAATTTAAAAACTAATACAATGTTTACAAAACATATACTGTTTTTTTTCAAAATGACATTAAGTACATCAGAATTACTTCATCAATGTTAAACTGTTTCATCAAGTTTGATGCATACCTTCAGAGTGTCAAACCTACTTTTTGTAGTTTTTCATGCAAACTGATTACATGTTGGCTGTTTTTCCAAAAGTGTAGAATAAGATTAAGTTGAATGTTTATAAGAATGGGTTTATCAACTGCTCACTTCAAAACAAGTGAAAAGTAGCTCTGAAGCAGCATGTATAGAAACTACAGAAACATTAAAGAAACAGTCAGTCATTTTTCAACCTGCTACATCCTAACACGGGGTCATGGAGGTCTGCTGGAGCCAATCCCAGCCAGCACAGGGCGCAAGGCAGGAACAAATCCCAGGCAGGGTGCCAGCCCACTGCAGGGCACACACACACACTAGGGACAATTTAGGATCGCCAATGCACCTAATCTGCACGTCTTTGGACTGTGGGAGGAAACCGGAGCACCCGGAGGAAACCCACGCAGACAAAGGGAGAACATGCAAACTCCACACAGGGAGGAAATGGGAAGCGAACCCATGTCTCCTTGCTGCAAGGCAGCAACGCTACGTGCTGCCCCTTAAATAAACACACACACATTATATATTAATACATTATATATACATACACACACACACACACAGAGTGCTCTCCATAATGTTTTGGACAAATACATTTTTCCTTGATTTACCCCTCTTAAAATTATAAATCAATCAAAACACATCACTTTTTGTACATGGGTCCACCCATTTCAAGGAACCATAATGTCTGGGACATAGCGATGGCAGGTATATTAAAGCAGTCGTATTTAGTACTTTGTTGCATAGCCCTCACGTGCAATGACTACTTCATGTCTGAGATTCATGGATACCAGCAGGTGCCGAGTGTCTTCTCTGGTGATGCTCTGCCAAGCTTTCAATGCAGCCATCTTCAGCCCTCGCTTGTTCTGGACACTTCTCCCCTTAAGTTTTTTCTTTAGCATTTGGAAGGCAAGTTCAATTGGGTTTAAGATGACTGGCTTGTCCTTTTAAGAATTTTCTATTTTTAGCCTTGAAAAACCCCTGTGTTACCTTAGCAGTATGTTTGGGATCAATATCATCTTGTAGGATAAAACATCGTCCAATGACTTTGAAGGTATTTACTGGAACTTGAGCAGATGTTTCTATCCACATTAGAAGTCATTATGCAGCTGCCATCACCAGTTACATCATCAATGAAGCGTGTCAATACCTGTGGCAGCCATACATACCCAAGCCACAACACCCCTACCACCTTGTTTAACACATGAAGTGGTATGCCTTGGATCTTGGGCAGTTCCTTTTCATCACCATACTTTGTTCTTGCCACCTTCATCTTCATACAGGTTCATTTTTGTCTCAAGTACATTTTTCAAACTGTAAACTGCCCATTCAGAGTTTTTGTGGCTAACTAGTGGTTTGCATCTTGCAGAGTGGCCTCTGTGGATAGCAGACTCTGACATATACACATCTGCCTCCTGAAGACTGTTTTTAAACTGTTGGACAGGCTTTTGGGGCTTTTTCTTTACCATGATGAGGATTCTTCTGTCAGCAGCAGTGGAGGTCTTCCTTAAACCCCCACAATTCTGTTGCAATTACTGAGCTCACCAGTGCATTTTTTCTTCTTAATGATAATCCAGACAATTGTTTTAGAACATCCTAAGGCTTTACTGAGTTCTCTAATGGTTTTATTCTTGTTTTTCCGCTTCATAATGGCTTAACAACTCTTGTCCTCATGTTGAACAATAGAAACTACAGACTCCAAAGGTAGTCTGTAAGTAGAAGCAAGCAATATTTCTTATGCCTGCACTAATGAAGCACTGAAATGCACCCAAGTAATCACAACACCTGTGACATCAATTGTCACAAGCATCATGGTGCCCAGAAATGAGGGAACTGTATATAAAAAGTGTTGTCATTTCTACACGGTGTGACCAAAATGTATGTAAATACCCTTAAACTGAAGTATGCAAAGTGCACTTAATTACATCTGAATTGTTTTATTTGTAATTTTAAACTATGGAGTAGAGGGGTAAATTAAGAAAAATGTGTCTTTGTCCTAAACATTATGGAGGGCACTGTACATACACACACACACATACATAATATATATCACCTTCTGTAGTACAGAAGTAGCTGTGGTTCATAAAATATATAAGATAAAAAGACAGAAAACGTAATGAAAATTTACATTAAAAGATAAACTTGGTATTTTTCAAGTCAAAGCTTTTCTTCGCAATCATGGTATATATTAACTTACCACATAAACTTGCATTCTAAAGTGAAGAATTTTCTATAGATTTAAAAGAATATGTTGTTTGTTTTTGCAGCTTAGAGTTGGGCTTAGGTGAATGAATAAGCCTTAAAATTTACAGAATACATTGTCTTTGAGGCAGCAAAGTTTTCAGTTTAAGAAAACACATCTTCCACTTTTCTGAGGCATCCGTATGAAAACAAAAGGAAACTAGAATTAACTTACATTACATTCACTTTTTCCAAAGCGACTTACAACTTTTGAGATACAATTGGTTTCATTTCTTTTCTTTTTCCAATTGGAGCACAGGCGGATGAAGTGACTTACTTAGGGTCACACAGTGTCAGGGATTTGAACCCACAATCTTTGGGTTTGAAGTCCAAAGCCTTAATCACTGCGCCACACTGCCTGCAATCTTAGAATTAAATAATTAGGTAAGAATATGTTTTCTGATTGCTTGTCTACTCACGGATTTCAGTGCTAAAGTAGTCCATATGTGTGCATTTGCATGTTCACTCTGTGACAGACTGGCACCCTGGCCAGGATTATTCCTGGCTTGTGCCAAATGATTGCTGGCATTGGCTCCAGATGTCCCATAACAAAGCCCTGGATAAGTGGGTTAGGAAGATGGTCTACTCCTTACTGCAAATCAGGTAGCCATATCATCACATGAATGCTAATGGATGAGGACAGCAATTATTTATAATAACAACAACAATATTGGATGCAATGTGGCACAAAAATAGTGATGTTTTCCTGCAGTGAAGGAGACTGGGATTCACATGTGCTTGGGAGTTTGCATGTTCTCCCTAGAAGGTCCAGTTTCCTCCCACAGTCCAAACACATGGAGGTTAGGTAGACTGAAATTGCTAAAGTTGCCTGTGTGTGTCTTCCTGTTTACCCTGTGATGCACTGACACCCTGTCTAGCTATTGTTCCTGCCTTGCATCCAATGCTTGATGGGATAGGCTCCAAGTGCTACACGACCCCACACTGGACAAGCAGGTTAGGAAGATGGATGGATGGACGGAAGGATGAATGAATGAATGAATGGATGGATGCATATCTATTTAGTTCTTGTCACCTGATTACATACTACATGCCTGCTCAATGTTCTAACTGAACCATACACACACATTATCAATGTAGAGGCTGTAGGCAGTCTTTGACTTAAAGAAATAACATTTTGTTATTTCACTATATAAGAATAAAAGTAAACTAAATGTGCCTCTTTAAGTTATTATTGTCTAGTTGTCTAAAGAACAGATGCAGCAATTTACATATACCCATCAACATTCAATAATGTCAATAACTGGTGCATTGGTGAGGTCTGTCCGAGGGGAATCCACACAGAGAAAGACAATTGGGGTACTTGGCGACATGAAGTGCACAGCCAGTCTTCTTTAAAAATGGTTGAATGTCACAACAATGGCTTGCTTTTTACCTTCTTTAAATAATGTGGTACATGCTCAAGACGTGAATCAATTCTCATTAACATGTTTGGCTTAAAAAAGGAATGCATTTTGATGGGATTTAAGTCTTATTCCTTCACCTGTGGAACTGTTTACATTTAAGTCCTACTGTAAGCTGCAAGAACAGAGAAGATATTTTTAAAACTTATAAAAAAGTACTTCACTTTAAAACTCAATTTTATGTAGTAAACTGATATATATCATGATAAATATAAAAAAAACTGACTTGAAAATGAGATGAAATATCCTAAAACATGAAACCTGAAGAAACAGAAGTCATGCTATATCACACATCACATAATATATACAGTGCATAGTGACAAATGTACAGTCCAGTAATTCATCTTTATTAGTCTAAACTGCACTGCATTCATTCAAAGTAGCCACTATAAGGCCTTTGTTAAGGAAACTAAATTAAAAACAAAAACTTTCATGCAAGTAATAGACAACTAAAATTTACATTTTCTCTTGCAAAAGCTTTGCAAATTCAGTCTCATCTTTAACACAACTTTTATGACAGACTTCATTGCAGCATTTACTTCAGTCACAGCCTAAGAACAGATTTTAATTATGTGGTCAAAGAAAACCTAACCAAATATATTATTGGGTGGGAGTGCATTTCTGTTTCACTATATTGTTTTATATACTTGTGTTTACTGCATGTAATGTTGTATATGGTGTTGTTTAATTCTATGTACCCTGTTCGTATATACATGTAACACCAAGAGAAATTCCTAGCAATTATGGTACCTGCCAATAACGTTCAAGTTCAACACTTTTGATGCAAGATATGCCTGCCATTACTGTTACACTGACCAGATTACCCCTACTGGGCCTGGAAAGGACCTCAGATTGGTTGATGGTGACAGAATTACAGATCCAGTGTGTACTATTGTTATATATTTTACATCATATTGTAGTATATCCTGGAATATCTTGGGATGGCTTGAGTAGCCATTTGGCACAGGATTACTATACATACCCTGTTTTATCACCTCAAAAGAACTTTGGTGCTTCAAGAGATTTACATTTTCTGAAGATGCACAAACCAGAGCTTTGTTTGTCAACTGGCTTAACTTGACTTAATTTACTTTACATTACTGTTTATACCATAGGTCTCACAAACCTTAAATAATACAAAAACCTAATATGTCTAATGCATAGATAAGAGTATTACTACTATCATGTCTGCTTTCTGTTTCAGGTTGTGTATGATAGCCTACTAAGTCTTACGAACCTCCACATCTGGGGCAAGAGTGAGTCACCATCTTGTGGTCTTTCCTCAGGAAGAAGATCTCTTGAGCACATTCTCAGCAGCTGCCAAAAGCACATGCAGACGGATGTTGTAACTGGCACCACAACCAAGTGCTGAGAGCAGCTGCAGACACAGTTGCTGCTGCCATAACCATCAGCAAACATCACCGACCTAAGTAAGCAGTCTATCACCTTCATTAAGGCAGGTGAGAAGTACACCACACAACCCAGATCTGCAGCAGGCCTCCTAAATTCAGCTCCTAAATTGGCAGATGAGGGTAGACCAGGGCAAGCAGCTAAGGTTTCCAGAGCATATCGCCTCAATCTTGCTCCACCCAGACATGGTCATTTTCTCTAACACCACCAAACAAGTGACCATGATAGAACTCACTGTACCCTGGGAGGAGTGCATGGACAAAGCACAGGATAGGAAACATGAGAAATATCCGGAGTTAGTACAACAATGCAGGAGGCAGAGTTGGAAGACTACCTGTGAGCCAATAGAGGTGGCATATCAAGGTTTTGCAGGCTGCTCTCTCAGCCGATTCATGGCCAAACTTGGCATTTAGGGTGGTACCAAAGAGGAGAGCCATCAGAACCATTACAGCTGCTGCAGAGTGGGCTAATAGGTGGCTCTGGCTGAAGAGCCTTGGTCTACAGCTATTGGGATTCAAGCTGGGGACTGATCACCCCAAGCTGGGTCACCTGGGTGAGGGTGTATGATGTTGAGGAAGACCTGAAACATCCGAAGACGCCAGGATACATTACTGAAAATGTATCCCAGCACACCCAAGGATGCATATATGTTACAGAGTGCTACGTTTTATTTTAAATGTTATACTTGTAAATATGACCTGCACTCTGAGCCAGTTTACTAGCTCTATAACAATAAATTGAACTATGACTTAACAACTAAACTGGAAAAAATGGACAAAGCTAGTTCTATTATGTTTTAAATGAATTTATTAAATATCTGCTAAATTATTAACTGTCCTTGTGTGCTATGTTATAACATTGCATAATTACAATAATTCCTGTTAATATTTGTTAATTGAAGATACAAGTACCTTTCAGGTCGACTATAAGATGTTATTGAATTTAAGGGGGGTAAAGGATCAAATCCCATCATGGCCTGAGTTGTCACCTCCTGAAGAAAAAGAACAACATGTTAAATAGGTTCAAATTTTTAATTTAAAATACTCCAAATAATAAAATCACAAAAAGCTATACATGAAAGTATAAATATAATAATTCAGAATATTATTACACACACACACAGATAAACTGGGGCTTCTAAAAAAACACTCCAATATTTTGTGTGAGCTAAATGTTTTTGTAAAAATTATACTCATTTATATATGTGTGCAAAATAAACATGCAAAAGTGTTCATAACAATATTTTATATAAAAAAAGTAGATTCAAAATGCTTCCATATTGTGTATTAAATTGCCAAGAATAAAATTACATTGGGTTGTTAAGACAGCTAAGGCTAAATTACTACTTTTCTGATGTTCCACTGAACAAGTTCACAGGTTCAGTCTGTAGCTACTGAACATTTACAGTGATCCCTTGCTATATCGCACTTCGACTTTCGCGGCTTCACTCCATCGCGGATTTTAAATGTAAGCATATCTAAATATATATCACGGATTTTTCACTGGTTCGCGGATTTCTGCGGACAATGGGTCTTCTAATTTATGGTACATGCTTCCTCAGTTGGTTTGCCCAGTTGATTTCATACAAGGGACGCTATTGGCGGATGGCTGAGAAGCTACCCAGTCAGAGCACGTATTACATATTAATTAAAACTCCGCAATGATATATGATATGCTTCCTGTGCGGCTCTTCACAAACTTAAAAGTTCTAGCAGCACGTATTGATTTTTGATTGTTTACTTTCTCTGTCTCTCTCACTCTCTGCTCCTGACGAGGGGATGTGAGCAGAGGAGCTGTTTGCACAGAGGCCGTTTGCTTAGAAGATACGGACACGCCTGTAAAAAATGCTGAAAGACTACCTTCACATTGATCCCTTCATTTGCTGCAACTTTATCCCGGAGCTTCACATACATAAAAGCCCAACAGCCCTATTGATTTTTGATTGTTTACTTTACTCTCTGTCTCTGACATTCTCTGCTCCTGACGGCACTCCTTTGAAGAGGAAGATATGTTTGCATTCTTTTAATTTTGAGACGGAACTGTCATCTGTCTTGTCATGGAGCACAGTTTAAACGTTTGACTAAAGGGTGTTATTTCATGTTTAGAAGGCTCTAATAATGTTAAAAAATGCATTTAGAAGGTCATAAACAGGTTTTCAATGCTCTAACTGCGAAAATATTAGATTTATAAATAAAGAATCCTACTTCGTGGAAATTCATTTATCTGTCTGGAGCGGATTAACCGCGATAAACAAGGGTTTACTGTATAACTGTGCGGAGAATATTTATAAACAGTGTGGGAGAGTTTCTAAGGGCTTAAAATGTATAAAAATAACCATACAAACATATGGTTTCTACTTCGCGGAGGGTTCTGGAACGCAACCCCCGTGATCGAGGAGGGATTACTGTATTCTACTTGTTTACAGTACTTACAACAATAACAACTTAAGCATCACAGGTAACCATACCTTTAGAAATTCTAATGCACAACTCATAATCAGAACAAAGCATAAGAAAAGATTTTCAAAAATCCACATTTGCTTTAGCCAGTCTCCTCCTAGATATGGGATGCTCTGATCTGATCCCGATCACCAATATCATGCTACTGCATCAACCAATTCTGATACTGATTCTGATATCTTATCTATTTAAAAAACTTTTACACAAAGCTACTGCATAGTAATGTCAAGCCTTTAAGTCTACATTAAAGTAACTTTGGTATTTTTATAATTAAACTATAGACCATAAGAGTTACTTGTTCATTTTTATTAACAAAATTAAATTCTGTAGGCTCATTGTTCCCTAAAATACATACTTTTTAACTATTAAAATATATAGAGAATATATGTATGCATAATACATGCGCCATTAAAGAAAATAAAATGCTTTCCATAATTACAAGCGTTATTGTTTAATTTTTCTTTTGTAATCTGCTTATCTAAAATAAAGCTTAATTTAAAAGTAGTTTTCACCATTTCTCCAACAAAAAAATTATATTCTTAAAAATGATATATATTCTTAATTCAATAAATTGACATTAGCAGTTAAATACTGCTTAAATGTAAACCTACATGTGCTTATAGGTTTTGAATTATTTTTAATCATTAATTGCACTTCAGCTTTTTTGATGTTAAAATATAAATGTATTGTATTTATTCCTTTTTTTCTTTGTTTTTTTTTTTTCCTGGTGTACCAGCTACAAATGGCTAATTCTTAAGGTGTAATTATAAATATAATTACCTTTTAAATTATGCATTAATTACTTCTTTCCAGAAAATGTACACGGTATGACACGCACAATCAAGTAATAAAACACAGTATAATCCTTTAAAATAGCTTCAAAACTACGATATGTTCAAAAGATTTTTATCGAGAAGATACAAGTCCAACATGCATGACATGTTTACAGGTAAAACAGATACTGTACATGTTGCTGTGACTTAAGGTGAAGGAATCTGAATTTCTGAACAGACATTCAATTCATTTTGAAAACTCAAACAGCAAGGTGCTCTAGTAATGGGTGTGCTGAACAATAATCAAGCAGCAAAACAGCCTTTTTTAAGTTTTTGCTCACAAATATTTCTTGTTGTGCAAACTTGTTAAAAAGGCTTTAATAAGTGTCCCTTGTGATCTAAAAATTCTATGAGCTAGCATAAACGAATGGCACTGCTTTAAAATTAATCTGAAGTCAGGATATACTTAAATATTTGTTTAACCAATGCAATAACAAAAAAATTATAAGCAATCCCTTACAGCAACTCAAAAATATTTTTTACATGTTACGTACCCCATGTACTTTGCAGTCATGGCCAAGAAAATTTTTAATGTCATGTTTTCATGCAGAATGTAGAGAAAGAAAGAAGTTTATGCAAAAGTGACCAGTGCTGTAGAGCAGCAAATGATGTGAAAAAATATCCATTGGAAAAAAAGAAAATCTCACATTATTTGTGTTGCATAATCCATGCCAGCAATTCAGTGATATACACAAAATATGCAAAACGTTTGTTTTTCTGGTAAAATAATATTACCTAGTTACTTCTGGAATTTGACAAGAGTAACAAAATTTTTTATTTTTTCCAAGGACATTTTTCATGTTGCTTGCCATTGTACAGCACTGACGTATCTGACTTCTGTTATATCACTTCTTTCTCTCTACTCTGCATGAAAGCACAAGAATTTTTTTTCTTGGCCACCACTAAAATCAGCAAGGGGTAAGTAAAATTAAAAATATATAATTTTTGGGAGTAGAATTCCTTAAACCTTTTTTTTTTTTTATATATTGACTGGGCCAGGCAAACAAGACAAAGAACAGTTGCTGATGTTTGTGCTTTTGCCAGCACGTTATACTTGTTAAAAAAAAAAAAAAAAAAAAAAATCTGTTGATTTCTTTCTTCATTAGGTTTATCCTTAATACCATAAAATGTTTCCTTTACCTTGCTTTTCACACATTACTCACTGAAGTTTAAAATAATGTTGCAAATGAAGACAGAATTATACAGTGTAGCATAATAGTCTAGCATCTTGTGGATACAACAACAAATGTAACAAATAATAGTTTTAAAGACCACAAGTAGCTCCATAAACAATAATTTTCAATCAAGTGTAATTTTACTAGTTTTTTCATGAAATGGCAAAAATTCTACAAGCTAAATATTAGTTTAGATAAACTTAATTAATCCCATGATCATTAAATAATGACACAGACCATGTGCCTTTTGAATTTCCTTACCATTTTACAGTATAGGTATGGGAAAAATGACAGTAACTTTGGAAAACCCAAATAATTTATACCTTACATTACAGCATGAGCTGTATTTAACAAATTTCAAGTCTCTTTCACCAACACACACTAAGCTTTATAATGAGTACCCTTACTGCTGGTGTGATGTTAAACTCTTACTCTAGGAAGGGCTTTGATACGTTGTTTGCACTTTACATTTACATTCAATTCATTTTTACCCCATTTGCAATGTTTGTTGTTGTATGATTTGTGCTGCAACTGTCTGGAATTTCCTTCAAGATTTATCAGGTTTCTATCTATCTATCTATCTATAGCTACTGATAATGTGTAATAGTCACCACACATGCAAACCAAAGTTAATTTTACACAATTTTTTTTGTCTCATATAATTTCAAATTTTTGCATCACTACATTTGAATTTTCTAGACAGATGTTTCAGCGAATAACATACTAACTTGTCAAAACCAAAACCGCCCTCGACCCTCTGCAGTTCGCATACCAGGAGAAGGTGGGAGTGGAGGATGCCATCATCTATATGCTACAACAATCTCTCTCCCACTTGGACAAAGGCAGTGGCGCAGTAAGAATTATGTTTCTGGACTTCTCCAACACCTTCAACACCATCCAATCTCTGCTCCTTAAGGACAAGCTGACAGAGATGGGAGTAGATTCACATCAGGTGGCATGGATCGTGGACTATCTTACAGACAGACCTCAGTATGTGCATCTCGGGAACTGCAGGTCTGACATTGTGGTCAGCAACACAGGAGCGCCACAGGGGACTGTACTTTCTCCGGTCCTGTTCAGCCTATATACATCAGACTTCCAATACGATTCGGAGTCCTGCCACATGCAAAAGTTCGCTGATGACACTGCTATCGTGGGCTGCATCAGGAGTGGGCAGGAGGAGGAGTATAGGAACCTAATCAAGGACTTTGTTAAATGATGCAACTCAAACCACTTACACCTTAACACCAGCAAGACCAAGGAACTGGTGGTGGATTTTAGGAGGCCCAAGCCCCTCATGGACCCTGTGATCATCAGAGGAGACTGTGTGCAGAGGGTACAGACCTATAAATACCTGGGAGTGCAGCTGGATGACAAATTGGACTGGACTGCCAATACTGATGCTCTGTGTAAGAAAGGTCCGAGCCGACTATACTTCCTTAGAAGGCTGACGTCCTTCAACATCTGCAATAAGATGCTGCAGATGTTCTACCAGACGGTTGTGGTGAGTGCCCTCTTCTACGCGGTGGTGTGTTGGGGAGGCAGCAATAAGAAGGACGCCTCACACCTGGACAAACTTGTGAGGAAGGCAGGCTCTATTGTAGGAATGAAGCTGGACAGTTTAACATCTGTGGCAGAGCGACGGGTGTTGAGCAGGCTCCTGTCAATCATGGAGAATCCACTGCATCCACTGAACAGGATCATCTCCAGACAGAGGACCAGCTTCAGCGACAGACTGCTGTCACTGTCCTGCTCCACTGACAGACTGAGGAGATCGTTCCTCCCCAACACTATGCGACTCTTCAATTCCACCCGGGGGAGTAAACATTAACATTATTCAAAGTTATTGTCTGTTTTTACCTGACTTTTTTTATTACTCTTTAATTTAATATTGATTTTTGTATCAGTATGCTGCTGCTGGATTCTGTGAATTTCCCCTTGGGATTAATAAAGTATCTATCTATCTATACTATAAACCTTTAAAATACATCCGAGTACACAACTGTACAAACCATTTCAATATTGTATAGATAGTTTGCAAACATATATTAGAAATGGATATTTAATATAATCATTATATTAAGTTAGTTAAACTTGTTATGAATTCTTCACCAATTTTATGAAAATTACTTGATTACTTTATATTTTACAAATATATAAAAATACTGAAAAAAGAAGAAAGCATTGTTCAAAAATGTATGCAAATCAGAACTGTACATCTTCTGTACAGTGATTTTTTATGAAAAGTTGGTATGCATGATACTAACCACAGGCAGAGCAGCCATGGCCTCTTTTATCTCTGACAAAACTACATGTCGATGTATGCTGCGTGGAGCACTTTGATATCTCATCTTCCTCCTAATAACAGAACAAAAAGTTAGTTAATGCCATTCTACTTTCAGATGATATCCCACCCGAAATAAATTACTTTTATAAAGGAAGGCTTGCTCATTTAATAAGTAATTTAAATTAAATGACTCAATAAGTTGATCAAGGTTTCACAAAAAAAAAACAGATATACTGCTGTTACACATTGTATAGGGAACAAGAAATCATTACATAACAGGTAATGTTTACTGTAGTACTTGAACAGCATCTGCACACTTAATGTAATTTTTTCCCCCATTTACATCAAGAGAAAATAAAATAGTCATACTCTGTGGTTTAGTGCAAATTGGTGTACCTTTTATCTTCAAATTACATGATCTAGGGTTTTACTGTATGGTTTCAACAGTGTGATAACATTCTATAGTTTGAATGTGTCTGGTGTTATTGTGTGGATAATAAATTGATTTGTGTACATGGAGTACCCATTGTGAAATCAGCTGCTGAAATTGACAGACAGCTTACTGGTCATCAATATTTGGACAGAGACAACTTTTTTCGAATTTTGGTTCTGTACATTACCACAATGAATTTTAAATGAAACAACTCAGATACAGTTGAAGTGCAGACTTTCAGCTTTAATTCAGTCGGGTGAACAAAATGATTGCATAAAAGTGTGAGGCAACTAAAGCATTTTTTAACACAATCCCTTCATTTCAGGGGCTCAAAAGTAATTGGACAATTGACTCAAAGGCTATTTCATGGGCAGGTGTGGGCAAGTCCGTCATTATGTCATTATCAATTAAGCAGAAAAAAGGCCTGGAGTTGATTTGAAGTGTGGTGCTTGCATGTGGAAGATTTTGCTGTGAACAGACAACATGCGGTCAAAGGGGCTCATCATGCAGGTGAAAGAAGCCATCATAAAGCTGCAAAAACAGAAAAAACCCATCCAAGAAAGTGCTACAATATTACGAGTGGCAAAATCTACAGTTTGGTACATCCTGAGAAAGAATGCAAGCACTGGTGAACTCAGCAACGCAAAAAGACCTGGACGTCCACAGAAGACAACAGTGGTGGATAATCACAGAATCATTTCCATGGTGAAGAGAAACCTTTCACAACAGCCAACCAAGTGAACAACACTCTCCAGGGGGTAGGCGTATCGATATCCAAGTCTACCATAAAGAGAAGACTGAATGAAAGTAAATACAGAGGGTGCACTGCAAGGTGCAAGCCACTCATAAGCCTCAAGAATAGAAAGGCTAGATTGGACTTTGCTAAAGAACATCTAAAAAAGCCAGCACAGTTCTGGAAAAACATTCTTTGGACAGATGAAACCAAGAACAACCTCTACCAGAATGATGGCAAGAAAAAAGTATGGAGAAGGCATGGAACAGCTCATTATCCAAAGCATACCACATCACCTGTAAAACACGGTGGAGGCAGTGTGATGGCTTGGGCGTGCATGGCTGCCAGTGGCACTGGGACACTAGTGTTTATTGATGATGTGACACAGTACAGAAGCAGCCGAATGAATTCTGAGGTGTTCAGAGACATACTGTCTGCTCAAATCCAGCTAAATGCAGTCAAATTGATTGGGCGGCGTTTCATGATACAGATGGACAATGACCCAAAACATACAGCCAAAGCAACCCAGGAGTTTATTAAAGCAAAGGAGTGGAAAATTCTTGAATGGCCAAGTCAGTCACCTGATCTTAACCTAATTGAGCATGCATTTCACTTGTTGAAGACTAAACTTCGGACAGAAAGGCCGACAAACAAACAGCAACTGAAAGCCGCTGCAGTAAAGGCCTGGTAGAGCATTAAAAAGGAGGAAACCCTGCATTTGGTGATGTCCATGAGTTCAAGACTTCAGGCTGTCATTTCCAGCAAAGGGTTTTCAACCAAGTATTATAAATGAACATTTTATTTCCAGTTATTTAATTTGTCCAATTACTTTTGAGCCCCTGAAATGAAGGGATTGTGTTAAAAAAATAATTTAGTTCCCTCACATTTTTATGCAATCCTTTTGTTCAACCCAATAAATTAAAGCTGAAAGTCTGCACTTCAACTGCATCTGAGTTGTTTCATTTAAAATTCATTATGGTAATGTACAGAACCAAAATTAGAAAAAAGTTGTCTCTGTCCAAATATTTATGGACCTAACTGTATATATCTTCTGCACAGTGATTTTTTATGAAAAGTTGGTATGCATGATACTAACCACAGAACCACAGGCAGAGCAGCCATGGCCTCTTATCTCTGACAAAACTACATGTTGATATATATATTGTGGCGAGCGGCTGGGGGGTGGTACGCCTCCTCCAGACCATGAGGGGGCAACCACCCTGGTGGCTATGGGGACCACAGCAAAGGAGCAAGGAAGCTCAACCCTATACAGGCCCGTGGTCACTGCCAGGGGCCGCCCGGATGCCTGAGGAGCCCTGGCCCTCAGCACTTCCGCCACACCCGGAAGTGCTGGGTAGAAGAAGACTAGGGACACCCGGAGTACTTCCGAGTGCACAGCCAGAACTTCTGCCACACCAGGGAGTGCCGACAGGAGCTCACTGGGAGGCACCTGGAGCACATCAGGGTGGATATAAAAGGGGCCGCCTCCCTCCATTCGATGGCTGGAGTCGTGTGGAAGAAGGACAGAGCTTGGAGGAGTGGAGTGGGGGCGGACCTGAAGAGAGAGGCATTGGAAAGAGGCCTGGACTAAGGGTGTTTGATACGGGAACATTGGGTTCTGTGCACTGTAAATAATAGTTGAACATGATTAAACATGTGTTGGTTGGTGAACCATCGGTGTCCGGGCCGGCTTCCACAATATATATATATATATATATATATAT